>JANZLQ010000008.1:19375979-19387947 GCA_026212715.1 Elanus axillaris
GGGGTGGTTGGTATGGAGAGGCACAGCAGGATCATTTCTTGTAATGCAGGTGTTACCTATGTCATGCCCAATTGAGATAAGAAAGATGCAGTCACTACATAAAGCTGTGGCTGTGTATTCCTTCCAGAAGTCAGCATTTCATCTTCTTAATGCTAATCATCTTTTAGAATTTCCTGGTAGTAAACAGGGTAAGTGTAGAATAAATTCTTTCCTTGACTAATGAAGAAGAAAACACAGATAAGTGACTATATGCATAATTTTTACTTTTTCTTGGAATCTGTAGTCTCCAAGGATCACCTCATATTTTGACATAATCTCTGAGATACTGTGTTTGCTCCATCATCCTTATATTATTCACATATCACTCTGGAAAAAAGCACAGTCTAAAAATACATATATGTAGGTATGTATTTTCTTTCTTGCCCTGCTGCTTATATGCATGAGAAGGATGTTCCACATTAACTATTGTCTTTAATGACTGTAATAACTTATTAATTTGTATTGGCTTTTTCCTGAAAAGGCATATTTAGTAGAGCTTGTGGACTAATTCTTATATGGGAATATGTTAGCCTTAACTGTGGAAAAGGAACAATATCATCTTCAACTTCTGTGGTGTTTCAATGTTTTCCTAATACAATGCATTTCCCTGATTTATGCTGAATCTACCAGAATATTTCAGTTAGCTTGTCTATGAGAGTCACACTGAGAAATACATAATTTGGGTTTACAACATCAGAGTACAGTAATTCAGTAAAGCATGACAGAGATAAATAGTATATTCACAAGAAAACCAGAGGTCCTCTGGTACAAAAAAAAAACTGCTTAAAGACTTTGAAAGTCCATATTAATGTCCAGGACAATCCATGTAGAAGAGGCAGAATCCCAGCCATTTTGTTCTGTTCCACAAGTTAACAAACCCATCACTTCCATAATCTTGTTTCTGTGAAGAGGAACAGAATAGGATGTTTTGAGTTTCTTTTACCTGTTTCTGTTCACAACTAAATAGAAATATATATACACAACTAGACAACTTTTTGTTTTCAATTATAAGAAACCTTGGTCTTATAGCTGCAGGGAGAAACCACATTTTCACAAACCAAAATGTGTCCTTCCTACTCAGCTTTTAACGCCACATTTCATTCCTCAATTCAGTAGGAAGGAAAAAAAGAAAAAACAAACAATCAAACAAAACAAAACACAAAAACCCCCACACCCCTTAATACATAGTGATGTCTACCTTTACTTTAAAAGTTAAGTCACTGAAACTTAAGTGAATGTATTATAGAGGTCGTTATTCAAGCTGAAACTGTCCTTGGCAGCACTATACAGGGTAATCTTTCCATAAGAATAAACAATTCTTGAACATTTTCTCCAATCTGTTAGGCATAAATGCATTTTTTTGTCATCATGAGGCAAACATGTTTCTCTTCCAATTATTTTTATTCCTTACACATATTTTATAAATGTTTTCAAGGACAAATCTGAAGAAATCTCATTCTGCCTCTGTATGAGTGCTCTCTTCTCCCTCTTTTACAGTATTTCAGCACAGTCAGTTGTTACCAGTTCCTTTAATAAATTGATTTCAAATCAAGTTTCTCTCTGAACCTATAATGCCATACAAAAACTGTTAGTATTTATGTACTTTTAATACCGGCACTTTACTGCCTTCAGTGCCAAAATTTGGGGTCTGTCATATGAAGAATTAGAGTAACTTCTTTCCCAAATGGCAAAACTGGGTAACAGCAATTCTTAGGATAATCAGTATGGTGTCCTCTAGCATAAGCATGGATGAAATGTGTTGAGCAAATTTATGCCACTGCAATGTGGTTTTCATTCCATACACCTTGCACGGGACCAGTTGTTGCTAAATGCTGATAGAGCATCTCATAAGCACTCAAGCCAAACATTGAGATATATATAAAGTTTCCACTAAGCAGACAGTGTGACTTCTTCTGATTACATATAGCTTGATCTTTTGTTGAGTGGTGTGACATGGTTCCTTCCCCTATTGCTAGAGTGCACCTCAGCTCTCATCTGGACTGGGAATCTGCATTTCCTGTAAAAGGCAACCAGGATGTATAGGGTTGCTGTCCTTCTCGGTCCTTCCCTTATAGAATAGGCAAAACACAGGAAATAAAGATAACATGTAGGTAATCTGGATGTGTTTTAAATATACCCAAACAGAAAAGGCAATCAAGTGTTTAAACAACCCACCAAAATTAAATATTTTGGATTAATTTAAATGAATCCAACAAAAAGAGTGAGATGAAATCAAAATATTTCTAACAATTTGCTTTCCATTACTATCAAATAACTTTTACTTACCAAATAACTTGCAAATAAAATGCTGTCAGGATATATGAATCAAACACCTTCTTGGAAAATACGTGACATACCATTATTTTCTGTATATTTCTTTCTAATATGGAACAGCCAGTTGCAATTCAAAAGTGAACTATGTGTCATATAGTCCTAAAGTCCAAACGGAATAAGTTTTCTGTTTAGAAATGCATTTTTTTAAGGATCTTTATACTTCTTTAAAGAGTTTGGATTTTTACACCATAGCTAACTGAGCCCAGGTTAAGACAGGACACAAATACTAGTGTAATAGAACAAAAGCAAGAATTCAAAGGAACACTAATATATCATTTTCTTACCTCATAGTAAATATTATAAGAAGCAATTCAGATATTCCAATAATGATAGAGATACAGAAAAATAAAAAATAAATTACATTGCTAATTGTTGCCTGAATTGGTGGTGTGTCTAAAACATATAGACAGACATAACAGTAAAGGGAGCAAAAAATAAGCCACCTTTGCTTCTAAATCTTCTTTTTCACCCAGAGGTAAAGGCAACTATTTTAAATAAAGTATTACTTAAACAGAATCAGGGACAGTAAATAAAGGACATTTCAGTAAAAAATCAACAGATTTTGAGTTCTTTCTTTATATTTCTTTAATGGGTCCCACGTTAACTCCTTATCCAACGTAAGCTTTAACGCAGTGAATCATCTTCATGTGGTTAAAGAGCCAAATCAAAATTACTGTTTGCTGTCTTTAGCCTTTGCTCCCCTCACTATGTAATCTGCAATTTATTTCCACTTTGTGAACAGCTGTTTTGGAAAATACAAATTGCTTTTTACACATGGCAAAATCTGTGACACTACGCTCAGTAAAAAAGGTTTATATTCTTGCCATTTCAGGCATCTGTCAGAATGGTAACTTCTAAGAAGTATTCATTTTTAATATATATTTTATTTGCACATGCATACACACTCATGTACACACCACAACAAAGAAAAAAATGCTCATAAAACAGAAGACTGCAACCCTAGCTACTAATATTTTTAAAATACCATTATGGAAGTTGTCTATGTAGTTTTCATTTAATGTCCTTGTGCAAACATGTTACATGTTGTCTTTATTTGTGCAATCTACATTGTTAGATTTATACACATTCAGCAGAAAGGAAATAGGCAGTGTTCAGTTACTCAACATCTGCTCAGTATATTTGCTCTATATTATCTTTTTTTTTTGTCTTATATGTAGTTCATCATTGTACTCATGAGAAACTATGAAACTAGTTCTGAAGACAAAATAAAATGTCAGGAGCAAAAAAGAGGCATATTATAAACAGAAGTTTCTAATTGTAGTACTTCTGTGAAGTTCAAATTTTACAGCCAAAGAACTAAGATAGAGAGATTAATATAAAACTTCTACTTATTTTGAGTGCCCAGTCTAAGACATCTTAGACATTATTTTTTAGGACTCTTTAGCAATTTCATATCAATAAATAGTGGAAGAATTTAATTGATATTATTTGTAAAAGGAAGTTTTCATATGTTCAGACAATCTGGTCTTTGTGTCTCAAACCTGGCACACAGAAAATGATGAACAGATGTTTAAAAACCACTTGTCATAAGTAATGATGGTGATGTCTCAGCATCAAATAAGAACTCTGTAGAAGAAGTAAGATCAGAATTTGACTAACTAGAAAAATAAATAAATTCCTTAATAAGGTATCTTTGTCTTTCTGTCTCGTGCCTGATTTACCATAGTATATATGCAAGTTCTGAAGAAACAAAGTAGGTGCTATATAAAAAAAAAAAGACCTTAAATGTTTAATCTTGAGTCACATCAGAATGAATCATGATCTAAGACAAATATCCTGTGAAAAATTAGACACTGATAGTGCTATAAAAGCTTAGGCACAATATTTCTGTATTAGTATTTCTGTTTCCTCTTAAGTTTTTTAGATATACAATCTAAAAAAAAAAAAAAAGAATGTGAATTTTGTGGCATCAGACAAAAACTCAGATTCTTTTTAAGCAAGATTTGCATTCTTCTTCCACAAAGTTATCTAATTGCTTTATCATTCGTGTAAGAACTGTACCCCACAGTTGTTACAATGTATGAGGAAAAACCTCTCTTAGATTGTTTTGGAACAGACTATACCTTCCCCATTCTAATTTTACTTCATGAACTGATATTTTTGAGAATAAATGACTATTTCCTAGTTTCACGTTTTTGATGCCAGACATACTTTTATAAACCTTTAGCATTTCCCTCCTGTATTTGCTAAATTTAAGTGTCCCTATCTATCAGTTGCTTCTAATACAATACTTTTTTTTCCATACTTTGGGGTATTTTTGTTACTTTTTTGAGAAGCTTATATAGTCCTACTAAATGTTCCTTGAGATGTGAGGACCAGAAATGCACAATTATTAACTATATAGCCATAGAAGGAATTTGTAAAATCATATAATGATATTTTCTGCAGTGTTCAATATTATAATTCAATACTATAAGATGTTTAACTCTTCAGTCACCTTCATCCTTACTGCTCTGAAAATCATTTTATCTTTAGAAAGTTTTTGTCTTGTCTTGAGGAGAGAGCTGGGAGGAACTTGTGGAACTCTAAAGTATCTATTCTTGCCATGCTTCTGCCATCTCAGTGTTAAACTGCCCTCACAGTGAAGTTTCCTGTTTCTCTTCTTGTAATACGCAGTACTCACAGAATGGCAGGAGCAGTGAGTAAGCATAAATAGCTTAGGGAATGGTGTTAATTTCCTGAAAGCAGCTCTGCTTGTGCTTGTCTTTAATACCATGAGGTTTTCCACTAATTCTAATGGATATGTGCAAATGCTAGTAGACTAGTCTCATGGGGGTCTCTGAGTATTCTGAAATAATAGTCATAAAGTAGAATGTTTAATCCCATACCTAGTTTGTTTGTTTGTTTTTCTGTAAGATCTATCAAATACTATTACATGCAGTTTAAGAATAACTTAATCGGTTACTTGAAAAAGGAAAGAATAAGTAAGTCAGGGGCTCCTCATAGGTTTCCTTTACTGAAAGACTTTATTCCCTTCTGCGTCCCAAGCCAAGGGCCCAGGTTTTTCAGGTATTAGTGTACTGAAGTTCCCTGAAGTGCACTTACTTATGTTACACATAAACTTTGCAATTTAAAACAAAATGTATATAAGCACTCTGTGTTCTTTTCTGTTTGTAAGATTTCTTTAAGCTGAAACACCATAAGACTACTAAATCTTATATGTAAAGCAGTATTTTCCCTACCTGTCAGTAAAAATGCTAGACCACTATATGATTTGATGAGAGAAGATAGAGATATTTATATAGTGTGGAAGAATAAAGCCATTCAGGGGAGCAATACTGAAAAGAAAACATTTCTACAGCAGACAGCCTGTACAGTCAATGCAGTTAAATCTAATGGAAGCACAGAAACATTCAACTGTATATTAGGGAGATACGATCTGTTTCTAGTGTAGTTTAATTTGAATCTGTAATACTTACACAACTGGTGTTTAACATACAGAACTCCAGCAGAACAAAAATGATGAAATTAAAACCTGTGATGAACATCGTAAAAAAAAGAGACAAGAAAAAAAACCCACCACATCCTCTCAAAATAGCGGAAGACTTTTCAGCAGAGGATAACTTTTCAAGCTTCATTTTTGCTGTTAATTTTAAAATTTTATTCCTTTTGTTTTCCAAAATTCACAATTTTCTTATTCGACTGAAGATTATTGTTTTCTTTTCTTTCTTTTTTTTTAATGGAGAAATACAGTCAAAGATTTTCATATATTCTGAAATGCACAACCTGAAAATTCTCTTTAAACATCCAGAACAGATTGAAGAGCCTGTAGAATTTTTAGCAGAGTTCCCAATGCTGAACTGTTGAAAGTGGTAGATTTCTAAGGAGTAATAAATCAACTTAAAGAAAACTTCCAAAGCATTTTAGTTATCAGGGGCCTGGTCCTTCTTTTAAGGTCAATGGGGACACTTTCATTATATTCAAACCTGGAAGTTCTACAGCAAAATCCTTCAGCATTTTTTAATTTCTTGAGGGATAGGAGACGAATAAAATTAGCCATATGTGAACCGGCTTGACCAGATTAGGGGAAGGATTTCCATAAATGCCCCAATGAGGCAAGAAGAAATGATGTTTCCAGTGTTTCTGCTGGACAAGGGTGGCAGACTGGCTCCCTTGCTTGCACGTGATTCAGTTTGGGCTACACTTCGTATTTATGTCCTGAACTGCTCTTATTAGTTACAAAGTCTGCCAGGTCCCGTTCTTCTTTGCAGGAAGAAAGTAAAGACTGATGGTAGTGACAAAGTACTGTAAATGGCATGTAGTGGGAAAAGTAGTTTATCTTAAACTTGCAAAAGACAAGCATAACTGAAAGAACTGTGGAAAGATGACCACTACTTAGAGAATAAATAAAGATTAAATGACCATCATTATGACAAGTGAGTCTCTGGACTGGGCAGGAGTTCCCCACAGACTACCAATAGATATACATGAGCTCTATTCAAACTTTGAAAGGTATGCTACTTGACATCAACCTGCAAGGATGGTTTAGTATCTCAGGGAAGTATAAGTAATAAGATAGAAATGGATTTTCCTTTTGGAAATTGAGATAAAGTTATATCAGCGATGGAGATAAAGGTCTACTGCCAAAATATTATAGAAATGACTTTTTTTATATCTACATACAGAGATTTTTTGTGTTTTTATTTCCCAAGCTGATGCTATATCTATTTTAAAACACCTTCTATACCCTCTTTTATTAATAGTCTTTATTACTTCATAATTAGATAAGATTGACTTACTGGATAACATATTTTTAAGAATCCAAGAAAAATATTTAAAGTAGGCCTGAGCCTCAGAGATTCAGATAGCTAAATTTATAAATCCACTATATAAGTGTCTACATAACAGCTAAGCATGTAAACTCACTAAGTCAAAAAAGGTCCATTCAGTGCAGTTAATGAATTCTAGATATATTAATCACATCCTAGAGCAGACATACACATTTTATGAGCTCTGTAGAGTGAGTGTATATATTAGGAGGGGGCTTAAGTTGCCTAAACATTAGAAATTTACTGTCTTTTTAGAAGCCCTGGAATATCTCACCTAGTTAGAAAGTGGTGATGCATGCAATGATCCAAATTATGTTCTGTAGTGTTGTGTCAAACCTTGCCAGTCATTTACAATGTTTCAGGTGTCAAGAGTCTAAAATGACAATGCAAAGTTTATAACGGGGGTTTAGGTATTTGAATCCCAGGATGAATCCTATTTCTAGGTCTTAATTCAGCTGTACATGTGTAAGGGTCTAGTGTCCTTTGAATTATCATGGCTGATCTTCAGGTTGCTGTTACAAAAAGACCTGAGTCTCTTGTATGTCCTGCATAGTGGAGTAAAGCCTATTCAAAAGGACAGAGAAATGAGTCCTTGCCTGCTTCTATAACTAGCTAGATTTATGTACCAGAAGCTCAAAAAACAAAGAAGCAATAAAATAATTTTGGTTTGTTTTGTTATGTAGTTATTGCTAACACTATACTTTGAAAGACTTTTAAAGCAATAACCCTTGGGGACTGGGGAGGGAAGTTCGTGAAGGGTTGTGTAGAAGGCTGATCACTCGGTAGAGATGCTACACACCTGTCCTGGCTTGGGCTGGGATAGAGTTAATTTTCTTCCTAGTACTTGGTATAGTTTTCTGTTTTGGATTTCGCATGAGAACAATGTTGTTAATACACTGTTGTTTTAGTTGTTGCTATGTAGTGCTTATCCCGAGTCAAGGATTTTTCAGTTTCCCATGCTCTGCCAGCAAGCAGGTGTACAAGAAGCTGGGAGGAAGCAAGGTCAGGACAGCTGCCCCGAACTAGCCAAAGAGGTATTCCTTACTATGTGATGCCATGCTCAGTATATAAACTGCAGGCAGTTGGACGTGGGGGAGGGGTGGATGGCTGCTTGGGGACCGGCTGAGCATCCATCAGCAGGTGGTGAGCAATTGCATTGTGCATCACCTGTCTTTCTTGGGTTATTTAATTTTCTTTCTGTTATCTCCCTTTCATTAATACTACTTCTATTATTTCAATTATTAAACTGTTCTTATCTCAACCCATGAGTTTTACTTGTCTTCAATTCTCCTCCCCATCCCACTGGGGGTGGGGCACAGGGAGGAGCGAGTAAATGGCTGTGAGGTGCTCTTTGCTGCCTGGGGTTAAACAACAAAAACACCCCATCAAGGCTGACAGTCACAACTTGACACCTTGCACAGCTGGAGTAAAAAAAAGTCCTCTTCCCTTAGGTCAATGCTGCTGCTCTGAATTGGGGTGGAGGGCCTGAAGCCTTGATTGCTGTTAGTGTATTTTCTGTGTGTTGTAGAATAGAAATCTGAGAAAAGAAATTGCTATCCACTTGCTATCTATATCTGTTTATTAATTAAGTTTTAAATTATGAAGTATTGAGTGTCATGATTCAGTTCTTGTGACAACCTCACCTAAATATCCCATGACATGCCTGTATAATATGTTTCAGCTGCATAAGGCTGAACATCTGTCATGGTTTCAGCTCAGCCAGTTACAAAAGGACCATGCAGCCACTCACCCACTTCTCCCACCCACCCCCTTTGCTGGGATGGGGAGGAGAATCAGAAAGAGAAAAGAAAAAGAAAAAAAAGAACCTTGAGAGTTGAGATAAGAACAATTTCCTGGGGCAACACAAAAAGAGAAGTCACAGCCACAAAGTTACAAATAAAAGAATACACAAAATGAGTGATGCACAGTATGGTTGCTCACCACCCGGAACCCGACACTCCACCACTTCCCCCACTGAAAGCGGAGACACCCCCCAGCCCGCTCCCCATTTATATACTGAGCATGATGCCACATGTTATAGACTAGCTCCTTGGCTAGTTCAGGCCACTTGTCCTGGCTGTGGCCCATCCCAGGTTCCTGTTTAAATTAACTCTATCCAAACTGAACCCAAGACAACATCCTAAACATCCTTGAATGTTGTGGAGCATTTCAAATGGTGTTAAACACTTATAGGTGGGAAACTAAATTGAGTCCCAAAATACTTTCAATATTGTTGACAGGATATGTACCTCATAGTACATGTTAACTTTTAGTGCAACTGACTTCAAAATGAATTGGACACTTTTGCCTCTCAATAATAACACTTTGCAAATATCAAAAAGAACTTCATACCTACATTCTCAAATATTTTTCTAGTGGTAAGGTACATATACTACATTTGGGATGCTTCAGGATGCTTCCTGGCACCTTATGAAGATATAACTTAAAGTAAGATGTAAGACAAAGAGTCAAGAAATCTGTGTAATTCCTCTGCCTATGTGAGCCAGTCAGGAAGTTAGTGGTTTCAGAGGTGAAAGGATGGATTTCTGTCACATAAGAATAACATAATTTTCTATGGCCAGCTTTAGCAAATACGAAACTTAAACCCTTTGTTTCCTGTCTCATTGTGAATGTGGCTGTTTGTTGTTACAAGCTAAAGAAAAACAACTTGCAGTACAGAATAAGGTACTTTAAAAAAGTTTCAAACACAATCTGAAGTCAATGTAACTCTTTGAAGCACCAAGTTCCTCAATTATTTGTGATACAATTAAGCCTTTCATAATGTATTTAAGTTAGTTTTCTTAAATGATCTATCTTGGTTCTTCATAGCTAAGGAAGCAATCCAAACACTAACCTACAAATCTAAAGTTGATATTAACCTGTGACTTTTTTTATGCCTCTCTTCAGCCTGAAGTTTAACCTTTCCTTTTTCACCTTTCCATCATGTTGTAAATTTGAGGTATTTGTTTGTAGAAATCAAATGTGTACTTACTGAATTCAAACCCTGGAGATGCGTACCTCTCATTTTAACAAAATCATTTTTTTCTTCGGGGTTTCTATGTTCTGTAAATTAATTCAGAGAAACTGAAGGGGAATTCTTTTCACATTTCTACATTTCTGTCCAAGTCAAGGCTATACTCTAAAGTAATTTTAACATTTGTGAACACTGCTATAAAAGCTATCTTGAATATACAACTTTATTATGGACAAAATAATTTATTATTGCCACCATTATCCAGTAGAGATGTGACATTTTGCATGAAGCTGAAATGAAGAAACACTTATGTCTAATAGAAACTGCTATGTTGCTCAGGAAAAGGTAATGCAAATTAGAGTTACAGAAAAAAATATGGGAAAATGGATTGCTTATCTTGCAGAGATGAATAAGGTCAGATGTCAGCAAAAATACACATAATGGAGACAATATAGAGAAAATATAATGGATCAAGAGCTTCTGTTCTCTTTTTCTTTTTTTAAGGGGAAGAACAAAGGGACCAGTACTGAAATGAAATACAACAAATTAAATACAGATTATAGGACAATTTTTTTTCTTTTTTCATCACATTACTTGTCATGGACTTTTTACTCAATGGCTTTGAAGTAAAAATGTTGTTTAGGTAAGAGAGGGTTTAAAGATGTAGAGGCATGACAAGAATATCCTAAGCACTTCTAGTTAATGCAGACTTTGATGTTTGGACAGAATATAAAGTCTCATGAGTTCTAGTGAAAAACAATTTTTAGCAGGTAGAGATGATATGAATGCCAGAGAAAAGAGAGAATGACAAGAAAGTAGAGTTCCCTGTATCTTCAGTGGAGAATCTAATTCTGGTTACGTTGTTAGACCTGTGTTTTAACTATCATATTTATTTATAACAGAAAATAGGACATGAGGCTGGAAATACAATTTTTTAATATTAGCTAGGCTGCTATCAGATTCACCTGTTTAGTGTACAGATATATTTTTGTAAAGCATGTTCTTGGTTTCATAGCAGTTTTAAGAAAACACATATAATAGATCAGTTTGTGGATCTTCTGTGTATAGAAACCACACATATATGAGTAATACCAGATAATTTAAAATTACCTGTAATTAATTCTTCAAAAGTATAGTCTTTTATACTTTCAAAAATGTTTATTTTCTATTTGTTAAACAGAAATGGTAAACATTAACAATGTCAACAGAGAGTATAGAAAGTCAAAAGTATAGTTAAATTAATGTTTTAGCTTCTTCTACTATTATGTAAAGAAAATACATAAGAAACTGAAGATCTGAAGTTTTAAACGATTTCTGAAACTTTATTAGTGTAAAAATATATCAATTAATAGTGGAAGGAATTGAAGGGTACAAATATGTTATTCAGATTGAGGATTCTCAGGTAATACTAAAGAAAACACATACAGAGTAAAAGACTATTCATTTTTAGTACCATTGAACTCTATGATTCATATGAAACATAGAACGTCCTGAGTTGGAAGGGACCCACAAGGACCATCGAGCTTAACTGCTGACTCTACACAGGGCGGCCTAAAAGTTAAACCATATATATAAAAGCATTGTCCAAATGCTTCTTGAACATTGACAGGGTTGGAGCCATGACCATTCCTGTGGGGAACTTGTTCTAGTGCATGACCACACCCTCAGGGAAGATCTTTTTCCTAATGTCCGGTGTGAACTTGCTCTGACACAGATTAAAGCCATTACCTTGCATTCTATCTTGGGACGTTGTTCTGGTTTCAGCTGGGATAGAGTTAAGTGTCTTCCTAGTAGCTGGTACAGTGCTGTGTTTTGAGCTCAGTATGAGAAG
>JANZLQ010000008.1:19389664-19399787 GCA_026212715.1 Elanus axillaris
TCTATCTATCAATCTATCTATCTATCTATCTATCTATCATCTATAATTCATGCATCTGTCTTAAAAAAATAACAGGAATCAATTATAAGGCTCAATTAATTTTGATCATTCTTTTGTTAACCTCATTTTGCCTATACTTTGCATCTTGATTATGTCCAAAAATTTAATTTGGAGTTTCATAAACAGCTTGGGCACTGCCAGTGCTGACTGCAAACTGAAAGAAATGCATTGCACAGCATAATTGACTTAAAATAAATGAAACACAATTGGATTTGCCTTATTGAGTTTACATAAAGTAGTTAAATTTACCTAAATCTTTGTAATTACAATATGGCATGTTTTGAAGTACAGAAATTAAATCTGCCTCACAGATGTCATTTCTTTTAGATTTTGCACATTTCTTTACCATTTAATCTGTTCTTTTGAACACACCTTTCTGTTCCTTTTTTGTTAATAAAGTTGATTACATCTGTTGAAGTCAATTAATGAAAAATACCCCCCCAAACGAAAGTAAATACAGAAATCCTTCTGTAAATTGGCCACTTGATACTGAAATTAAATAATGCAATCAAATAACCTGACTCAGCCAGGTAGTAGGATGACTGTATTTGAAAGAGTAAGCAGATGCACATAAAAACTAACACTGATTATCAGCTTGCTAATTAAAATGTATTTGCTCATAGAGTACTCTGCATTGATGGATATATCTCAGACAGAATCATCTTTGTCTGATAATTAGAATTTGATATTTCTGTTCCTTAGTTATTGACTATAACCTTGTAATTGTACAAAGGGGATTCTCATTAAATATTGAACATGCAGTAGATACAGGATTCCTTATTACTTTTTAGATTGTATATCCTGATTTTTAAAGAACACTATGTATCTCTCAGCAGCTATGCTAAACTGAAGTCATGTAAAATTTAACCCTTATCCATTCCCTATGTTAAGCTTAAACTGTCAAAAATTTATTTACATAACCTACAATGTTATATGTTCTGCTCTATGCTCTGCTTCTTTCTTTTTTTCTTATTTTTATGTACCTTTGGTTTTGTGACTTTTTCTTAAATTAAAAACCCTATTTTCATTGTCTTCTGAAAGCAGGCAAAAATCTAGATCCTTCTGAGAAAATTGATTTATTATAAATGAACACCTGTTCTTCTGTTACAATTAAAATATCTTTGGATTAGCACTAGATTAGCCAATATTTTGCCAGCAGCTAGTTAATTCTTTTTCAAAGCCCAACTACTGTATCTCAAAACTGTTATTACTAATCAGAAGCTTTACCCAAAAGTTAATAGGAGATTTTCCATTAGGTTGAACAACTTGAATGGGTTGCTTTCTATGGAGTGTATTTATCATTGGCTGTTGGCATGCAAACAAAGCTTTTTGGAAGCTGACTATAAGAGTAGCAGAGACAGTTAGCCATGAGAAAACATTCTTGTTTACTGACATACCTAACATGAAGGCAAACAGCTGATATGCAATGTTTGAAAGATGAGATTTAGCAAGATGTGTTAAGTGTTGGACTTGTGCTCCACACAATAAGAATCTGGCTCACATTGCATTCCAAATCTAGTATCTGACCTTCCTGAGTTAAAATATTATATAAAATTAATTTCATTTGGAACTTTATTTTGCTTAGAAATGCACAACTATTATATTTTTATTGCTGTTGTCAACAACATCAAGACTAAAGAAAGAACTGTCAATAAACCTGTCTGGTGGAAAGAAAGTACTCCTGTGCATATGAAAGAAAGAAAACCAACTTCAGATCTTGCCAGCAAATCAGAATCATCAGAGTTCATCTAAAGCTGTATAAAAGATGAATTCGAAAATAGAATACAGAACATACTGTGGTGCTCCAGAGGCATTCTTGAATCATATTCAGGAAGACTTGTACCTCACCAGGAATTCTGATGGCCTTATTCTCCCCCTTTTGATCATTTTAAGTAAGACCCCAGCATAAAATATCCCGGTAAGCTAGAATCATATTAGTCATTGCCAGGCACGAAGAATAGAAAGAGTAAGACAGGATCCTCTCTTTGTGTAGCAAAAGTGGGACACTGCAAGATCTTTGTAGACAAAGAGTGTCAATAATATTATTGCAATGCAGTTGTCATAGAACTTGGTGCAGCGTTTTGGAGATCCCATCATAGACAGAGGCAAGAAGGAAATTGTAAATTGAAAATCTGTTCTCGCCTCTGTTCCATTGGCAGACAAGCTTGCTTGTATAGGGAGGATGTGTTGGAAAAAGGTGTTTGGGGTATTGCTGAAGGCCACTCTGATACACAACATAATAGTCCCTCTCTTCAGATGGAAGCTTGATTATAATGAAACAAGGGTAGTTACATGTACTAAAATCACTATAAAATTAGTTAATAAGTTTGTCTGGCATAGTATGTATATTTAATCATGTTACACAGTGCTTCGTCTTTATTTAAAAAAACAAAAAAACCAACCTCTTTAATGTTTTGAAGTAGTTGTTTGCTAAAGTAAATATTTTAGCATTCATCAGAACAAACACATTTGTCTGTCCATTTCCCCAAAGAGGAATGTGCTCTTATTTACTTTATTTATTTATTTTCCTGTAATTAGAGTCACACATTATGAGAAGTAGTTTCTCTATTGTTTAAAAACGAAAACAACCACCACAGAGCCATATATGAACATCTGTGAATTAACCAGAAAGCTAAGATGCTTTTTCATTGTTCTGATTACCACCAGCCCACTTCATGCATGTCCCCGCACCATGCAATAAGCAAATAGCTTTGTGTTGTGCTCTCTGTCCACAAACTTGAACATCCAGATTGTCTGTAACCTTCAAGTGTCTTGAAAATAATAATTATAAATTATTTATATTTACAAAACTTTAAGAATCTAACCTTAGCATCTATCCAAGAGAATAAATACAGAGGTCAAGGACAGAATCTAGAAATTTTAAGTGTATCCAACAAAAAATACCAGAAGTTTAATTGTACTTTTAATTCCTAACCCTTGCTACTGCCCTTGTGTTAAGGGCTACAGGTCCATAACTGTTATTGCTCCATTTGCATTATGAATTCACAAAGGTTATAAACTGGCCACCATGTCATAGTTCTGCTGCTGAAGGAATTATTCTCAAATTCTTTTTTTTTTTAAAGTATTTGACTATTAAACATGTATAATGACCTACTATGAAAGTGAGTGAAAACTGAAAGGGAAGTTTGCATAACTGGGTACATTCATTATAAACAATAATTAAAATTATATCTGGAATTATTTTCACAGACAAATGTTCACTATACCTTTAAATGTTCGGTACTGATAAAACAGGCAGACTTAATGATTTTTATCCCTTTAGGTTTACAGTGTTAGAATAACATGAATTTCAAATAATCTTTGACAAAGAAATAAGCTGTTAAATGATCCAACTGCCATCAGAATGAAAAAAAGTAAACATGTGGACATGCTGATAGTGATTTCCCATAGCCTGATCCTTTATGGATGAACTAGTTCTATTCCAGACTGATTACTCTGTCATTCACTAGAGCCTATCTTGTCTGCTGCTGTCACACTTGGTATTTGACATTAACAATAAGATTAGCACCAGCTCTGACTGTCACAACACCAGCCAGAGCCTAGAAAGATACCAGAGAGCATGCTTTGGTGCAATTAAATTTAAATACAGACCTTTAGATTTGTGCCTCTAGGCAATGATCCTCAACCTAAGATGAGGGCATAATGCTGAATTCCATTTGTAAAGGGGAACATCAGCATTGTTTGGTAGCTCCCAGCTTAAATCCTTGAGATATATATATAAATTGCATGATTGGTCATCTTATGTGATTATCTACTGTAATTAACATGTAAAAATGCATATTTTCTCTTAACAAAATTATTGTCCTTCAGTTTGTCAGTGTGTAGTTCCTTCTTAAGATTCACATAAATAAAAATTATGCAGAGTACTTTTACAATTGCACATTTTCATTTACTGTGATGAGACTGTCAACAAATGCCTTCACTTTTTTCCAACACTTACACAGATATCTCCTTTATGAAAACAAAGCAGAGAATATATGTACACAGTGTAAGGTACAGGGCAGAACTGGATGCTTCCTTAGATGTCTTGAGAAGGTAATGTGGTGTTGAAAATTAAATAGCTATGACAATTGGCATGCAAGGATACAGTACAAATGAAAACCAAACATAATCTGTGCTGAATGTCTTAGTCTGACAATTTGTTTAATTATAGCTCCTATTTCAGATATTGCCAGATCTGATATTTTAAATATTATGCATTGACGTTTGGCACTGGAAAGATTTAATCTTTATCCAATGAGAAGGAATCAGATTTAATGTTGCTTTTTAATTATTCTAACCTTTTTGTTTATTACTTAGATTAGAAATGACTATATGAATGACTTGTGTCTCAGGGTTCAGCTTACTATGAAAAGCAAACACTACAATAAAAATGTTTAATACTAATAAAATGATGATAATAGACAAAAAAATCATTAAATGTATCAGATTATAGATACATAAGTAGCCCCTGGTTTCCTTCTTTCTCAAAGTTTCTAATGACCTTTATGTATGCCTTCTTTCAAGTCCCTATGGCTAATAATCAATTATTTCTCATGCAGCACTTACAAGCTTAATATTATCTGATATAACTTTCTAATGAGGTGTATCTCACTGAGCAAAATGGCCCCTCATGGCATGGAAAACTGATTTTTTAAAATATTTCACTTTGCCAACTTTCCTTTCATTTCAGTTTACAAATGTCCAAAACCTACACAATTCTATCCCTTACCTCTGCATCTTCAAATGACAATTTTCAAAGCTGAAAACTTACAATTTTTATAACCTAAAGATTAAAGAAAACTTGTTGACTCCTCCAAAAAGTATTTATTGTACAGGAGGCTAGAAATACATCATCAATCTTCCAATTTTAAATATTGAGGGACTGAGGTTAGGTTGAATAAGGAAGATAAAATTTTAATCCCATCTTTGAAAACATTAAAAAATTCAGGAAAATTCAGGAAGCATCTCAGCTCTTCAAATAAATTACCATCAGTGCCATTTCTGAGTACAAATCTAGTTATTTTTTCCTATGTAACTTCACTGGTATCTTTTTTCCCCCTCACACGGAAGGACTGTTACTCATTCAGAGATTCTACTTTTTTATCAGCTGCCCTTATATCTTGCTTCTATATCTGTGTCTACTTTTGCTATTTCTAGAACAAAAATATACAGAGCTAATCAGATTTCTTTTCAAAGTAAAATAAAATAAATAAACCAAAAGAAGAAAGTAACATAGGAGAATCTACACAAAGTGAAGTCTCTTCCTAGCTCTTTCAAGTAAAAGTTTAGATATTTAAAGAAGTATTTCTTGTTAACAGATTACAGTGATTTTCTCATTAATAAGAAAAATGTTATGATTTGGCTACAAAATGAACCCTTGAACTTGACTCAGTGTGATGTGCTAAGAAATTGGAATAATTATATTTTACTGAGAGTTTTTCTGAAAGCTACAGGCTTTCAAATCCCACAAGTGGTGCCTCATTTACAATCTGATATCCTCTAATTATAGTATATCTTGTCTTAAGAAACTTAACCTTCCTAAGGCATAGAAACCAGGTTTCAAACGAAAAAAGAAATCTAGTCTTTAAGCATGAAAAAATCAATACTGCAAGTTTTTCAAAACAAAAAAAAAAGTGAAAATATAGTGCTTTGAAAGAAACAAGACTGTTGGAGGGCTTTTAAGAGAAAACATTTAGCTCCATTTAGTTTACTTCCTGGTTACTGATACATAACAACTTCACTTCTTATTAGCTGCATCATGTAATCATGCCTACTTATCATGATGATTCATTGTAAGTAATTAGCTACCGTACCTCAGATATAGCTGAATTCTAATGTATCACTCTATTGTGACAGAGTGTATTATGTAAATTCATAAAGGATTCAGACCCTGTATGTCTGGCCTTAAGTGTCTAAAAAATCCCTTCACCTTCGCCCTAGAGGTAGATCATTTGTACAATGTCTGAGAAGTTGAGCATGTTTCCCAGACAGCCTTGGAAAAGCTAGTTCTGCACCATTCCTTAGTAGGCGGTCTCATCACAGAAATATGATTATGATGCTTTTACCTCTTTCTCTTCATTCTTGAGAATTTGCTATTGCTGGCTGCACAGTGAAACAACGAGAACAGCCTTCTAATTCCTTAACCAAGCATAGCCTTTTCTGTTTGGTAATGAAGGTTGTTAGAGATGTAAGCTCAATGTTACCATTGTTTTCAGCCATAGCCTGGTAATGAAGCAATTTCTGGGGGGGAATTTGGAACTGTGATGCTTAGCTTTTTCACAGTGTACACTGGTTTTGTCTGGGATCAAGTTAAATTTCTTTATAGTAACTCCTATGGTGCTATGTTTTGGATTTGTGCTGAAAACAGCATTGATAGCACAGGGATGTTTTTATTACTGCTGAGCAGGGCTTACCCAGAGCCGAGGGCTTTGCTGCTCCTCACCCCACCCCACCAGCGAGCAGGCTGGGGGGGCACAAGGAGTTGGGGGGGACAAAGCTGGGACAGCTGACCCCAGCTGACCCAAGGGATATTCCAGGCCATATGGTGTCATGCTCAGCATAGACAGCTGGGGGAAGAAGGAGGAAGGGGGGAATGTTTGGAGTTACAGCATTTGTCTTCCCAAGTAAGCATTATGCGTGATGGAGCCCTGCTTTCCTGGAAATAGCTAAACATCTGCTTGTTGATGGGAAGTAGTGATGGAATTTGTGATTTTGTTTGCTTGCATGTGTATGGCTGGCTTTTGCTTTACCTATTAAACTGTCTTTATCTCAACCCATGAGTATTCTCACTTTTACTCTTCCAGTTCTCTTCCCCATACCACTGCGGGGGATTGAGTGAGTCTGTTTGGGGCTGAACTGCCTCCCGGGGTTAAACCACAGCACTATTTTTCTGTTTAGGGATAAGATGAACATTTGAACACTGAGGTCAGCCATCTTGGAAGCAGTTCCATGCCTAGGAAATGATAGATTATTAAATCAATAACCATAAGAAAGCAGGAGAAGGATTTATAGGTTATACTTTTGGGTGGGGGCACTTATGTGGGGGCACTCTGTTTTAGGCCACTTGCTCTAACTGTGAAGTTAGCAACACATTGAGCAGAAGGTCACATTAGATAACACACAGAAGTGCATCCCAGCCTAAATTCTTTAGTTATTTTGAGATCCAGTGAGTATTACAGCAATTGCTTCCCACATGTGTTGTGATTAATAGCATTTGACTGAAGTGCCAGTGGTGAAATATGGGTAACGGCAGAAAGAAGCGGTGTCGGCTAAGACACCATGGGCACCCTTGGCTTCCTCTACAGTTGGTAAAAAGTGACAGTAAGTTACAAAGGATCGATTTACTGAATAGAGAGACCACATATGACAATGAGGTTCCTATCTCAAAAGTTCAGTTTGGTGATGAAATTTAAGTGAATTGAAGATTACAATGGACTGCTGTGTCATGAGTCTTCAAAATGGCAGTGTTACAAGGAAATATATGTTTAGACAAAATAGTTTCAATTGAGATCTATCTTTCCATCTCTACCATAACTGCACTGAGGGAAAAAAAATTAGTAAGGCCTTGAAGCTGTGAACACCTCAGCTGCGTTGGAACATCATAGAGGCACATTGAAGTCATAGTGGTTTTATGTGAAGGAAATTTGGTCTTTGTGTACACTAAGGTTCTAAATATACAGTCTATACTAAGTGGATTTAGAGATTGAAATTGACTTCTCCTCCTTACCTTCTTAACCTTTGTTGTACCCTTTTCCTGTCTCTCTAAGTCCTTTCTGTAGAGCATATTTACAATTTAGTTCAAAGCAGCTCATTGATAACAGAGATATAAGAACACTCAGCAGGAGTTCATAAAGGATATTTGCCAAAAAAAGTTCCAGTTTCTTTTCTTCCAGAAATACATATATATAGCAGATGGAAGAAATTCAGCAGATGTTTGCATATATATGTTTGATGATTGTTGAAGGACGTAACCATTTTTAATCTGCTTCATGCAGTATACTTTGAAAGTCAGCAGTTCTGGAGTACTTTGAATCAAGGAAGGAAACTCCTTATGGCTAGTACTGCCAATTCGAGATGTCTTCTAAAGCCAGGTCCTATCTTGTTCTCAAGACTTACTTCCCTGTTAATGTGAATCATAATGTACCTAGATGCTATGTGAAGAAGGAATGACAGATTTTGAAGCATGGACTGAGCAAATAATTATCAAATAAATGCATTTGATTAGTTTTACAGAGTATCACCAAGCTTTTGTCAGCGTAGTAGCTGCAAATCAGTAATATTCAACAGTTGCCTAAACTGAGCATAGTCTTAGACCTGATATAGCCAATGTAGTAATGGATGGGACAGTGTAAAATAAAAGCCTCAGCAAATCAACAGGTATGTGCATTGTTTTACTCAGCTAAAAAGGTGGGCAGGGGGAGGCTAAAGGGGCAAGGAAATAAGTTAAGGTATAAATTATCACAGGTTTAGAAGAAACAGCTTCTGAATGATCTCTCTAGTTTAGCATTCCAAACATTTTACAGTACTGGCAAATTTTGTGTATCAGTAGAATTACTAAATGTATCTACAAAACATGAATGCATATCAATCAGAAATCATTCACTCCAGTGGCATTTATTTACTGTCAGCATTACTGTAATTACTTTAGAAATTGACTGTAGTCTATATTTTCTATTCTTAAATATGCAAGATACGTGGTAATCTACACTTCTAATGTATTATAAATAATATAATACTTTAGTTAACAAAGTACCACAGTCATGCAGTGTTAAATGTCAAATCAAAATTTTGTCATTTATTTTCAATTGCTGTGTATTAGTATTTGTAAATATTAAATCTTTTAAGTAGGATTGTATTCACTTGTTACTTAAATAAGCAAGATTCAATATGATGAGTGGTTGGACAAGAAATCGAGGACAGAAATAAGATTTTATGTGAAGTATTTAGATATTTTTTTCTAAAATTCATAACAAATAATACTACCTCTGGAAAAAAAAGACGACAGACTCCTAAGAGTCAAGTTTTCAAAAATAGTCTGTACAGTGTGGTTCTATGAAATTGTGAGTGCATCTGTAGAATTATCAAGTCTAAATGTGAACAGGAAAGATTAGTGTTGTGTTCATGGATGTAAAAGATTGAATGACATTTCCATACTTTAATGAATTTGCAAAATATTCTAAAAAAATAATAAAAGATTGGGCAAGTCCATGACCTCAACTTTTCCCACACTTAAGCTAGTTCTCCCACAGAAATTTAAATACATTGAAGAAAATCTGGTGAAAAAAGAAGTACAGGATTCTGAGTGCCACATGGAGAGAATTTTTACTAGATGAGTGTATAATTTCTTATATTTTTAATTAATGCTGGTAAAAAAATATGAAAAAGGAAAACTAATGAAAACCCAATCTTACATTAATGGTTATAATTCAATTATTGTTTGCATCATGATGACGATACCTAAAAGGCCAGTCATGGACTTCAAGGGTTTATTTCTTTAAAAAGACGAAATAAGAAACAAGTCACTGTCTCAAAGACCATGCTATCTTAGTCAAGAAGCACCTAAGCATGTAAACAGATGGCACAATACCCATAAAATCAAACACATTTATTTGATAATTATTTGCTCAGTCCATGCTTCTTCACTGGTCATGGAATGACAATCTCCCAACACTACTATTTTGACTGATCCTCAACATCCATAGCAACAACAGCAGAGAGTTTGAAGGACAGTTGGAAAGAACTTTGTTCATCTTTACATTTCATTGGTTTTGAGTGTGACAGGCACATGATTTGTCTTACTTGAAATAATGAACACATTGCTTGTATGTTGAATATTAAGATTCAGCTTTACTACACTTTATGAACTACATAGTTGTAATGATATTCACTGATAGATATCTAACAAATTTACAGACTTTCAAAAGCTTCGTAGGCACCTATCTTTATTTGGAATCTAAATACATGTAATTTTCAAACAAAATAACTCTCTGAAGTAGCACAGCTATCCTTTAGCAATGTTCTATTCTTGCCTTAACTATCTGTTCATAAAAGTAATAAAAAA
>JANZLQ010000008.1:19399887-19411772 GCA_026212715.1 Elanus axillaris
TCATAAAAGTAATAAAAAAGATATGCAGATGTTTGACATGATGATTTTTCTACATGAATAGAAAAGTGCCTACTATTAAATGTTAGAACAATTGAATTGCTTATGCACATTTGCCTTTGCTTTCACCCTTTCAAACACTGGTGTTTAGCGGTGCCAGAGTAGGACTTGACATAATAGTAGTTATGAAGACTCAATGTAATCTGTTTATATGGATTCTCTAGTCCTGGCTATTCTTTACTTTACCTCATACTATTTACCTGAACAAGGCCTTTCCAATAGACTAGAATAATGATAGTATAATTACCCTTTACAGAGGATCAACGACTGTTATGTGGAACTATCAAACTAAGTACATAGGTTTCTCTCTATCCTCTATTTTGCAAGAGTCCTTAAAGAATTCTAGTAGGCATAATTCACCTTTCAAAAGTCCTTACTAGCTTCTCCCTAATGTATTATGTTAGTCTAGGTGGTTTATGACTCCTCCATTAATGGATTTTTTGTTTTGTTTTAGAACTTTTTTGCCTAACACCAAGATAAAGCATATAAGGCAATAACTTCTTGGATTATCTTTAGCACCTCTTTAAAAAGAAGTACAATGTTGTCAGCTCTCTTGCGCTCCGGTTTAATAGCTATTTAAAGATGAAAGGTCTAATCCTGGTTGCTTTTTCATTATTTGAAGACTCATTAAATTTAGTGGGAGCACAATACAAGTTTAATTGCATAGTTTTCCTACTAACACTGTTCATTTGTTCTTTGATTTCATTGGGCTTCTTGGACAGATGCCATAGGTAATTGGTGACTTATTTAACTTCATTTCTCACATTGCAACATCTCCTCTGATTACCTATTTCCACTTAATTCCAGATAAAGTCTCATGTTTTCAACAGTACATGAAATAATTTGTGTGGGGTCACCTCTACAGTCTTTAGTTACAGAATGGATGATACTTCTTGCCTGACAGGGAAAACTTGTCAAAAAAAAAAAAAATCCACCAAAATTTGGCCCAAATCATGACTTAGATTAATTTCCATTGTAGACTAAATTAGATTCTTAAGCAATATTAGTAGATATCAAAACTTGGGAATTTCTTCTTATGTTTTGATGTATATTTTAGGAGCTGAAATTAATCTTCTCATCATATCACCTAGCTCACTGAATACAAGAACTCCAGACAATAATCTGTGCTTCCAAAGTAATGCAGAAAAGACTATTCTGTGTTCATACTGCACAGTACTGGATGTTAATCTCCTCTGGGCTCTGTGTGATGCCATTCTGTCATCATATGGGTGCTTTTGTGGCATTTTTTTGTTTTACTTTTCAGTTTTGTAAATGAAACGAAGGCTGTACTGTGGCCTACAATATTACCACACCATTGCAACATGAAAGTGAGCATATATGTTACTTTTGTGGGATAGGAAAATATACAGAACTTAATCCAGTTGCCTGTTAGAAGTGAACTGTCACCTGAATAGAAACCAGGCTTTGTTTTGAAGTCAATAGCATGGTGCATCCCAAAAGAAAACTTCAGATTGAACCACAATTTATGCAATGTGGTCAACCAAAAAATGTACCTGGTAGTGATGTGGAAACATATTACTTGACAGTGTAAACATAACTGTTGTCTAGGGGTTGGATAACTCTTCTGTCAGCAGTTTAAAGTTTTTTTTATTAGAAGTGTGCTAGATACAGATCTATGAAATTAAAAAAAAAGAACAGATGTTGGATTTTGACAGGAACCTGTCAAGTAATATGTTTGAGAGGATCAGCAGCTGAAAGCAAAGCTGGATAGCAACAGTCAGTGTTATGTCACAGGCAGGGAACAGATGACATTGTTCTTGGCATTAGATCATGAGGTCATACTACAAGCCTTGTAAAAACAGTCATCCTTGAGCTTTCCAGAACTTGTTCAGCTGTACCCACAAGGAATTCTGTTTAAAGACCAGTTTCACATTCACCTACTCAAAAAGAGATAATCACATAAAACAATAATAATAATAGTCACCAAGCAGAATCATCTGCATCTGACCAAATCTAGTATCAATATTTTATAAGACTCAATGAAAAGTTTTAGGTACTAAAGAAGTAATCTCCTACAATAATGAAGGAGAAGTAAAACAAAACAAAGAGCTATTGAGACAAGAATTTATGGAGATTAGTATTATTTTATTATATTTTATGCATACTTAAGCTTAATGTGGGCATTTAAGCTTACTGGTATGATGTAGATAGACAGTGTAGTTAATTCTGTGTGCTGCTTTTGCATTAAAACAGAGTAAACGGTGATGACTTTAAAGAAAATATAGAGTTACTTTAGAATTGAACTTGAAAAAGATCTTTCCCAAAACTGACAGAGATTTCTGTTACAAATCTGAGCAGTATGCATAGGTTATGTAGTCCTTGCTAATGAATGTATGAACCAGCTTCTCAGAGGGCTTTAATATCACTCCTCAAGCGAATACCTACTCTTGGGGGTTCATGATGTATTCCTTTATATCTCTTTCTCATCTTTCCTTGGAAAAATGGAAGCAGTAATACTGCTGTGAATGATAAAATTCTCAAACAAACATTTGGGACTTTCTAGACAGTATTTTAGAAGTTTGTATTTGCATCAGAGACGGAAGCTTATTTTGTTAGGTTTTATGCATATTTAAAAAAAAAGTCTGGCCTTATTCCCAAAGAGCTTACAATTTACAAAGGCTATAAGCGAATACAACCAATGTACACATCTTACTAAAAAATAACCATCTAACAATCAGGGGGCATTGTACTGTCACTGCATAACCATTCATGTGGGCACCTGTGAATATATGTGCAAGTTTTTTAAACAACCTTGCACTTAATATTAAGGAAAAATATCATGGAAATTAAGGAAAAAAAATGTAATGGCCTTGTACATTTTTAAAGGGAGTGATATGGAAAGTATGAAGGCATAAAATAAAAGGTAAAAGCTGTGTTAGTGTTACAACATCAGCAATTGTCAATAGCTTAATAGTGTATATAATTTAAAAGGTAAACAATGTGAGCAGCACAAGGAGTAATAGTCTTGTAAATTATAGAATAAATGGCATATTTGATGCACTGTTGTGAAAATTCTGTCTCACCTATATTCATTAAGTAAATATTAATTTTACATCAATCAGTGTTAATTCATTGAGAAAAAACATATTTGTCTTCTATACATTTCTTTTCTGCCAGATTGGTTTCTGAGGTTATAGCTAAAAAAAACCATTAGAACCAAAATAACTATTTCTGACATATTTCTGTTAGAGTAAATATCTCTAAATATAAACTCTATGTTTTATGTCATTTTGCATTAATCTGATCCAACTAAACATATAAAACTCACCTTGAGCTGAGAGTAGCCTGATATATTTTTGTTATTTAGCAGCTATTTCACCCGTAGTTTCAGACTGAGGATGAGAAGTGAATGAAAACCTCAAATGAATTTAATAGTGTGTTTCTACTGTTTTCATGCCTACTGGAGAATTATTTATCCACTTAAAAACAATAAAATAAAATTAGCTTCTTTAGCCACTTTCTGCTAGACATCTTTAATTTCAACTTAATCTGATTTGCATACATTATTTTTAGCTTTTATACACAGCAGCCAAGTAACAGCACCATGCAAGTCGATCTAAAAGCCTTTTATTACATTCTAGTTTAATTTCTCATTTACTATGCTTGCTAAATTATATTTTTGAATAAAACTGGCAGCTATTCTCTCAATTGACCAGAATGTTGTGTTTTTAATGATTGGAACTAGAAACTATTGTTTTAAACATAATCTTAACTTTGTTTGCATAAGAAGTAAATGGCTATGCTGAGTGGTAACTGAACAAGATTGAAGACGGTAGGTAATAACAAGATACTGACATGAACACCCTGAAGACATATAGTCAAGGAAACCAAGTTACATTCTTTTTTATCGTAAGAATTTGGTTCAGGAAAAAATAGATCCAGAATATTTATTTAGTGAAGTGCTCTGTATGGACAGCTGAGATGATACAGTATAGTCAAACTGATTCTAGTTTGTGGGAGATAGAAATTAAAAATAATCACTGTGAGGGGAGGTGGTAAAAGAGTACCCCAAAATGCTCATCATGTAGTCACATTGCACAAAGGTACATTCTTTCCTTGTAGACTATTATTATTGTATAATTTGATTATTACATTCTAGACTACTCAAGAAACAGAGATTGATGAAGATATCAGCAATGTTTATGAGGTGTGAAGTTAAGAATGCTGGAGGGTTTTTCACTTCAGTCTGTATGTTAATTTCACTAAGTGACTGGCAAATGGTAGATAGGTTCAAGGTAAATTTATTCTTTGCAACTATTACATCCCACAATCAAGAAAAAAAAAATGTCTTGCTACCACTATGTTTAACTGTGAATATAAGCTGAAAAATTAATTTGGTGATTTAATCCTCTGAGAGTTTGTTTGCCTTTAACCTACTGGATCTTAGATCTTGCTGATGATTTGTATATTGACATAAGTTTTAAAGCTGCAGTAGGTTCTGGAATTATTGAACCCCCTCTACCAGATACAGATACATAAAGTTGAATCTCTTGCTGAAAACTACTGTAGTTAAAATAATTCTAAGTGTTTAAATTCTTATTATTTTTTATGTTTATTTATAAAGTACTTATTTTGTTAGCTATTTTTTTAGTCAAATTACACATATCTTGATTCTAATACTTCTAATATTCTCCTCACCTTCATAAGGAGTGACTAATTGGTGCAAATACATTCATTTAAAAAGATTTCTCAAAAGCAGTCTACTGTGTTACTAGAAATCATGATTACAGTTTTATATTTCATATTCAGTCTTCCAACAAAGAACTATGGTTCAAGGTTAGACTGCTGCTGAAATAATTTTCTGAAGTATGCATAATTTTCTATTTAATAAACATTATTAATTCAAATTATGGTGATTTCTGTTGATGGTAGAAACTCTTAAGCATTTAACTTACTAAATAGATAAAAATAGAATCCAAAGTAATCAATCTATTGACTAATCTCATCTAGATGTAGACATCAATACTGTAATTATCTGTCCATCCTAATTATTTCTTCTGCAAATCTGTAAATTTGCATTCTTAATGATTAGTTTTGGAAGAACTTGTAAGAATATTAGAAAGTACAGAAATGAAAGAGAGCATTATATGATAAGGACAAACTTTCTGAATTACAGAATTTTTTCTTGATTATTTAATCTAGAAATTCTTGTTTATTTAGTCCATAAGTCCAGCTGTATTGCTTTCCTAGAACCAGATTTTGGTAGTTAGAAACCTTCTTCTAATTTCCAATGTTTTAATTTATTCCTAATTTTTTATGTATCTGATGTCTGGAATGGAGATTATTAGTTGTTCTGAATTTAGTCAATCAAAATCTTTGGCTTTTCCCACCACCTAAAATGTATGTTCTTTTTATAACATTAATTCTTATTAGGAACATCACCTTTAGCATGTACTGCTCCATTACCATTTATTTTTTTCTCTCTTTGGGACATTTGTAGGACTGAGTCTGTAGTGGCACATCATCTATTCAGTTTTTTAATATTAAAAGACAAGTTACATAAACTTTTACATTGACTTGCCTGACAAAAGAAAAAAATTTTGTGTCATGCAGCAGAAGTCTGTTTTAGATGAAGTATGTAATACTCAGAATTTCTGAAAAGGACAGAAAAAATATTGTATGTGAATATGCCGACTGTATATGAAAATCTGATCCACATGCAGAAGTAGGGAAACCATCACAAGAGATAGCTATAAAAATGATCATTAGTGTTTAAAGATTCAAAAACTCTTGGATTTGTTCAAAGACAAAATTTCGTGTGACAAATGACATTTTCTTACACATCACAATATGTGAGAGGTACAAATTAAGACAGGTGTTAACATCTCAAGAGTGGGTTTGTGGTTAATTCCTTAGATTTTAAATATAGGCGATCTTTGTCCCAGGGTAGAGATAATTGATTTGATGTTTGAGTGACTGTACTATTAAGTTCATGCAGGTATAAAGGCCATCAGGCTGTAATCCTCAGAGACTGAAGTGACACAAATAAGATTTATGTTCATGTAACTTAAGTTGACCAAAATAATTCAGAAGTGATCCCAGTATTTGGTCAAAAAAAGGGAATTAAAGGAAACAACTTTCTTGGCTGGTTTCTGTGAAAATATATGTCTACAAGAACTTTAACAAATCTGATTTAGTCATGGTTTGCCTAGCTCATTATATTTGCTTCACTACCAACTTTTGATTTACATGAATGTTCACTATGGTTTTAATTGCATTTTCCTTCATGTTACATTTTACTGCTACAATCTATGGCTATAATTGAAAAGGACTTAATTTTTAATCAGGGATGTTTTATGTAGAAAACTATGTATCTTTTTAATGTGACAAAAATTTACTCTTTGGATAGAACTTCTGAGATGTAAATGCAGACACGGCATCTATAAAGTATAGCCTGGCAACCAGTGTGGCTATAGGTAAATGTACAGACAAACAATCCTCTTAGCTTGATGAAGAAATGTTTGCTGAAAAGATTTTACCCCTCATTTTTAAACCGAAAGTTCAGTCATTGCTCCAACTGGCAAACAATTGTATAAATACTTAAACATTTTTCTATAACTTGACATATAGTTTATCTAAACGGTGCCCTAAAGGGAAATCCCTGAACTCACACAGGATAACTGAATTACAGTGATGTTCTGCATCACAAATGACTGTACTGGAGTAATATAAAACCAGAACTGTTAATAGGTTGACACTGGATTTTTTTTTTTTTTTTACAGTAGTGACTCCCAAGGATTCAGCTGTCAGTGCCTCCCTCCTTCATTCTGGATAGTCCTAGTTCCCCTACCTGAAAACATACTTGATTTTCTGACAATGTTGTGAATTATCTATCACTATATAGAGTCTTATAGTAGATATTTTGCATATACTGCCTAGAATGCACTTTGACAAACAAGTTTGTTTTTTTGTTGATGATCTTAACATTTCAACCTTACATCTACATTCAACATAATGGCATTGTTAATATTTTGCTTAAATACTCATTGAGTTTACTAATGTTCAGTATTAGTCAAGACTGGGTCAGCTGAACTTCCTTTTATACACTGGCTGTTTGTGTAATAGAAGTATTTTATAGTTTTGTAGTAGTTTGTTCTTTGGATCAAACTAAGCCATTTTAATCTAAAACACCTTCAGAATACTTTTAAAGAAGCAGTCATAAACTGAAGCAGAACTACCCAACACAGAATTCAGCTTTCTTGTCAAAATTGTATTAATATACTACACCTGATAATGAAAATAAAGGCAAAAATAATATACAGTTCTCTGAAACCACTGCTTGAGATTACAGAGCAACTGCAGTGAAATAGAACTGCACAGGAAACAGTTTCAGTACTATGCACCATTTGGACTAGTTTTTGGTTTCATAAAGTTATGTTAAATTTATAGTGTTTGGAGAGGGTTTCTTTCCACTTATGAAATGTATTCTGTACTCCTGGGGCCTTGTGAAAGGAATTCTACTTACTAGCCTGATATGCGAAACATGCCAAGAGGAATAGCAACTAAATCCATTATTAAACAGATCCAGTATCTCAGGCACAATAGACTGCCCAACATTTCAATTTTAAGGTGAAAAGAAAAGACTCAGGAGAATGTACTAGCATTCAACTGCATCACTATACTTCATCCGCTACTCAGAGTTCCCTGAACAAAACCCACTTGCTCATGTTTTATATCCAAAAAATGGACTTTCATTATAAAGACTGTAAGGCAGGCAGTTGTGCTATATTCATCACTTATAATGAGAAAATGAGAGGCAGAAAGATTGAGCAGTGACTGCCCTCAGCAAACTGAAGAAATTGATTGTATGTCGTGAGCCCCCTCTACTTAAGCTGAAGAGAAGAATGAGAAATCTTATGTATAGATCTGTTTCATATAAACAACCTGAGAGTCCTTCCCTTTCAGACAGAAGTAGTCAACGCTACTCTTGGATACTAAGCAGCTATCTTTCAGGTATTCAGATTTCAGATGACTACATAACTCATGTATGTAACAGGTATATTGACTACTCCAACACCTTCAAGCAGCAAGGAGAGCTGAAGATTTTGCTGAACAGACCTGAGAACAGAATATTGCGAAATGTAATTTGAGGATGGTTCTTGATCTGCAGTACCGTGGGAATTAATTTTCAATTTGTCTACAAAACATTCATTTTATTGCTCTACCAGGATGTGGAGTGCATAATGTCTGCAGTGCCCATTACTGAGCTCCCTGAAATTTTGTATGTTCATAGACATCCACAGGCTAACAAATTGGGGAAACAGAATGTAGTAATAGAGCCTAAGGAACACAAGGAAGAAATATGGGGGAAAAAAACCTTCAAACCAACGAAAATCCAAAACACACAAAAAAAAATTCAAAAAATACAACCTTTGTTCCTACACTGGAGCCTTTAAAATCTGAAGTTCATGTACATTCAGAAACATAGTTTAGGGAAATTTCTTTAGCCCACTTAGTCATTCATGTATAGGCCAACACTTAGAGGGTGTATGCTTACATTCATACCATCAAGTCTAGAAAGAAACCGCCCAATGAGTTGAGAGAAAACCCAGTATCTGCACTCGTACTAGGTGTAACTTGTACTGTACTGGGTTTAGTTTGCTTTGGGCTCCAGAGTCCCCTGTGTGGTGGAGATCCTGAGAGGCCTTGAGCTGGTCACAGCCAAGTCAAGGTGACTTCAAGACCACTGTGAATGCCCCATTGCTCCCCATTACTGCAGCCAGAGAGGGGAACTTTTGATATCCCATTTCACATGTATTTAGGTAAGAGATGCAGCACGGGGGAGGAGAAAGATGGGTGAATTGGGACAAACTAAGTTGTGGTAGGTTGACCCTAGCTGGGCACCAGGTGCCCACCCAAGTTGCTGTATCAATCCCCCTCCTCAGCTGGACAAGGGAGAGAAAATATAACAACAGACTTATGGGTCAAGATAAGGACAGCTTATTAAAGTGAAAGCAAAGGTCAGAAAACAAATGATGTTATTCTCTACTTCCCAGCAGCAGGTGATGTCTGGCCACTTCCTGGGAAGCAGGGTTTCGGTACACATAGTGGTTGCTCCAGAAGAAAAAAATGCCCCCCCTTCCATCTCCCTTTACTTAGCTTTTATAGCTAAGCTGATGTCATATGGTATGGAATACCTGTTTGGTTAGTTCAGGTCAGCTGTCCTGGCCATGTCCCCTCCCAAGATCTTGCCCAGCCCCAGCGTCCCGTTGAGGGGAGCAAAAAAATGTTGGGGACACAGCCTTGACGCTGTGCCAGCACTGCTCAGCAGTAGCCAGACACTGGGGTTTTATCAAGACCTTTCTAGCTACCAATCCAGAGCACAGCACTAGGAGGGCTGCTGTGGGGAGAGTTAACATCATCTCAGCGAGACCCAATACATAAGTGTAAGCTGCAGTAAAAATGGGGAAGCTGAAACTATGAAGGGAGGAGTAGAGGTGTGTGGCTTGTGTTCAGCCTGGAAAAGGGAATATATTTAAGTAGATTTTTGGGGTATTTTTAAAGATGGTCTTTTTTTTCCCCCAATACCTGAATCAGTCGTCAGAATTTGGTGGTATCTGGAAGTAAATTCAATTATGTCAAATCTTCTGAGTTGACTCCTTTGCTGACAACACCATCATGGTCTAAGACTAATATGCTGCAATGATTTTAACAAGAAAACAAATTAATGATACTTCAACTCAATAAATCTGGTTTAAAATCTGTCACAGTCATTTACATACTTCCAACCTCAGAACACCTTTAAACAATTTATTTAGTTTTTCTGGGTAGATTTTTTTTATTGATGAGAATGAGGTAGACGTTAGTGTTTGAAGTTTTGTTCTGCCCATGAAATGCTAGTTTAGAGGTTTTGTTATCTATAGCTCTGTCTACCAGTAATGAAACAGAGACATTCAATTTACAGTAAGGAAGGCTTCTACAGGTACATTGGCCAGAAAAGGAATATTAAAGAAAATGTTCCCTTCCGATAAATAAGACAGAAAAAGTGGTGACAACCAACATAGAGAAGGCTGGGGTACTCAGTGATTTTTTTGCCTCAGTTTTCAATGATAATGTCACTTCCCACATCTCTCAAGTGCCTGAACCTCAAAGCAGGAACTGGGGGAATGAAATCATTCTGGAACATCGTAAGTGGAGATCACATAAGGAACCTGAACATACATAAGTTCTTGAGAACCAGTGAGAGGCGTCCCAGGGTCCTGAGGGAATTGACTGATGCAGTTGCCAAGATACTCTCCATTATATTTGAAAAGTCATGGCAGTCAGGTGACGTCCCCAGTGACCAGAAAAAGGGAAAAATCATGAGCCATTTTTATAAAGAGTACATAAGAGGATCCTGGGAACGGACGTCAGCCTCATGTCTGTGCCTGGTAAGATCATGGAATAGATCCCTCTGGAAAGTTCTGTCTGGATTGACTGCATCAGCAGACAAGGGAAGAGCTATGGATGTCATCTACCCAGACTTCTGTAAGGTCTTTGATGTGGTCTCCCACAACATTCTTCCCTCTGCATTGGAGACATACGGGTTTGATGGACTGTTAGATGGATGAGGATGTCCAAAGAGTTACAGTCAATGGTTTTATGTCCAAGACAAAACCAGAAGTGGTGTCCCTCAAGGGTCCATAGTGGGACCAATAACTATTTGATACCAATGATGTAGACAGTGGGATTGAGTGCACCCTCAGCAAGCTTGTAGATGACATCAAGTTGAGTGGTCCAGTTGATTGACTAGAAGGAAGGGATGATATACAGGGGAATCTTGACAGGCTTGAGGAGTGGGCCTGTGAAAACTTTATGACTTTTGACAAGACCAAGTGCAAGGTCCTGCACATGGGTCAGGGCAATTGTCAATATCAATACAGATGGGGGATGAACAGATTGAGAGCAGCCCTGAAAAGAAAGACTTGGGGATACTGGTGGATGAAAAACTGGATATGAGCTGGCAACATGCACTCATAGCCCAGAAAGCCAACTGTATCCTGGGCTGCATCAAAATAAGTGTGGCCTGAAGGTTGAGGGAGGTGATTCTTCCCCTCTACTCCACTCTGGTGAGACACCACCTGGAGTACTGCATCCAGTTCTAGATGAGTTTAAATCACAGATGTTTATTTAGCCCGGACTGTTTGTGTTGGTATTTTTCCCCCACATCTGACATGAATGAAAAAGTTATTCTGTGTATTCTGTGTGAAAAAATACAGAGTATATATTTGTTTATGTACATTTCAGCTGCAGGAACGGTCATGAGTTTATACATTGCTACAAAAGCACACATCATGGAATATCTTTATGTTTTAGTCACAGAAGCTCATTAAGACTTGCAAGTTTTGAAATATTGGAATCTTAATTTCACAGGAACTTTCCTAATGTAAATATAATTGTTCTTTGCCCCATTTAAAAAAAATAAAATACCCAAACAAAAGAAAACCCAAGAAACAAAGCCAAACTTATCTTTTCAGGTCAAATGCAAAAAAAATTAATTTTCATTTCCATCTTCTTGTACACACTTACATTTCTTTGGTATAGTTATTTAAAAGCTTAAATGTGATTAAACCCATCTTTTACTTTCCACCACTTCTTTACATTCCTGAAGGTTAGAATTACTAAGCTAATCATAAGAAACCTAAATACCTTCAAAACAGAGTTATCAGAATGATCAAAAAATGAAATAGTACATTTCAGCAGATCATGATTACATTAGTGAGAAAGAAGAATTAACCAACAGAATGGTAAATCAAAGTTTTATGTTCAATTCACTGAAAGTATTGCTAAGCTATTACTATTTGGGGGGGGGGGGGGGGCGTTCGATA
>JANZLQ010000008.1:19430265-19459933 GCA_026212715.1 Elanus axillaris
AGAAGTTGGGAGGGAACACAGCCAGGGCAGCTGACCCAAACTGGCCAACGGGGTATTCCATACCATGGGACGTCATGTCTAGTATATAAACTGGAGGGGAGTGGGGTTCACCGCTGGGGGACTAACTGGGTGTCAATAGGTGGCTGGTGAGCAATTGCATTGTGCATCACTTGTATATTCCAATCCTTTTGTTATTAGCATTGTCATTTTATTAGTGTCATCTTTATCATTATCAGATTCTTCTTTTCTGTTCTATTAAACTGTTCTTATCTCAATGCACAAGTTTTACTTTTCTACTCTCCCCCCCCGGGTTTTCTCCCCCATCCCACTGGGTGTGGTAGGAGTGAGCGAGTGGCTGCATGGTGCTTAGTTGCCTACTGGGGTTAAAACATAACAAATAGCTACTTTTATTTTGCAAAGCTGCCTTACTGTCTTACCTGCTACAAAAGGTTAATTTAAATGCCAATCCATCAGGTATTTCATGTATTCATGTATTCACTGTGAATAAGTGATCTGATGGGATTTCAGACAGCATATATCAGAGCCCTGAGGATGCTAACAGACCATAGTGACCTTGACCATCCTAACCTCGAATCTGTACCCACACAAATGAGCCCAGGGCCTCGTTTAAGCTCAGGCCTGGGCACTCAGTCTTGCCTTGAGCTAGGCTGTAGGAGTGCTTGTGCCCAGCTCTGCTTTTGGACCTGTCTGCTGGATGTATCTTTGTCTTATGTGTTAGGTTGCTTCTTTCTTAAACTGGTCCCTTGGACCTATGTTGCACCTTGTCTCAGGTTTGGTCTCCTTGGGTGGACTTAGCAACCATGCTGTAGCTTTATCTACACTCCTGCCTCTTGCCCTATTTCCTTTTGCTCCTGATCTCCTGGAAGTATCCTGGCCTTGGCTCATTTCTTGCCGTGCTTTGGCTGTCAACTGTCCACGTTACCAGCCCTGAGCTCTGTGTACTGTGCTCAAACACAGCAGGACTATGCTACACCTGTGACAACACTGGCTGTGCTGGGATCACCCTTGATTCTGGGCTTGCTTGCTGTTAAGGCTTGTTAGGCTTGGGGAAGAGTGGCTGGAAAGCTGCATGGCACAGAAAGACCTGGGAGTCTTGGTCAACAGCCAGCTGAATATGAGCCAGCAATGTGCCCAGGTAGCCAAAAAGGCCAACGGCATCCTGGCCTGTATCAGAAATTCTGTGGCCAGCAGGAGCAGGGAGGTGATTGTTCCCCTGTACTCCACACTGGTGAGGCTGCAGCTCGAATATTGTGTTCAGTTTTGGGCCCCTCACTACAGGAAAGACATTGAGGTGCTGGAGTGTGTCCAGAGAAGGGCAACCAAGCTGGTGAGGGGCCTGGAGCACAAGTCTTATGAGGAACGGCTGAGGGAACTGGGGCTGTTTAGTCTAGAAAAAAGGAGGCTGAGGGGAGACCTTATTGCTCTCTACAATTTCCTGAAAGGAGATTGTAGTGAGGTGGGGGCTGGTGTCTTCTGTCTTGTGGCTGGTGATAGGACAAGAGGAAATGGCCTCAAGATGGGCAAGGGAGGTTTAAGTTGGATATTAGGAAAAATTTCTTTACCAAGAGGATTGTCAGACATTGGACTAGGCTGCCCAGTGAAGTGGTTGAGTCACCATCCCTGGAGGTATTCAAAAGGTTCATAGGCAAGGCACTCCAGAATATGGTTTAGTGGGCATGGATGATGATTGGACCTGATGATCTTGAAGATCTTTTCCAACCTAAATGATTCTGTGGTTCTAAGGAGCAGCTCTGCCCCTGCAGCTCCCTGCTACTCTACTCTGACAAACATGATTTTGCATTATTATTAAGAGCCCACAAGCCTGGAGGTTCAGGGCCTCTGAACTGGCCTGAAATTGTCGTAAAGTATGTGGAATATGAGAGCATCTGCTTCATTAAGTTCTGTTGTCAAGGTCTACTCAGCATAAAAGAAATAACAAGTAGAAAGGAAAGCGAGAAGTTAAACATGCAAGGAACAAACGTAACAAGCGGGTGATCAGTAAGACAATAAGCAAGACCTGAACTCATGAGCCATTGATGGATAGGCCATAAACAGAACCTCTCAGGCAAAGCCTAACCTTGGAAAAGGTCAGCTTGAACTTTGTAAATGATAAGAAGCGTGAGTCAAGATTAGCATGAGTATTATGAGTTACATAAGGAAGGGCCTCTGGGTCAGTGAAAAACTTATTATGGAATATTTAGAGGAAATGTTGAAAGAGGGAAAGGAGAGAATCAGGGAGCAACAACTCTAGGAAAATAGAAAGGAAGATGAATAAATGAGCCAGGGTCTGGATATGAATTTTAGATGGGCTGTGGACCTATGCTGATATTCAAGGGATCTGTGTAAGTATGTGTGTGCTTGTGAATCTAGATAGTATGGGGAAGTGTGTTTACACTGGTGACCTTCAATCCTGAACAGCTAGACATGAGGCCATTTGTGCTTATGTTTTGTGAGCTCTCTTTGTATTGTACGTGAGTGCTGCTAAATGCAGTGCCCTGTCAGCAGCAGTCTGTGTGGCTGTTGGTGTTGGTGTCCTGTGAGTATATGCTTTCCTGTGGTACACACTCAGCCTTGATACTTGATAAACTTGCAAACAGGAAAGCAGAAGCCTCATCTAACAGCTTGGGATTAAGACGTTTGCACCTCAGGGTGCAACAGGTTGGGCTCTGTTGCCAGGAAGGAAAGTACCTTCGCCCCAGTCTCTGCTGGTGTCTGTGGCTTTCCTAACAACCTTAACACTTGTTCTAGATGGAAATTATTTTAGCTTATATCTTTGCAGTCATAGAGACTGTCTAGCAGTCAGGTAACTACTCCCTAAGTTTAATTTAGCTTTAATATAACTTTGTGAGATCATGTGCTGTAATTCCCACTGTTAATAGATAGTAATTACATGTAGCTATTCTGTATGGCATAACTCTCTACCATTGCAGGATACATCATAGCCTTTTTTGTACAAAGATTAGGTAGAAAAATTAGGAGCTCTAGAAGTATAGAATCAATTCAGAATGAGAATGGAGACAAACTTCATGGTAAAAATATACCTTTTCTACCTTCTAGAAACAAGGTGTTAAAGACAACCCTGTGACTTCCCGATGTCCCTCCTAACCTGAATTGTCCTATGAACCAATGGACTTCTTCATAGATAATTAAATAGTATGAACGGATGGAAAAACAGTATGCAATAATTTAGGGTGTGTCATTTATTCTCTAAATTATTTTGTTAGTTGGTTGAAGGAAAACAGTAGCTTGAGGCTACTTTACCATCACAGTAAAGTGACTTAAAATCAGGTTCTCAAATATCTGAGTAACTCAGTGCTTTTTCTGCACTGAGAGCATGTCTCCTTTCATTCTGGTTGGTTTTATAGATATTGCAGATATTTTTCCAGGATTCTTCTTTCCTTTACCTTCTGCATTTACAGACATACATTGTCATTTCTGTTTGAGGTGAAAAAAGATTTTGGCATACATAGAATCATTTAGATTGGAAAAGACCTTCAAGATCATTGAGTCCAACAACAACATCATTTGTCCAGGCCTGAAGTGGTGTCACATCACACCTTATGAATGCACATAAGTCCAGAAGTGTCTACTGGGTAGTGTTATGGAAAAAGCTCTTATATTCTTTCCAGGAAATTTATATGACTAGATGTCTTTCTGAAGTGCCTGTATGCTAGTGCACGCATGATGGGGAACAAGCTAGGGAAGCTAGTGATCTGTGTGCAGATGCACTCTCACTGAGTTCACAGAGACATGGTGGGGTAGCTCACATGGCTGGAGCGCTGCTGTGGAAGGGAAGAACAGGTCAAGGGAGGAGGGGAGTTGCTCTTTATGTGAACAGAGGGGACAGATGGGGTACGTGGAGATTTACCAAGTTCAGACAAGGAAGCTCATGTTTGCAGGCCCTAGTCCTCATGTGGTACTTCAACCATTCTGCAGGAAGGGCACTACAGCAAGGCCCAAGCAATCCAGAGGTTTTGTAAAATTCACTGATGAAAACTTCCTAACAGGTGATCAGTGAATTGATGTGGGCAGATGATACTCTGCTGGACCTTATACTGAGGAACAAAAATACTTGTATATAGATATAGAGCTACTGGAAAGAGGCAGTGAATGTCCACTAGGAAGATTAAGGGACTGAAGCACCTCACATATGAAGAAATGCTTAGAGCTGGGTCTGTTCAGCCTGGAGCACAGAAATCTAGGGGAGATTGTGTCAGTGTCTTTGGGCAGAGGAGTGGAGAAGATAGAGCCAGATTCTTATCAATAAATGGAGAACAGGAAATGGGCACAAAAGATAATACTTACAATTCCATTGAAACATAAAACTTTTTAAAGTTGTTTTTTTTTTTCTCCTACCTCTCTGCTTTTCTGTCTGTCTCTGTCCTGCAAGGGTGATTAGTTTGCACAGAGAGGTAGTAGAATTTCTTTTTTTGGAAACAATATTCTGGAGAACCTGCTCTACCTGACCACACTTTGAGCAGGGGGCTGGATTAAACAGTCTCCACAGGTCTCCCTTCCCCTCATACATTCTGCAATCCCTGCAGCAGAGCACCCTGAGCCTGAGTCTGTTTGAAGACATAGGTATCTAGAGCCTCAGCACATTCTTTCATCAGAAATAGACTTACGCCTTAAAGGCAATGCTGAAAAATTACAATTCTTCTGATATTCTAATGGTTCTCTAGAGTCAGAATGGAACTTTAAAGATAAATCCTTATTCCTTCTTTTATGAAAAAATTGACTAAACAATTTCCGATTCATGCATGGCTCACAGCAAGTAAGCTAAGGAGAAGGTATACAAGTTGTGACCCTATGCCTTCAGTTAATGAAACATTCTATGTAGTAAATATTAAATATTTTTTACCTCTTTTTGTTGGTTTGGTTTGTTTTGTTTCCCCAAATCATACTTATGGCTTGAAGTTGATGTGTTCTCATGCAATCAATTTTGTGGAATAGGCCAGGAGAACACATTTAATTTGAAGTATTTGGAAATTTGTTCTCTCAATTTGTTTTACAGTGCTGTGGGGATTTTTTTAAAGGAATGTCTTTACTACAATTTTAGGACTGTTTACACACAAATGTCCACATACCCTGACACCCTGGGAACATTCATTTAAAAATAGAATCAATGGATTGTTTCAAAGATGGTGTAACCGAAGACTCCTGAAACTTATTTAAAATTATTAACACACTGACATTACTTTAGGAAAGTATCTATTTTAGTAGGTTTTCACTATATCTTTATTTTCCTGTCCAACCAGTTAATTAGCATAACAGATGCCAGAGAACACAGCAGAGAGCACTGTGCATTCTGAGGGTGACTGAAGACAATGCATGGGTAGGAAGGTAAGTAATTATGGCCAAATTTGGTGACAATGTTATTATTAGAGAGTCACTTCATAATAGCACTTAGATTTACACTTTACAAAGTACTTTGAACATCCTTGCAAAGCAATAAACCCAATATATATGTGACAGTATGACTAATAACAAAGAGAAGTTATACAAAAATGAAAAAAAAATGAAAGGTCACCAAAAGGTTAAAATCTATCAGGCACTGTAGAGACTGTTTTAAAAAGTCAAGGAGACTGTCAAAGTAAACATGGCCCACCTTTTAAAAAAAAAATTTAAAGTGAAAAAGAAATGGCTAAATTCTACTGTAAGGATTTAATTGGAGGTTGACTGTTAGAGTGTACTACCTTGTCCAAGTGTGGAAAAAAGAAAATGATGATTTAAATATAAACAGCTTAGAGCAGAATAGAATTTGAGGCAGGCTTGCAAAAGAGACAAAAAAATACATCCTTCTCCAAATATGTAAGGAGAAGAAAGTTTGCTAAAAAGACTAATGTCTTAAGATAGAGTCAAGGAATAGAATGAAGTATCAGAGAAAATATATATTCCTTATAGGATATTCTCCATTCCAGATCCCTTTTCTTAACAAGAAAAGTGTGACAGTTTCTCTAGAGGATATGTTATATGCCCTGTTTTAATGTGACACAGCAAGGTAAGTGTAGTGAAATACCTTGTACGTCAGTGCTGTTTACTGAAGAATTCTAGTCAAATTCAGCTTTGAAATAGAGGAAGTATCAATGGAAGAGCCTGGCCTTTTCATTAAACCCATTTCACTCCACGAATGACAGAAGGCGGCAAGTGTTTTGTTTAATTTTGTTTAAAAAACAGAGGTTATGACAGATTCCAGGAAATCATTGATAAATACTGTTGACACCTGTGACAAGCAAATTGGACTAAACTATAAGAGAACTAGAATTAGTGAATATCTAGAGAAATACAATCTCTCACCACAAACATTTCAGGAAGCAAAGCAAACAAGATAAAGTTTATTACATCTATACATAGCTCATTTGTAGATGTGAAACATACTTTAAATAAGTTGGATAATCTACAAGAATCTCTGCCAGGATCTGTATTATACAGAAAAAGGCAGGAACTGTGATGTGATGAGGTTGCAGATGATACTAAATTATTCCAAGTACTAAATAGAAGGCTCTACTCTGAAGTGCTAGAAGGACCCCATGAAACTGAACAATTAGTTAATAAAACATAAGATTAATTTTGGAGCAGATAAACATGATTTAATGATTGATGTCCATTAGAAATAACAATCTTAAACTTACGTATAAAACAATGGGCTGGAGGTGGCTGTTGAGTTTAAGAATAAGACATTTTGATTTGTACTAAAACTAGTGTTCAAGAAATGAAAACAAAATTTTCACAATGTTTTAGGACTGGAGAAAAAGAATTAATACTTTCAATAAATATGACAAATAAGATTGCAAGGGCCCTCAGAATGTCTTTAGTCAACCCTCCTGCTCAAAGTAGAGAGAGCTGTGAGATTAGACCAAATTATTCAGTGTTTTAGCCAGACAGATCTTGAAAAACCTTTAAGGACAGAGAAAGCACAGCCTCTCTGGGCACCTTGACTATCTTCACAGTGAAAAAGTTTGTCCTTAAATTCAATCTGAACTTCTTTACTTTCAAATCAATGTAGCACCTGCATTACTGTGAGAAATTCAAATCCTTCAGCAAAAAAGTATGTGACAGAAGCAGAAGATGTGAAGAGGATGATTAGGGCTACAGCATAATTTCCACATATAGGGAACAACTAGACTTAGATAGGAATTTCAGTTTTGAAAAGAGGTAGCTGAAGTGTATCAAATTGTGAGTGGCATGGAAAGGATGAATGTGCAGTGATGCTTCTTTGCATTTCCAAAGCAAAAGCTAGGTGAAACTGAATGTAGCAGGTGTGGGTTAAAAACTCCACTGAAATAACATCGTGGATTATGCAAAGTCTTTCATCATGAAGAAGCTTGTCCACCTAAATGCCTCAGTTGAGGTCCACAGCACAATGAGCAGACTTATTTCACCATGGCAAAAGGTATATGCAAATTGTGATGGTTAATGGGCAGAGACAACTATGGATGGAAGAGGTGAGACTGATGGAAAGAACAGCTTCAAAATACCTTTAGGCATAAAAAGTTTAATACAACTTGGGGAACAGCCATCTGAACTCTTAGCCACTAATAGCAACAGCTCAGCAAGGCGAGGAAGGGACAAATATATCTGAACACAAATTGTATGTGCCCTTTGGCAAGAAAAGCAGGCACAGCAAAGGAGACTTCAAAAGCTGTGCCTTCAGCAATAAACAGGCTTATGCATTGAGTGTTGATGTGAAGAGTTTGATAGATTTTTATTGTGATGAGATGTGAAGCAGCCTTCATGCTGAGTATGCATAAAGCATCACCTTCCAGGATGCTGTAGTGACAGTCAAATCCTAGAGATCTCATAATATACTTCTATATAGAATTTTAGGTGAGTATCCTTAGTTTTGTGTGTATAACAATTATTAAAAGGTATAAAAAGATTGCATAATTATTTGAACAGTTTAAATTTCATACATTAGCAGTCAGACTTCTTTGAAAGTTATTTTTTGCCTTAGGATTATAGATTTATCTTTCTCCTGTAATCATTTAGATGACAAAACTGATTTTCTATTCAACTTAATCGTGGGATTTAAATGAGGATAGGTTTTCAGATTTGTTTGGCTTTTCACCTAGATATATCCACCAGATATATTTGTGATGGTGGGTAGGTCTTTTAACATCACCGCATAATATATTAAAAAAAAAATAATCACAATGTGAGACACAGTTACCTAAGCTGTGAAGAGATAGCATCAGGATATGTTGTCACCACTTTGAGAAACAGTAATCAGTAGAGCAAGTTTTGTGGGATAGCTTAAATAACTGATCTTTAAGAAGTTTGCTTCAAGCACATAGTGTCCAGCTTCATAGGTACTTGAATTTCCATCATTCTCCCTACTTTCTCCAGCTGCTTTTTCAGTGAATTACAGAAATTATCTCCAGGGCAGAGGGTTCTAAAGGAAGAAAACAATAAAGAGAGAACATTTCCTAGCATGATGGTAAAACTGTTTATGTCTTAAAAAAAAATAAGTTGTAAAAATAAATTTGACCTTTCCAAATTTCAGGTTTTAGGGGGGAAAAATATTGCCTTTTAAAATTATATGTTTGAACACTGAATTGTTCCATATTTCTGAGCCTCAAGGTCTCTTTCCTTTTCACTTCCCTAGAGGGATATTTAGACTAATACTGTAGTCCTCAATGCCTCACTTTATTGTTGGGGGAAGAAATAAAAGCTTTTCGATGGCAGCACTTTCTAAACACTTCTGTGGCTTCTGTGAAACTCACTTTAAAAAAATAAACTACACAGAATCTTTTTCTGTAACCTTCATTTAGAACTATTCACAGAAATGACTGACAGCTAATAGCTTTAACGTTACCATAATTTTCTGGTACAGTAAATGTCAATGTATTTCAGCCAATCACAGCTGTTCTTTACTAACTCTTTTTTAGTCCTTTCCACGATGTTTCCCCTGCCCCAAACACACACGAGCACGTGCGCACACATACATAGAGAAGCACACACAGCCCAGGCTGGGACATTAATAGACAAACTCTTGTTAGCTGTAGGATGTGACTGTAACTTTTTAAAGAATTTGGTTATATCTTTTTCTGTCCCTACTTTTATTTTAATTTCCTACAGTTAAAAATTCTAATCAACTAATTTTAAATCTTTGCTTGAAAATATCTCCTCTAAGAGTTTTATTCAGGAAACTTAAATGATAGTATGCAGTTTAACCAAATACAAGGGAGACAAATCATAAATTTTGTGCAAATACAAGGGAGAGAAATCATAAATTTGATGCAAATACAGAATGTGCAAAACCAGTATGCTTCATTAACTAAGAGAGAAATTTTTGTAACCAGCAACCATAAGAAAATATGGCTGTCAGGTACCCTCGTGATGAAAATGGTACAAAATTGATTTTTTATGAATTGGTTATTTAGTTTTCAATCGATATTTTCCATTCACATCGTATTTTAGGATTGTTACAGTAGATTCATATCAAGATTACAGAAGAATATTTTCATTAACAGTGTCTAGTTTTCATTAGTTTACTTAATTCAACTGCATGCCAAACCCTGGTATTAATCCTTCACTTTCTTTACTCTGACAAATATTCTCTTTTCATTACAATTAACTCTGATTATCTGTTTTGTGCTATGTGGAAAGTAAAACATATTCTACACATGTATCAAAAGTTAGATTAAGACTGATTTCTGGAATCTGTTATCAACTTCTTCAATTGATATATACCTTCTTCAGGTATATTGCTTAAAATTGGAAAGACACCTGTTTCCAATAACTGAAGTATTATCAGCATTATCTTCTCAGAAGCTGCTGTAATGTGACAGATTATACTTATTAGAATATTGGTTAAATGTTGGTCAAGATTCCTTGTAAGACATACAGTAAACAAAATATAACATGCAGGACAGTGTACTTCAAAAAACTTAACACCACACTTTGGTCTTTGAAACACACTTGTGTTTCCTGAATCTTGGTTTGCAGTGTCAACAAAAAAAGAAAGAAACAGTGTTCCAGTGGGATTTATCTTTAATTCAACACAGGGAAAGACAGGAATGTGGGGATAGAATCATAGGCACTAAAAGGCAAAAAAGAGAATGTTTGTGTTTATGGATTAATGTGATAGTTGCCTTAAAAATACATAAAATTGGTAGAAAAGTGTCTTAAATTATTTATTTCCAGAAGAAAGCACTTCCTCTAACCTATATATAGGAAAGGGCTATTGTTTTTCCCTTTAGTTTATGTTGACAAATCTTCTTTAGCTTGCAATTCCGTACTAAATGCTTGATTTCCTCACTACAGCAGGTACTCTAACTAGTTGCCTGTTCTTGCTGTATACGGTTAAGTTACATTATCTACTTGAGTAATGCATGGTAGTTTATAGTGCTAGAGAAGAGAAATTTGTGCCTTCTACATCACTGATTTTCTTAGTTTTAAAACTAAATTTTGCTGAAATTAAGTCACCCATTATCAGAAGCTGAATGTCTCTTTGCTTTGGAGACAGAACTCTGTTCCTAAAATGAAGAGAAGGTTCAGAGTTAATAAGTCTTTTATGTGTTTAATATATAAAACTGACTCATGTCCAAATGTTACCTGAAGTAACACATTTCCCAGCACTTGAGATTTAATCTGATTAATGACTTCCAAGAATTGTAGGCAGAAAGCCCCTGTTCCCTAAGAATTGCAGGTGTAGGCTCAAGAACACTACATTGTGAACTCCTCTGACACTGAAGAAGTATATTCATGCTAAACTATAAAGAGCAGAGATAATACCACATTGCACCCTCCTTTAGTAAGGGCTTACTTAACTGATTTAAATGAGTAACACACAAGAAATATTATGGCTTCACCTATCTGCAAAATGATAGTCCTTGGCTTAGTCTTCTCCTAAATAGGCTGGCTCTAGGCTCGATTCACACATGCTTTTTAGCTCTGAGATATTTAGTGTGCTTGTCAAAATGCCTTTTTAGGAGAAAAAGTATTATCTTCATCAGTAAAGACAGAGAACGATGCCTCTTCAGAAAAAACAAATTGTTTTTTCTGCTTGTTTTGGTTTGGGTTTTTTTTCTTTTTTTTCCCATTTTTCTGGAGAAGATTGATACTTGAAATATTTTGCTTTGTTTTTTTTTTTTTTTTGGTTAAAAGCAACCTTGATAAAAATGTGCATTTGTTTATGTAATTTGATCTAAATTCACAGAATATTGACATTGGGCTATTATACTTTTTAATTTAAAGGGGAGAAAAGAAAAGGAGAACTATTATCCTTTCTCCCCATTTACCTTCTAATTTGCAAAATAATGTATACACACAATTCTAGCTGAGACGCTATTGAGAGGCTTGCTTTGCAATAGCTGGAATATTTTACATTCTAAAAAATAATAAGAAGTCTAAAGAAGTACAGGTGCATTTTCGTGCTTGCATATTCATACATGTACAAACACTTCACTTACAGAGAATATACATAGTGCCTAGAAAAAGAGAAATTGCTGAGAAATTCTTGTGTTATTCAGTGTAATTAGCATCACGAAGTTCATTCATTCTTACTGTATAAGTACTAGTGTGTATATACGTATTCTTCTCTTTCAGGCATACTTACAGCTCAGAGAAGGAGTAGGCCAGAAATATCATACTGAAAACATGTCAGAGAATATAGCAATTTTTGCATACCCTCTTTTGACTTTTATTCCAATACTATGCCCTTATTGCCCACCAAGATTGTTTTCCTGTTACTTATATTTGCTGCTTCTTTCATTTTAGCTAATGTATCTACTTGAATGTTCAGCAGTATTGTGAAAATTACTGCAATGATTTACAACAATTCTAGATTCTGAGAGATATAGTGTATTGGAATAATTTAAAAATTGCTGCCAGGCTTGCTTGTAACCCCTTTTCTTTCTACTACCTTCCTCAAACACACATTTGCCTCTTTATTTGAAGTGAAAAAAAGAGATGTAGAAAAAAACGGTGTATGTTAGAAGTGTCAGACTCCATCACACCATACAGGGATTTATTCATGCTTAACAATGGTATTCTTAAAAAATGTAATAGTGTTAGATTTAAGTAATCTTTTTGTTTGTAATCTGCACTTTTCACAGTTGCATTAATAATATAGATGCTTCAAAAGATTGTGGTAAATGCTTTGGTACTGTTAAATTATGTTAATATTTATGTCAGTTTTATTATAAATCTTGAATCCCAGACCATGTGAAAATGAAGGGACACTTAATCCAACTTGTTTCACAGTAGGGCAATTTATGTAATCTACTGTCTCAGGTTTGTCTTGAGGAAGAAAAAAACCTGTAGGATTCCAAAGGTAACCATTTTTTTTCTGTCCTGAAAAGCCTTTTTTTCTTTGAGACCTTACAGTATGTCTTGTCATCAATGGAGCAACACAAAAAAATCCAAGTGTACATTGACTCAGAATACAGAATCTGCATAGATTTCAAAACAATTTTCTTTTTCTTTTCACATAACTTGTCTAAATCTCCTTTCTTCTATAGAAAACTTTTGTAGGTCTTCCTTTCTACTATGATGAGGCATTAAATCCATGCAAAAATCTCTGTAGAGCTGACATTTTTACTTGTTGTATATCTGCAAATATAGATACATATATATGCAATTGAGGAAAGTATTTTATTATTTTAAGTTACTATGCATTTTCAATACATCATTTGTATATTAATTAGAGAAGAGATATGAATCTCACATTTATCTATTAATGTCTTATTCAGTTTCTAATCAACATAAAACCTGTCAATATAGTAATTCTGTGAGAAAAACACTTACGAAGTACAAAAAAGAGATTACAGTGGTAAATAGACAGCTAAAACAGGAAAGAAATATACTCCACAGAGTATAAAGAGTAACTAAAACAGATGGATAAAGTCTGTTTGTAAGTAATTCCTTTAACTAAAAAAAAAGAAATGGAGATTTTATTTATTGCTTTTTCTACTGTCTAAATGCAGGACCTATATGGAGAACCATAATAAGTGTATATATATTTCTGAAAGATCTTCTTAAAAAAAACAAACACAAAACCCCTCAGCCTTCAAAAGTAGCATAAAACAAGACATGACTGACAAGTTTCCATAATCTCATTCCAAATGTGTTTTGCTCCTTGCTTCACTGAAGTGTTCTGCAAGTTACTATTCTGATATTGCAGGATCAAAATAAAGGTTTATCACTCTTTTTAGATGTGTATTATGTAAACATTTAGGCTGTGTATGGCTTGCTTAACCTTGAATTATCCATGACTCCATTTAATCTCAAAAACTCTGATCCTTGGCTGATTCTCTAATAGACAGATAGATACACAGATAGACAGCAGATCACCTGTTATAAACATCACAATCTATTCCTAAAAAAAGAAAATTTGGTCTTATTCTAGTACACTAAAAAAACCTCTCAGCTGGAACAAGTAGGAAGACTCTCCAAATAATAAATATGTAATCATTTTCTATCCAGTATCTTGCAGGGGTATACAGAAAAAGAGTTACTATGAAATTTACATTTAAGCCAGATATTGTTCTTAGTCCTCACAGTAGATCAGCTAGGTCAGAAGTGATCTAGTGGTTACTTGCTACATGTATCAGTATATAAGTAGCATTACTGTCAGCTGAAGAACAACGTAAGATATTTTGTATGCTTGTACAGATAAACAGAAAAACCAGATGATAACGAGAATTCAAGCCAATATTTGGCTGGTTAATTAGCCTTAGTCACTGAATGAGAAGAAAAGAGAATTCAATCAAACTGGAAGGGAAAAGCTGGTGACCTAAGTGAAAAATGCAAGGTGAAATATTTTTTTAAACTTCTCACTGAGAAATCCCAGAAACTAATTTTGACAAGCAATTTCAAGACACCTACCTTCTTTTGCCCAGACAGGTTGTGTGGTCTCCCTCTTTGGAGATTTTCAAAAGACATTTGGACATGTATCTGGGCAATTGTCTCTGGGTGCCTATGCTTGAGTAGGGGATTTGGATGAGATGACCTCCAAGGGTCCCTTCCCACCTCAAACTGTGACTCTGTGATGTGACTCCAAATAGCATAAAGAAGTGGGTGAATGTTGATTCAGAGCTGATAACAACTCTTGTAGAGAACGCTTTGTAAAAATTACGCTCTATTAGAAGATAACATGGCATTATGTCTGCTGCTGTCCCATGGATCAACAATGGAAAGAATGGAGTAAAATGACAATAGAGACATGCATTTCTCCCCTTTGCATGCTGTAAAAATAATACATAATATCCTTATTAATTCTAAACATGGCCTGGAAGATTATTTCTGGACTCTAATTTTTCTTTTTTGGGGTCTCTGGAGTTTGGTAATGAGAACTTGCAAATACATAGAAGCACACCAACACATGTGCAGACATTGAGACTGTCTGTAGAGTCAATTATATTTCATAAATAACCTTCAAACGTGCTGGTCAATTGTAACTCATATCCAAAACTTTCCATATTTTTGACCATTGAGTTCTGCAAAGCAAAAAGCATATTTGATTATTCTTCCACCTGCTATTGCAGGGAAAGAAAGTTTTCAATAACATAAGACTAAATATAGGAAAATCATATTTTCATGTATTTATATAAAATATTTCAGATTACTATTTCTGAGAAGAATGTAAAACCATGGACAATCTTGTATAATGAAGCTGAGATTTTGACAAGGAGAAAATTTGTCTCCTGTGCTCTCCTCTGGAATGACAATAAAATAATCAATGAAAGACTATTGAATTTCAAATTATATTTTATAATCCATGATACTACTTGTAGTAAAAGATTGTGTTTCAGATAAAATGTGGTTTAAGAAAGCTCATTCATTTCGTTACATTTCTCAGAAAGTGGACCTTCCCTTTAATATATATTTCAATCCGAAGAGCAATATACTGGTGAAATGAAAACAAATGACGATGCTATCTCCAAAGAGACAATGTATTATTTCAAAATGTATGAAAAAGCCCTTGCTCTGCCCTTATGAGAGTTAAATGCTCAAAATGAAACAGGCAAAAACTGTAGTTAACTCATTCCAGGAGACATGAAAAGTGACCCTCATTTTTTTCTTAAGTGTGGAGAGGAAGAGAGATAGAGGATGATTGGGAGTGAGGAAATGAGAGAAAGCCTTTTGAAGTCTCTCTGTGGTGTAGGCAAAATGAAACAAGCAGGTCTGAATCAGAAAAAAGTGTTTTAAATTACATGATGTCCAAATGCCAATTAAAAGAAAAAAAGATTAACACTACTTACCTTGCAAGGGGATAGAAATATAGCTAAAATTAAATAATATTAAAAGATAAAATAATCAGATTAGATAATGGCCACAGTGATGATGAAGTCATTTAATTGATGCCTTGTTGTCCAATATGATTTCTTATTTCAAGATTGAAATCTTATTTGAAGGCATGCATTTGCACTAGAATTAAGCAAAAACTTGATTTCTTTTTCAGTTTGGAATCATGTAATCTCTGTTGTTAATTTTTTCAGTATTTAAATGTCTCACTTTTGACTTGTTCTGAATAATCATGCATCGACATTTGTATATGTATTGAGACATTTGATTGGAAAGTGCTTTGAAAACACCAACACACAGTGCCCTATAAAATGTGGAAAATAGAACTGATTTAATATGTTGAATAGGAGATGCAACTTGTCCTGCTTCTAACAGTGATGTGGTATCAAATGTTTCAGGGGAAGTAAAAACTGCACAGAAGACATTTCTGGTTTAGGATCAGAGAATCTTAGAATCATAGAATTATTTATGTTGAAAAAGACCCTTAAGATCATCGAGTCCAGCCAAAAACCTAACACTGCCAAGTCCACCAGTAAACCATGTCCCTAAGCACCGCATCTACACATATTTTAAATACCTTCAGAGATGGTGACTCAACCAGTTCCCTGGGCAGCCTATTCCAATGCTTGACAACCCTTTCAGTGAAGACATTTTTCCTAATATCCAACGTAAACCTCCTGTGGCACAAGTTCAGGCTGTTTTCTGTCATCTAATCACTTCTTACTAGGGAAAAGAGACTGACACCCATGTCACTCTAACCCCCTTTCAGGTAGTTGTACAGAGCGATAAGGTCTCCCCTCAGCCTCCTCTTTTCCACACTAAACCAGACCAGTTCCCTCAGCCGCTCCTCACAAGACCTGTGCTTTAGACCCTTCACCAGCTTGGTTGCCCTTCTCTGGACATGCTCCACCACCTCAATGTCTTTTCTGTAGTGAGGGGCCCAAAATTGAACACACTATTCGAGCTGCGGCCTCACCAGTCCTGAGTACAGGAGTAAAGGGCAAAGTTCTTGATTTTATTAGTAGAACTAGTATATTCAAGCATTTCCTCTGCATTGCAAATACAAATGATTTACTGAAACTGTTTTTTAATAAAGTACTATGAAAATAGAGGTTACCTCAGGTCCAAGAGGTATGTTATCTATGTATAGAATAAAGCGCTTGTTACAGTTATAAAATGCCAGCATGATTGTCTTTAGATATGTTTGCTAGAGGTCTGATAAAAATGAAGCACTAAGCTGAAGTGAAGTCATTCCCTACACATATTAATGTTAAAGTAGTAGTTCTGTGTTTTTCCAATATACATCATTCTGGAATTACACCATATTCTGCAGAGAGGGTTTTATCTACTTCATGCACAGTATATCCAGCATCCTATATCATCTATTAATCTGTTAAAGTAAATCTCTACAGTCTTATAAATTAAATGTACTAATAGTTGCTGGCCAAAAGATGAAAATACAGGGTTTAATACCATCATAAATGATACCAAGTTTAATGATCAATATAGTGAAGAGGAAAATAAGAATCCAAGAATGGGCAAAAGATGTTGATAGCTAAGGAATTATGAAACTCCACTCTCCATCTGCTAATTCAATATTATGTATTATGATAAAAATAATTGCTCCAATTTGGTAGCAGAATATATTAACCATCTCCTGCTGCTTTGTAGTCATAACTGTCCTGGAGTTTTTCACAGTTCTGATGAGCTTAGTTTAATTTGAACAAAAGGAAACATCTGGCACTGTGCAAAAAACTACTGTATATTTTTGAGGGTTCATGAAATGTAACATCCTCTGCTGGGGTTGGTCTAAACAACAGAACAAGTGGTGGTATGCAAAAATGAGAAGTGGAATCTAAGTCATGGAGAAATATATCTGTTCACCTGTGTAACTGAATAAGCATGAAAGTAATGGGAAGGAAAAGAGAAATGGTGAGAAAACAGAAGTGAGGAAGAGTAGTTTTGTAAACTTTCATGTTGAGTTGTAAAATGAATGCCTTATAACAAATAGTGTAGCTTCATCCCAGCTCCATATTAGACCAAGATCTATAAATGCATCACTTATAGATCATTTATAGATCAATTATAGATTGTGCCTTTGTTTCTAGGAAAGAAAGAAGGAAAGAGAGAAATCTGTTTTCATAAACAAAATAAAGTCATGGACTGCAATCAGCTCAGTCCAGATGATGAGGATATTGTATGTACAAGTAAATGTAGAAGAAATTATAATGTATGTCTTTTGGATAAGACGAAAGAATTTGTAGGCAGATAAATTACTTCCCATGAAGAGTCAATGCTACAGAATTAATTTGCATTCTTTCAACAATTGTAATAAAAGCTTCAGCATTTCTCCTTGTGAGTAGAGTATTAAAACCACTGTTTGAAACAGAGTAACATTTGATGTCCATATCACATAAAGAGTTGTGGTAATTTTCTTTTTTAAGCACTCATCTCATGAGACACCAATACGTTTCAATCATACAAGGCTCTACTTAAGTACTTGCTTTGTCAAATAAAACATCAATAAATCAAATCCATTAATATATGAATAAATTCAGCTGATTGGACAAATTATACAGGGCTTCCATACTCAGCAAAACACATGGAATTCCTTTGATGGTCCTATTGTATTTTTAAAACTGCTTGTTTCCTGTGTACATATAGCCTCAACAAAATAGAAGTACATTAGCAAACTTCCTTAGTTTATGATATTTTGTAAAAAATATATGATAACAATTAATTTCAGTGTTACACAGAATGCATGTAAACTACTTTCAAGGGCTAAGTACTTCAAGATTGTTTGGACATTATTTCAATTTAAATCAAAACATGAAGCACTGCAAATAGTCACCTTTTTCTGTGCAGATTGAAAGTGTGAGGCGATTGTTTACTGTGTGTGGAATGTGTGACATATAATATATGGATGTGTATCTTTTCAAAAGCTGAGTGACAAGCATGAGAAATGGTTCTCAATAGCGATGACTGCACTCCTAGCCTACATGACAAGTCTGTGGGTATTTCCCTGGAGGGCAGTATGAAATTGAGAATCACAGCAGTGACTAGAGCTAAGCTAAAGAAGAGCAGTGCTGTTACCTGTTTTATGAAAACCATACTTTTTGTGTAATCTGGAAATAGATACTTAAACTTTATATCGTTTGCATTTATTTTTTACAAAGATCAAAACACAATACTGGCATTTTGAAAAAGAAGTTATTCTGCAACAACACGTCTTGTTTTTTGTTCTTATGCTACTCCTGTTTAGGAAAACATATCCATTGTGATGTTACAGTCTCTTGTGACATAGAGGCACTAAAATTGTGACAATTCATCAAAAAATCACTGATTATTTTAAGGATAATGTCTTTATATCTAAACATGCTTAATTTTTCCACATCAGATTATAATTTCATAATGAAATAGTGCCCTATATTTACTTATTCAATGCATTAATCAGTCTTGCAAACCATCCTTTCAAGTTAGTGAAAACTAATAAAATATAACTTATAAAAATAACTATAAAATGCAGTAACGTGTTCACATTTCTCAAGGTACCCTGCACCTTTAAAAGCAATAGCATGTGCAAAAGACCTTTCTGATGTAAACTTATAATGACTTCTAAGGATAAAACAGGCTTCCCAATTGGACTATTGAGTGCAACCTGCGATTTCAACTCTATTGACAATAGTGGGACACTACATTTTTGAGTCAAGACAATGTGAAGCAAATTAAAATTGCAAAAAACATTGCAAAGATTGAGATGCACAATCAAAGGGCAATAACTACAAGTGACTTCATCTATCTCAAAGCCTTTAAGAGGTTTGAAATGTTTTCATTTATCTATTTCTAGCTAGCCATGATAAATAAAATGAGAATTGGCTTCTGACATTAGTGTGGTTTATTGACTAAGTGGTAAAGGAAAAACAGAGTTATAAACATCTGAAAGAGAGTCCTTTATTGTAAAATTATTTGCAACATAATTGGTTACAGTCCCTAAAAAAATCGTTATGTGAGACACATGAAGTCTGGGAAGGGCAAGCTGTGCCTTTGGTTTTGGAGGAGAGCTTCAAATTGATTTTGCTTTTTTGCTTTGAACTTTGATGAATAGTAAACATAGTATAAGGTTTAACAATTTTCCTGCATTTTTAGCTTCCATGGGTTTGATTTCTCAGCTATACTTTGTATAATCTTGCCTGCTTAGCTGAAACAGTATACTCATTCAGTTTGCAAGTAAAAAAAAGATTTATTTTTACATGTGTATGTAATTCCTTACAGAGGATTTATTACCTCTGGCTGACCATTCTCCTCATCAGAGGATGTAAATAATCCTGTTCTTCAACAAGTTTATCCTAAATTTTAAATACATTACTTTAAAAAAAAAAAACTATCTGAAAAGAATTAGGTAAAGTGATTAGATATCTTCAAGCTACACAGAATTCCCTGAACATTCTCAGTTATACATGCTGTATTTTATAGTTTAACTATGATACACTTTGTATAAATTAGAATATTCTAAAAAAAGTCTTTTTGCCAGTTATTTCTACAGAAGTAATTCTCTATGGATTAAGATACATTTTTATCCTTAAATACATTTTATGCATCCAATGAATGTTAAAAATGCTTTTATTTGCATATTTCTAGAGTTGGGAATACAGTTTCTTTAATCACTCTCCAACAGCCTATTCAGCTTTTCCTTTGAACTGAAATGACTCTACACCCTGTTATACCAGCTTTTCTTGAAGAAATTTAAATGTAAATATTACTGCTGAACTAAATTCCCCTAATCTTGAAGCATTTGGGCCTGATATTCGTAATTCTGCGCTCACTAGCATGTACTGAGCAATATTCCAGTAGCATTCAGTATTGTCACACTGCGAAGTAGCCAGACAGCCTGTCTTTTTTTCCTGCCTTCCGATTCTTGCATTCAGCTACAAGAGACCTGCTTATCTAGAAGAGAGAGCCTACCAGACACTGAGAATTGCTTAGGCTGACTGCTATTCTCCCTCCCAATGCCATGGAAAACTGAACACCATTTTCTTAAAAAATCTACCAGAAGGGGTCCAAACTAACCTTCGCTAAAGCAAACATTCAGACTGTATCAGTAACAGTTACATGTGTTCAGTTTTTGATTCATATATAATGGAGAGGTTTCTGACTTATGTCTCAGCCAGTGCTCACAGACAAGGTCACACTGGAGGTACCTTGATGTTTTTTGAAAGTCCTTTTTTTATTGATTTTGTGATTGCAGTTCTGATAGCAATTAGAAAAATGTGAACAGAGTAGGGTTTTTTAGAGAGCTAAACTAAAACTTCATGATTTCTTTCAAAACTAGGTAGGTGATACCAATTGTTAACAAGCCAAAAGGCTTTCTGAATAAAAGATCTATAGCTGTAGTGAAGAATAAGTGACATCAGTTTATATTTTTAGTGATTTAACTTAATACACAGCATTGTTCTGCTGAAGATTCTGCAGCTTCTGTATGTGTGAAGACCTGGACTGAAAACTGTGAATAAACTGTGAGTAAGTGGGCTGGGTTTCAGCAAGAAGTTAGACAGTAAATGAGGAGTTGAATCTGAGGCTAAATGGCTAAAAGTGAATTATCCAAAAAGTGAATTATCCAGTTCTGGAAACCAAACTTTGCCAGTGCTGACTTTCATTTCCACAAATAACGCAGACTGTATTAGGAAGATAGAATAATAAGTTTGAGATTTCTAGCACACAGCTTATTGTTTTCAGAGATATCTACACTAGACAAAATGCAAAGAGAGAGATAAAAAAGACATATAATTTAACACCCAAGATCCAGAAAATAATCCATTTCATGTGATTTCTAAACCTGCTTACCACTGCAGATGCTACTCTGTTCAACTTGAGAATGATAGGATTCCTACAGGTCTTAGAAAAGTCTTTCAGTCAAGGTAGATGTTTTTCTTCCGCGTAAAATCAGGGCTCTAGCTGGTAAGGTTGATGTCTACCTTTTAAATGACAGCTTAAAAGTAAGATCAGCCATGACAAAGTGGATGTACTTTTCCTGGTTTTTTAGAAAACTGCTAAAGAAGAATCCAGCAACATTTGAAAGGACAAAATGCTCTTTTGCCTGTTTCCAGACGCTATTTTCCATCCTACCTGAGCAAGCACTGAGAAATGGATTACAGTTAATTTACAACTTACATATTACTCTGCTGGATCTATTTCTCACAATCCAGTGGTTTAGATTCCAAAAGAATAGTGTGGGCAAGTATTATACAGAGAATTCTAAAGTCTGAGACTAAAACTATTTTTGCAAAATTGAATTCATCTTAAAATAAGGAAGACTTAAACCCCTCACTTCCTGAACAAGCTGTTTGATTACCGTCTTGTTACTGTTGTACTGGCTTCGCCAGTAGCCTGAGTGAAGCATGATCTAAGTTTGATATTTGAACTTTTCCAGCAAGCTATATGAAGGGAAGAGTATTTTATCCTTTTTAACAGGATGCAGCTGGTGTTCTAATTTGTGCTATAGACAGATGAGCGTGGTGGGGATTTACTACAGTATAATGTTATATGCCAGAAAAGGATTAATATGAGACCTGATGCATGATGGAGGTCAGAGTCACCTTTAGTAGGCTAGAGGAGACTCTTGCACTGTGTTCCTGAACTTCTACTTCCATGAAGCTTTTTAAAACTCTAAGTGCTTTGCCAGATTACACTCTCATTTTTGAAGCACCTACCAATTTAACCAAAATTGTTTATTGTTTTGCAGTGTTGTAACGATAATTTTGTTTAAATTTCATTTATCTCAGTATTGTATAAAACAAGAAGGAACCAAAAACATAAGTTGCAATTTTAAACCTGTTCTGCATTCAAGACTGATCTGAAGAAGAAATTCCCCTGGGTGGTTTACATAAACTAGTTCAGCACTGACACTTTCAACTTCCTTTTAAGTAGATACAATTTGGTCTCTGCTCTCAGCTTGGTGAAGAAGAATGAAAAAACGAAATCTGCAGATTCACGGCTCTTGTCTCTTCCTCCTCTGCATACTTAGCACTTTAAGAGAACCTGCTTATATCACACACAGTAGTCATGGCGGGAATAAATCTTGTTTCCCCATGTTTATTCTATAGAGCTAAACATTAATCAGTTTATGTCCCTATATTGCCTAGAATTCTCCAGATTGTTGAAAATACTTGAGGCTTAGAATTTATCCACTGGTATGGATTTTCAGAGCTATGAACTCAGAGCAGTTTTTCAACTAGGTGACATGCATTTTTAAAAAGTTCTAAATAAGTAATGCACATTTTAAAAAGACGGCGTGAGGGAGCCAAAATAAAAAGAAAACTCACACAAGCTGACAACCTCAGGAAATGCAAAACAAATGACAAAGCCCCACATCTGTTTTACACTGCAGTGCAGAGCTATTTCAGGGAGAGCTTGTCAGTCTTCCAGTAAATAGTATTTGTAAACAAAATTCAGAGAAAGAATAGAAAACATCCAAATTTCTGGTTATTTCTTCAGGTGATTTTTTTTTATAATATTTGCGATATCTTGAATCTTTGAATATTTAATGACTATGTACAATTTTTAGCTATTATGTGGTTTTCATCTATGGCTTTTTGAGGTATTTTACTTTTTACCTGACTGTATTATACAATATACTTTAAGGCAATAGCCTAGATCTAAGCCCTTGTTCTCCTGCATCTGATTTCAAAGCAGAAAAATACCAACAGAGAAAGAATTTGAGTTCTTTTGCCTCTAGGATATTTTAAATTTTTGTACAAAACACGAGAACTTGATAAGCAAAATGCTCTTTACAGAAAAACTATGCCATGGATGTGAACTGTGTTGAGAGAAAATTGGAATTCTGTGTCCTGAGTGAATAGGCTGGCCACAATATCTAAGTTAAATAAGCTGGGTTGTTCCTTTTTTTCCATGTCATTATGTATAGGGTCTGCTTTTCAAGATGTGGTCTGACCAAGTATAACAAGATCAAACTTCAGGGCCTCACAGGTGAAGAAACATTTTGTCTGTTGGTCTCACTGCAGTAGGATGTATGAGGAGAAACTGAACTGCTTTGTGTAGATAGGAATAAAATACTTCTGAACATGCCTGCAAATAAATATTTTGATCCCTCAAGAATAACAGTTCTGAAATCATAAGAGTTAATACAGTTTAGCCGCCTTCAAAACTAAACTGAAATTCCTAGAATAAGAATTTTAATTGTAGACACTGACAGTAAGAGCTGGTCAGCTCTCGAATGCCCTAATACTTTTGTTGAACTAAGTTGTAGGGAATGCTGGTTTTTAACAGTTCAGACCAGCTTCTTTTCCCTTATCCAATTATAAATCAAGCATAATGGTAATGGTATTATTTCCAATCCTTTAAGTATGACACAACTTTATCCCCAGCTATGCAACTTCTTCTCTTATTTGCATAGAATTTTAATAGAAACATAATCCTAAATCAGATAGCTGTCTGTTTTCACAAACTACAAATACTTGAGGGGGGTTCATAATTGTGCTAATTAAATAATTCTCACAACATATTTGTATGATGTAGAAAATCAAGTTCTGCTTAGTTTTGGTTTTTGTAAGTCAGGGAAGTAGTTGTTTAGTACAAGAGACATCTTAAGGAAACGTTAATATTTTACGCTTTGTTTTTCCTGTATCTTGACAAATCTTCACTAAGGCAGCTAGCTCTGATGTGTTCAAACACATCAGATACTGTAATCTCAGAAAAAAAACCCAAAGTATTTTGGGGGAGGGGGGTGATAGCTATTTCAAAAAGGAAGGGTTTTAAAACTGGACTCCTATTCTACAAGCTCCATAGGAATGTCTGCGTACTCAGTATTGATTACTCTGTGGTCAGACTGTGAAGAATTTGCCCTATCATGTGTCCTTGGGACACGCATGTGGAAATCCATTTGCCTTGTGCTTAAAGTTTCACACAGCTTCTGATTTTATTTATTGCATGTATGGGGCTTTGGAAACAAGTATATCCTTATGGGAATAATGGAAAAAGAAAAACAGACACTGCAACAACATTAGAAAAGCAATGTCACCTGCCACATGTTGTATAAAGTTCAAAATTATATCTTTGTTAAAACTTACGACTTTTCTAATATACCTCATCTTTCAGTAGCATGTGCAAATGGTATTAGCTATTTGGCTTTTCAAAATAACAACTGCAATGTCAGGGCTCCTGTGATACCATGAGATACACATATTTGTGTATCAGTGTGGTGTTCCTGCAGCAACTTGTTATGTTTGGTTTAATTCTTGGATTGGGAGCTAGACAAGGCTTCCAACAGACTCAGAGGTGCAGCAGCAGCACTAAGATATGCCTCACCATGGGGGAAGGGTGCACCCCAACAGACTGGCAAAGGAACTAGCCATATACTGGATACTGACAAACAAGATCTGCTGGGATTACTTGAGAGCATGAGAGAACAGCAAATAAATAAGTACCATGGCTCAAATTCATCTAAATAAATATTCAGTCTTTGATATCTTTTCAGTTTTCTTAATTTTCTGGGGGAAAAATGGGTTTGATACCTGGATCCAACACATATGCCTTTGACTACAGTTGAGATTATATATTTAAATGTTTTTAACTACCCCAATCTTATAATAGTATTATAATGCAAACTCATTTATGTTTACTAGCAGTGTTTGATGTTGCAAGCACAATATTAGGAGTAGTTGAGTAGGTTGAAAATTGCTACAGAGTGTGAAGAAGCTGTGCAATATATTTATATGTACACACATATTTGTACATTTATATTTGTGCAGGTTTTACTATGTGTCTATCTATATAATGCAAGAGAAAGTGAATGGGAGATTATTTTTTTTAAATGTACCTTTCAATATAAACAAAATACTTGGAAGGTATTTTGATCCTCTTTTGGAAAGGAGATTGTCCACAGAATCTCTTGGCCATCTTTCAATATTTATGTTTTTCTTTGATCTTTTAGACAAAGAGTGGATGAAAGAAAACCAGACTTGAGGAGGAGTAACTGGATGAAAAAAATAGGAGTAAAAACCACAATTCAGGCTTTCATCTTTTGAACTTCCAACTTTTGACCAACCTTACTTGTGCCTACAAAACAGCTCCTGTGTGTCTCATTTGCAGCTTTACTCATTCACTGGTAATTCTTCCACACATTACTATTGCTATCATGAGCCAATGTCATTGTGAGAAACACATGTCAACTTTTTCCTTGCCATTGTAAGATTTGCATCATCATCATCATACTTCCTAGAGCAGCTGTGACTTTCTCTTATCTGTTCAAAGGCCTTTTAAGTCTATATCCTTTGTCCATTTTGTGGGAGTGAAATACTGTCAGATCTGTTTCTGTATAAGAATAGCATGTAGCCATATAAAAGACTTTAATGTATTTCTGTCAGTTCAGTTAGAGAGAAATTTTATTAGTGGTCAATAGACTTGATCCTCAAAAGTGATCCTTATGCATTATGAGACTTTGCAATCGTCTCACAAAACCAGAAAAAATAATGCAATGTTCATGAAGAGGAGATGGAAATGGGATCTGCTTATGTACTTTTTTTCAGTGGTTGAGCAATTTTTCAAGCACAACAGATGGTGGATGTAGCAAAAATCTGCAGTCAGAGGCATGGATTAATTTCATATAACTTTGTGTGCTGTTATTACCTACATCTGAGCTGACTACTATAAACTCCTTTCAAATCAAGTGAGAGAAATTTACACTTTTGGAGTTACTTTCACCTATTCAAATTTCCACTTTAATATAAGAAAAAGTGCATACTGACATGTCACATTCTTTCTTTCTATGGATTCTAAAGGCAACCAGTCCTGATGTTTACCACTGCATTGGAAATATTTCTTTTAATTAGTTCAGACATACTCTAAGTAACCTGAATAATAAGTAACCAGGAATTTTGTTTCTATTTGGAAGAGTTTAAATCAAGCAAGCCCTGGGTTGTTTTCCAGTTGTGAAGTATCTTCCTTCTTCTGGTGACAGAACATGAAAGAAAAGGTTTTGTTCCATTTTAGCTCCTAGAAATCACAACATATATATATGTTTCTCAGTCTCCATAAAATGGAAAGTTTTTTCTGCCATAGAGGTGGGCAAGCAAATGCTTAGGCTTCAGTCCTTCCACAGAGTCCTATTAACAATGTCAGAAGCTTTTCTTCACTTCTCATCTATGTTCTATAAATCAAAACCAAAAAGGGCTGATATGTTAGTAAATCATTCTAATAATAATTCCACTGTTTTCAGCTCTGAAACTATGAAGGTGTATCTATATCTATGGAACTCTCATATTAACACATATTGCAACTGTACAGAAAACTCCCTACTAAGTTCTTAAATCTTTTTAATTAATACTAGGTATAAAATTTCATTTCTCTATTCAAGTGATGATACTAAAATGTCCCTGATTATGTTATAGAAACTTTCATGGAAGAATCAATAAATACAGTGGAAAATCCTTGGGAATAATTTTAAAATACTTGTTTTGGTTATCTCGATAGCAATTTCAAATACAAGAAGTGAGCAGCTCTGAACACTTTTAGTATCTACATATTTTAGATTTTATGTGAATCAGTTCTCTGTAGTTCTTTGGACTGGTGAATAATGAACATTAAATATTATCATTCTCAACTGGGTCCATTTTAAACCACAACATTAATTTATAAAGATGATTAGATAAAAGGTATCATTCTCTTATACATTCAGCACTAGTCTAATTTTTGCTCCCATCAAAGTCAGCCGTCAAACATGCCATGACATTGACTGCAGTAGACCAAGGCAAGTGTGGGTCCCAATATAGCAGACAGAGAGTTATCGCTGGAACTTTAGTTTGAAGTAGAGCAGGAGCCCTACTTGGTTGCAGGAAACAAGTGTTAGACATTCTCTTGATAGTAACTGCCAGGCAGTCTGAATGTTTTGCATTGCCATTGGAAGTCACTACCTTAAAAATTCATCTGGGAAGCCAATTAGAAGACTTTATTCTCTTAGCATTACGTACAATTAATTCAAGGTGAGTTAAACTGGTGGAGACATACTTAATTACTTCTGAATCATAAATTATTCAAAATAATCTCACTTCAAATAGGGGTTGTATGCTTAAAAGGTAATTTAACTCATGTTTTTTTATGAGTTGCTGAATGCCTCATGAGATGGGATACTTAGAGTCCCCTGATTCCATTTACCTGCAATGTTGTAAGCGAACTCTTGTCTCCTTTCTCAAGTCTTCATACAAACGTCTAAGCTGAAAGTAGTGAGATGTTTATTTTGATACACAGTTCACAGCCGAAACCTTCCTCTCACAGGAAAAACCTCCATCCGTATAGTTTTAGAAAGACTGACTTTGCCAGCGAAACACTAGCATATAGTGCAATGTGACAGAAAAATAAATAGTTAAACAAATCAAAACCTGAAATCAGCCCAGAAATTTTTAAAAAGACTCTGAGCTTAGATACGCGTAAATAATTATAAACAACTTTAAAGCCAAATACTTACCATTGTTAACTCTGCCTTTGAGAGCTTATACATTTATCTATGCTGTGTAAAATTTCCTTTAAAATGTATAAATAAATATATACAAATGCGAAATATTGACTCATTTTTAACCGGAAAAAAATGATGGTTTCCTATTTAGCCTAGGGGCAGGTAAGTCTACCTTTCAAATTAAGAAAACCATGTGATTACAGTCTTTTTTTTTCTTTCTTTCTTCTATGGATGAGTTTTAGGCAGAAGCAAAAAAAAAGTGCAGTCATTGTTAGACATGTTTAGGATGATCATATCACAGTAGCAGTAGACGAGTGAAACATTACAATAACAGAAAGAAGCAGTAGGGCAAGAACAGAAATACAAAACAGGATATATTTATTCTTTTCTAAGTTTATGAAGGCAAAATAATCATCCTAAATGGTAATGTATTTGAAGCTTACGGATTTATGTTTAAATTCATAAGGAATATTTTGAACAACCTGAAATATTCTTTATAATTGGCATCTTTCCTTACCAATTCAGTAGATATTAGATTACCTGAGTAAGTGGAAAAATGTATCTCTGTCCAAGGTTATTGTTTTTTTTTACTGCTTCTTCTTTTCTTTCTAAATTTAAGATAAAAGTTGAAACCAATACATATAATAAGCAAGTTTTCTTCCCTATACAGTTCCATGGTTCTTTCCTGTGTGAATATTAATAATGAAAGAAAGAGAGGAAAGTATCTGTATGAGATGTGGTATATCTTGAAAAAAGCTACTTAGTAGTAATCAAGTTCTTGAAAGCAGAATTATTCTCAGAATCCATATTCCTTTGTGTATATTTCTATATGTATATGTACATTTTTGACTGATTTATTTTTTCTTTGCTTTTAAAGGATATTTGTCAAAATAAATTTTGTTTCTATGAAGTGTCTACCTAATTAGATGAAGAAAAAAAAATAATCTCTGAAAACCTATAGACTTCCCATAATTAGTTTGCTGAGTAAACATTATGCATGAATTTAACTGTAGCTAAATGAATTTTAAAGTATATACATACTGCAGTCTTGAGGAATGAAGTTCACATATATGCACACACATCTATATCTATATATTTATTACACATGAAATTATGAAAAAAGTACAAACCCAGATTTTCATCGTGTCTGAAAAAAGCCTGTATGACTTACAGAACAAGATATGTATTCTGCAATTCAGTTTAGTTTTGTAAAAAATCTGAATTTATAGCATAAAGGTTTTGCTATTTGAGTTTCTAGCACATATTAGAATACATTTCTATTGTTAACATTCTCTGTTCTGCATGTCATGATTCAATTCTGAAGTTCATAAAAGAAGCATAAAGACCTATTTTTGGTCTCAGTCTAGATTTCCCCACTGGTCTACTTCTATTTTATTTACTTTGATTTAAGTATCATATAGATCCTCTGCTTTCCTAACTGATTTGACTGCAATAAACACTAGTAATATTTTGCCACAAAAATAATGTTGCATATTTTTTACTAATGTAAAAAAATCTCTGTGAGAAAAAAATAGTGGAGAGGAGTCCAGTGGCATAATTATTTATCAACAAAAATTCATAAAATAGTCATATAAGAAAAAGAACTGAGCATACACTCCAAGAATTATCAGCATGAGAGTTTTAGCTACCATCAGAAACGCTGCATTAGAAACTGACTTGTTTCTATGGTATAATGGCTTTCCATAGCTGCACTGAAATACGTGAATAATTTTGCTCAAAATGTGTACTGGTTTTGCCAGGGATGGAGTTAATTCTCTTCATAGTAGCTCCTATTGTCCTCTGTTTTTTATTTCTGACAGTACTGATAACACTGGGACGTTTTCGTTACTGCGGAGCAGTGCTTACACAGAGGCAAGGCCATTTCTGCTCCTCACCCCACCCCACCAGCCAGCAGCCTGGGGGGGGGGGGGGGGC
>JANZLQ010000008.1:19460033-19483466 GCA_026212715.1 Elanus axillaris
GGGGGCACAAGGAGTTGGGAGGGGACACAGCTGGGAGAGCTGACCCCAACTGACCCAAGGGATATTCCAGACCATATGGCATCATGCTCAATGTATAAAGCTGCGGAAAAAGGATGAAGGGGGGGACGTTGGGAGTGATGGTGTTTGTCTTCCTCAGTCATGATTACGTGTGATGGAGCCCTGTTTTCCTGGAAACAGCTGAACATCTACCTGCCTATGGGAAGTAGTGAAGGAATGTCTTAATTTGCTTTGCTTGCACAAACAGCTTTTGCTTTACCTATTATCTGTCTTTATCTCAATCCATGAGTTACCGTACTTTTACCCTTCCGTTTCTCTTCCCCATCCCACTGTAGGGGAGTAAATGAGTGTCTCTGTCAGGCTGAGCTGCCTACTGGGATTAAATCACAACAAAAAGAAACAGCCTTTAAAGATTAAAATGGCTATGTGAGATCATCTGGAACATATAACATATAGAAAACAGAGAAAATTGATGTATTATTGTATTATCTAAGTCAGGAAACAATAACCAGTCAGCAGCATGATTCTAATTTGCATCTCAGAAAGATGACAATCAGTTCTAAACTTTTGCTTCACCTTAAATCAGGCTTATGTTCTGATAGTGGATGCGAAAAAAAGAGAAAAATGAATGTTCATTGATGTCATGCAATGGAAACCAGTCCTCAAAGACAGACATGGTTTGGAAAGTAAAGTGAAGCAGCTGGGATACTGAAGGTGACAAAAATGAACACAGTAAACACTCTGCTATATATAAGATGGATGAAGAAAAAGGAAAGGTGCAAGCAGCTATTGCATTAGTAGGATCCATTCATTGCCATGAGTAAAAAGGCATTGATCTAATCACATGTAATGCAAATGTGTGGTGTATGTAGGTGTATGCATTGGAGAAAAAAAACAAAACACAAAAAACACTTTAGTGTGTAGAAGAGTGAAAAAAGGTTTTGTGTGTGTGAATTTGTAAGTAATTTGGAACATAATATCGATTACAGAATGATGTCAGCAATCATGAGAACAAAATTACCTGCTCATGATTCATCTAGAAAGTCACTTTCTTGGGAACAATGGGAGATGAAATAGACTACATGGTAACAGAGGTTGATTACAATAACTTGAAAGATATCAACAGGAAGATCTTAAGATTCATCGCTAATATGTTGTAGACAGCTGTTTTGTAGCCAATATGGATAAGAAGCTGCTAGGCCTTCTAAAAAAATGTTTAGAAAAAGACAAGACCCAAAGTTCTGGTCACTAGTGTAAGGTAATAGTAGCTAGCAGAGGATAATCTATCATACAGCTCTGAGAAACAGAACAACACTGACGTAAATAGAGTCAAAGTGCCAATATATGTCATCCTATGAAACACCTATATGACAGGATAAAACAAATAAAGGTCTTGGTACCATTTTTTTGGACATGGAAAATAAGGGCTGAAAACATCATCTTCAAAAGCTTTTCACAAAACTTAAGCTGCCCAGCCATATGAAAAGACTGTAACAGTTTTGTCCTACAGAAAAAGGACAGAAGGGCAGAAGGAAGCAAATGTGAAAGGAAGGACAGAGAGAAGGAAGGGAAGGGAGAACAAGGGCAGACTGTGCAATTATCATTAGGGGTAATAGACCAATGTGTCGAGTTTCCTAGAGAGCTTCATCACCTGAAATAATATAATTCATCAAGGATGTAAAAATCTGGCATATCAAGTTGCAAGACAGGGGTAAATGAAGACTTAGGATTGGCATTCAGTTGCCTGAATGCAAACACTATGGGAGATCCTGCCATTTACTGCTTCAGAAATGTACAGATTTCCAGTAATCTAGTGTCATCTCACTTGCCACTAGACACCAGTGTTTATGCAACTGAATCCCTCATTAGATTATTGCATACTGCTGGTCACTATGACACCAGTTGCATCAGGCTATAAGGAAGAAAGGAGAAAGGATTTTTTAATTGCCTTTTGAGAAACTTGCAAAATGACTTAGGTAACAAAGGAATGCTGTTGGTGGCAACTGGACTGAGACTTTCAAGGCAGTACTACCTTTAATATTGCCTTCAAACAACAAAGAACTGAAATGTGAGCCATTACTCTTTCATCTTTTCCTCTAAAAAACCTATGTCCTAAAAGCCTTTACATTAAATTATGAATCTCTAAGCCATTCTCATGATAGAAACAGGGTTTAGCAGGACACCAGCTACCTCCAAATTTTTGTTGCCATCAAATCACAATTCACAGCCACTAGGTGGAGTTAGATTTAATGGTTTTAAAAAAATCCCCCTTTAACCATCCATGTCATACAAACGTGACAGAATTGTGCTTAAGCTTGTTATTACTATTGATTTTTTTTCTTTATTAGATTGACAAATTTAAGTGACTCTGCTTTTTCTTTACTATTATCTGTGGTATTTATGTGGACCCTAATCTAAATTCCTTACTATAAAAGCACAATGTTCGATTACTTCAGCTAAAGGAAGATTCTTTGCCTTGTGAACAAGGTCACCTACTAAAGGGATTGAGTTAGCTCTTGGATTTGCTTCCATTTGTAGGGCAGGGTATTTCAAAACAAAGGATCGCAAGGTGTTACCATGAAATTTAATCATGAGAGATGTTATTCTCATCTCAAAAAATAAAGCCAAAAAGGTAAACCTTTTCTACTCTAATATTTACTATTGTCCTTCAAATTTAGTACATATTTTTTCATCTTCACTCTCCAGACTTCAGTTTAAACCAATATATTATTTCCTAGTTAAGATAATAATATTCTACTATTTCATTGATTTTTGCTTAGCTAAACAAATATGTCACTGATTAAACATTTAATAAAACTATGTATTCCTTAAAACGTTAAGACAATATTGGAAACCACAGTCTGTCACACTGAGTTTCAATAGTTTAACAGCAACACAAGGCTTAAACTTGCTCTCCAACAATATATATATCTAAAAGAAATAGGTTACAATAATTTATGGAAGGGAAATATTATAATCCTTTCTATCCCATCCTTAATTTATAGGTGAAATGTTTAATTGTATAAATCAATGGAGGCTTTGTGCTTTCCATTAGTGGGTAGATCTAATGGTGCAGATTCAAATTTTTTCATATTAAATTATTCCATATTGAGATCTGTTTGGCCATATCTTAATGACACCAGTAGCTAATTTGGTCAGTTTAAAATTGTTTGGGAAACTGCAAAACATGACAGCAATTCCAACTTACCAAATTTAAGTATCAACAGGTTAAAAGTTGGTCCTTTCTAACATGTTCAGGGAAAACGATTTTTAGTTCCAAAATGTAAAACAAAACATACTGCTGTAAATGTTAATGTACACCTGTTTTGAGAATTATGTGTTCAATTCTTTCTCTATCTCAAAAAAACCCCAACCCCCCAAAAACAGAAATAGAAAAGAAACAGTACCGAAATGAAGAGGATCAGTGCCTAAAGTGTAATTTGCTTCCAATTCGTCCTATGGCATACAATGAAAGGGATCCATGAATATGAAAATGTGAATAGGGAATACCTGTTCTCTGTTTTGTTAGTAAAAATATTGTAGCTGACAAAATTACACTAGTGGGTGACCAGGTCAAAACCAACAAAAGGTGGCACTGTTCTCATAATGTGTAGCTACAGTGGACACCATTGCCCCAGAACATCATGTATAACAGAATGCTACAAAGATTTAGAAAGCAGCTGTCATATCAAACCAAGGAAAAGACTGTTATGAATATCAGATAAAGATACCCGTTAAAATAATGATACACAAGAAAACACCCCTTTTATTACTTATCTGTAATCAATATATAATCAATTTCCCTGCAGTTCACCTGTTTTCTTTGCTTGAGCTCTGTTATTCTTGTCTTTATGTTTTTTATATCTCTTCATCATAATTTTTTTTCATCTACTAAATGCCCAAGTCCTTCTCCACAGAACTTCCCTCAATCCACTCATCGCCCAGCCTGTATTTATGCTTTAGATTGTCCCAACCCATGTGCAGGACCTTGCACTTGGCCTTGTTGAACTTCATGAAGTTCATAGAAGACCACATTTCAAGCCTGTCAAGGTCCCTCTGGATGACATCCCTTCCCTCCAGCTAATCAACTGCACCACACAGTTTGGTGTCATCAGCAAACTTGCTGAGGGTGCACTCAATCCCACTGTCCACGTGGCCGACAAAGATGTTAAACATAGCTGGTCCCAATACCAAAACCTGAGGAACGCCACCTGTTACTGGTCTCCACTTGGACATCAAGCCATTGACCACAAATCTATGACTGTGACCATCCAGCCAATTCCTTATCCGCCAAGTTGTCTATCCGGCACAACAATGTCTCACCGATTTAGAGACAAGGATGTCATGCAGGCCAGTGTAAATAAAATGCTTTGCACAAGTCCAGGTAGATGACATCCATTGCTTTTACCTTATCCGCCAGCACTGTAACCCTGTTGTAGAAGGCCAACAGGTTTGTCAGGCATGATTTGTCTTTAGTGAAGTGATACTGGCTGTCACCAATCACCTCCTTATCTTCCATGTGCCTTAGCACCATTTGGAGGAGGATCTGCTCCATGATCTTCCCAGGCATAGAGGTGAGACTGATTGTGCTGTAGTTCCCTGGGTGTTCCCTTTTTTCCCTTGTTTTCCCTTTTCCAGTCAGTGGGAAATACCCAGGACTGCCACAGTTTCTCAAATGCGATGGATAGTGGCTTAGCCACTTCATCTGCCACTTTTTCAACAGTGTAACTGGACAGCATGTCAATATAAACTGATGTCCCACTTGCATCACCCATTGTGCTTAGCAGGTAACTGTGTTCTTTATGTAATTAAATCGTATACTGCTGGAATGAAGGGAGTATGTGAATGGAATCAGAAGTTACATGCTGGCAAAGCAAGTTCTTCACTGGGTACAGAAAACATTATGATGAATGATATGCATGAGTTATCCAATACTGACTTTGAATTCTTTCTGGAGAATGTTTTGTGCTCATACCATTTCTTGGACTTTCAGTTCAGAAATTTCCCTTAGTAACTGTTTTTCCTACTCTTCTTTCAGCATGCACAGAATCTATAACTTGCTCTAAGTCTTGAAAATATCCCCTTTTGAGTGCACTGAATTGTTTATGTGTTAAATTACTATGTAAAACTGCCCTGCTTTCGGCTGGGATAAAGTTGTCTTCCTACTAGCTGGTACAGTGCTCTGTTTTTGAGTTCAGCATGAGAAGAATGTGAATAACACACATGTTTTCATTGTTGCTAAGTAATGTTTAGACTAAGTCAAGGAGTTTTCAGCTTCTGATGCCCAGCCAGCGAGAAGGCTGGAGGGGCACAAGAATTTGGCACAGGACACAGCCAGGGCAGCTGATCTGAACTGGCCAACGGGGTATTCCAGACCATGGGACGTCACATGTAGTAAATAAACTGGGGGAATAGGGGCAGGGAATTGCCACTCAGGGACTAACTGGGTGTTGTTCGGCAGGTAGTGAGCAATTGAATTGTGCATCATTTGTATATACTAAACCTTTTATTATTACTATTGTCATTTTATTAGTGTTATCATTATAGTTATTAGTTTATTCTATTCTATTCTATTAAACCATTCTTGTCTCAACCCATGAGTTTTAATTCCTTTCCCAATTCTGCCCCCCATCCTGCTAGGTGGGATGGGTAAGTGAGTGAGCAGCTGTACGGTGTTTCGCTGCTGCTGGGGTTAATGCACAGCAAAAGCCTTCCATTCTGATTGTTTTCTTCATCACATATTTGCTCCCATCATAATTTGATTCCTCCGAGGTCACAACTGTCTGCTTTTTTTTTTCTTCCTGTACCACCCAACTCCCAGCATAGAGCACAAATATAAACCTAAAATATGCAGTGTAACTTCTCCTTATATTCACTGGTAATTCCTAATTCACTTTTGCATTCCTACCTCTCATCTCCAAATGATCTGCCATTTCATAATTCATTTATAAGATTCAGGGAGCTCACACAACTGCCAAAAATCACAGCAGTTCTCTGATATGCAAACTATCCCATATTTTTGCAAGTGAGTAGGAAAAGCAGAAGTAATCAACTTCTAGCATAATTTCCTCCATCCTCCCTAAAGGTCCTTCCACACTAGATGAAATAAGGCAATCCCAGATTTAAGATGATCCCCAAATGCCTGGTTCAACTACCTTGAGGAAAAAAACTCATCTTCCTTTCCAGTAGAGTAAAAAAATTCTAAGGAAAACTCCATCCTCACTCCATTTGGTTTTGTGGTCTTTTATCTACCTGCGAAAGAAAATTCAAAAAAAATAAATTATTTTAGTGGACAAAAAGAACACTAGTTTTACTCAGCTCTGCATATTTATTTTAGATTATTATTTTGTTAACTATTAGGAAGTGCAAAACCATGAATAGAAGTGAAACCAAAATTACTAATTGCGTATGTTTTAGAAGCAGCTTTTCATTATCTGTCATAATTTTATAGCATATTAAAGATATTTTTGTTTGGGATACTGTCGTTATTTTCATCATTAAAGAGTGTAAGAAGCTCATTAATTACCTTGAACTGCCAAGTTACTGTCTTCCTAAATTACTTGTCTGTTTCCTATTTTAAGTGCAAGACTTTCTTCTTCAAGATAAAATTTAATCTTTTTTTTCTTTAAAATATTTACTAAAGCAACATGATCAAGTTTATAATTAAATGTTTTGTCGTAAAAATGCTTATCTGCCCTCCTGAAGAGATACTGTGTAGAACATCCGGTTATACATGAACTCTTTATTGTCAAGTACAGGAATATCAATGCAGGATAGGTTATAAGTACTAAAATAGCCTTTTAGCATAATTAACAATTTAAATGTTCTTATAGAGATTTGAAATAATGATGGACAAGAGAATTTAATACCTCATTTTTATATAATCATGAAGCTGAGCTGTCTGTCACCAGATAACAATGAGCATTACTACCATTAGTACCTAATTCCTTTCAGCAGGCAAATAGAAAATAACAGCAGGCTAAGCAAAGGGACACCAACAAAGTGTTTCTAGTTTTGAATTAACACTTTTACCTGTCCTAAATTTATATGTATTTTCTGCCTTTTGACTGAATGATAGTAATCCTGTAAACTGAGTAAAATGAACAGTGTTCTCTCAGCTGGGCTTAGTAGGACTTTAACTCCAGACATCCTTCTACTCTTCCAGCTGAATTATGAGCTATCAAGTCATATTTCAGAGATGAGTGGTTTGCAGCTTCCTATTACTGGGTCTTTCTGACCCACACTTCAGCATTTCCAAGCAGGTCACTAAACAACACAGCAATGCCTTTGAGTTGCTCTAATTTCTACTTGTGGAAATGAACTTTTCTGCTGCAGTTTAGTATGAGTGATTTTCAGACCATAAAATGTTAGCAAAACTCCTTCTAGCATTAGTCCTATATAAGATATCTGGAATAAAGTGACTATGCCAAAGTAGCTTTCATCTTCCAGACTTTGAAAACTTCTGTTCTTTGCTATTCTGTCTAAAGGATAGGTATGGGAGAAAATAAATCTAACTTTCTTTTTCTTTCAGAAAGATAATTTATTTTTATAAAACTTGCATGCAGCTGTGCACGATGTAAATATTAATAAATTTTAAAGCACATTCTGTATTTTATACTTTGTGGTTTAAGTGTTATTTTGGGTAGACATAGCATACTCAGTACTTCTTAATGAGTGTTCAAGTGCCATAGTGAAATAACTCAGTGTGCCACGTATTGCTTTCTTCAGTAAGGAAGGAGCAGTTTGGAAACTGTTCAGGTAGACCATGAAAGCATGGTTTCCCAGAATCATAAAATTCATTTTTTTGTATCTGAGTATTTCTCAACATTATAAGACGGTCTTGATTACAAGCTTGAAGCTATACAGTGGTTCTTTGGCTGGCTGAATTCTTAGGTACTTTAAGAGAGTCAGCCATATTTTGAAGAAAAGGGGTTTCTACTTAACATTTCTACATAGAATTTAAAAGAAAAAAAAGAAAAACATTTCATGATCATATGTGAACTCATACCCTGAGATATTCAACCATGGAATCTATAGATTGACAGACATGAATTACTGGGAAAAAAAAGACTTTGATTACTGCATTTACAGAAATTCAGAGGGAATGAATTCTAAAATGTTTTTTAATTTATCAGGGAAAGTAATATTGAAAAGAAGCAGACTATAACTAAACTGCAATTCAGAATTTCAGTTTTTATGTGACTCTTAAAATAGAAAAGGGGCATAAAGTGCCAAGGAAAGTGAAGGATTCTTTATTTCTGATTGTTTTAAAAAATGCCAGATTGGATACATTTCTAGAGAGATATGCCTTAGGCAAATTCTGAAAGTTAACCCAATATTGTTCTATGGATTTGAGATATTCAGGAGAACAGATGAGATGATCTAATCTCATCTTGTCTTCAAATATAAAAAATTGTGAAAACTGTAACTGGCTTTTGAACACAAAACATAACTTGCAAGACAGATGCCTATAGAAATGCATTATCAGCTAATAGAAAGCCAGCATATTCTGTGAAATTCATGTCAAAATTAACTGAAAAGATGTAGTACTTGCTATCATTAGGTGTTCCAAATTAGTGCTAAATACAGATTATTGTAAATAAGTTTCAACAGTTTAGCCTGAGAACTTAAAAGATACTGATGTCTAGATAGAAGTTCTATGCAGCATGCAACATACGAGCTATGAGGGATGAGTTGACACTCAGGGTCAGAAATGATATCCAAATGCATCTAAAATGTCTACAGGAGTCTAGACAGGATTTGAATTCAGTCTTAATGTCCCAAACCAACAAAGTATGTAGACATATTTATTTGTAGTAGATGTAACTGGTAAATGTTTGAGATTCCTGTATTACTCATGATGGCTAAATTCAATCCCAAATAAATCACCTTGGCTGAGTTTAATCTTACCTTATTTTAACCATCTAAAATTAGTTTTAAACTGGCACACAATTCAGTTACTTACAGATGGACAACTATTGTCAGTGTAGATTCACTAGAGTATCCCAGGCAACTAACTGCAAAGGACTGGCCGATATTTTGTAGGACTTACAGGAAACGTGCCCTTCTGGGGCAAGCACTGGAGGCCAGACAGGGTATCCCAGATCACAGAAAATAGCTATAAATGTCTGCTGTTAGGGAAATGAATTACACTTCTAGGTTAGGATTTATCTCCAGACTGTAGACATGTAAATTTAAGGATCTGCATTGTTGGTATTTACACATGTATTAAGTGTGAAATATTCCATGATAGTCAATAGAGATCTAGTAAATTCAGTCACAGCACCTGTAGAGCTACTGAGCTCACAAGTTAGTCATATCTACACTAGAATAAAATGTTCAGTTCTGCAGATTGTATGTGAGGCATTCACAGTGCAGATAGCAAATATGACAAAAGACAAGTGTAGAAGACCCAAGACCTGCAGACAAACATTTGGTATCCAGGCAAGACATAATATGGTATCTCAATGCCATTAGCTGCTTTGGTATGAAAAGTTGGATGGAATGCTACATTTCTTTTCACTCTCATGGGCACTTAGATACCAGCTTTCACTAACAACACCTAGACATAAGCATCTGACTGTATTCATTTAGATTTACAACATGGCTCCAAATACTTAATATAGTTTAGACTTCTTATATATAGTTATTCTTATATATATAGGTAGTCAGCAGATAGATTTCTGTCAAGAGAACCATTCATACTATAGTTGATATGTGTCATCTCCTTTCTCGATTAAAAGCATGTAGAAATAACAAGACGTATCAGACATATAACTGTTTTGTTAGAAGGAGGCTTAGTGAATCCTACCCTACTAAAGCAGCAATTAACTGAATTTTAAGACTAATCTGAAATTTGCCAGAAAACACTTGGAATAATTTTCTCTGATTATAGCAGGACTTGTCATCCTTTTATGTAACTGTTAGTACTACAGGACCATCCAGAAGCATGAAATCTAGCAAGTATTCTGTAAACATGAATATAAAACCCAATTCTGCTTATGGAACCTAAAATCTATTCTACAGCAAACTATCTTCCTGAAACAACAGAGCTGCAACACACTGATAACCTTGAATCGTTAAACTGAAATTTTCCTGAGCTCTTTGTTATGCAGTATTCTTTCCACTACTCAAACACCAGTGGAAAATTTCAGCATTAAAAGAGAAAGGAATGATTTTAATAGGTTTCGTACTACTTTCACATCTCTGGTATGAGTTGTGGCTATGGATTCCACTTCACTACATGGAGAACCTTATCATTTTCTATTCATAGTATCATATAGCTTAAACAGTCTAATTTTAATCATTCAGCACAAGTAAACACATATACATGTAAGAAAAAAAACCCCACAAACCAAACCAAAAGCAAACCCAAACCAAACAGAATCTTTTAAAGAATGAAGTTTAACTGAAATAGTCATGCTGTTAGGTACTGAAGCATATTTGATACATAATGATTTAATAGGTTTTCAGCGGTGGGATAATAAAAGCTATTTTGGTATAGCATAGTCATTTGGACTTAAAGTGCTTTGGACTTGAAGGTAGATTGAAAAATGATGTGCTGGGCTCAGAGGCTTGTGATGAGCATCACAAAATCCTTCTGAATCCCAGACACTAACACTGTACTCCAGGGGCTGATGCTGGGCCCAGTACTTTTTAATATCTTCATTAATGAGCCAGATGATGGGACGGAACGCAATCCCAGGAAATTTTCAGATGATGCAAAACTGGGAGGAGTGGCACAACCAGATGAGTGTGCTGCCATTCAGGGTGACCTTGACAAGCAGGAGAAATGGGCTGAGAGGAATCTCATGAAGTCCAACAAAGGGAAATACCAAGTCCCACACCTGGCCAAGAATAATCCATGGTACCAGAACTGGTTGTGAGGCCAACTGACTGGAAAGCAGCTTGACAGAAAACGGCCTGGACAAAAAAGTTGCCCATGATTCACAAAGCAAAATGAAAAAACTTGGTTAAGATCAAGATGACAACTTGACATCTAGTTAGCTGTATTATGCATTTTGACTCCCCGTTTGGTGTGCTAATAGTGCTTACATCTGATTGTAAACAACAATACCAATATTAGCATTTATTATGAAAAAAGCCATTTGTGGAAAAGTGTAGGCAAATAACAACATTCAATTTTATCTTTTTTTTAATAGAAACAAGATTCTAAGATACATATGAAGACCAGAATTTTTTTCTAAATATGAGAAGTCTGTGAAATCCCAAGAACACAATCTAGACAGTTATGGTTTAAATCAGATACAGACTACCAGAGTCTAGTATATTATGAAGAAAATAAAAAGATTTTAGATCTTTTCCTGTGTGAAGGAGAACATTTTCTTTTATACTCACCTTTCTTTAAAGTACTAAATAATAAAGTCTGTAAGTAGAGCGTGAACAACTTCAGTCACTGCAGTACATAGTTTATCAGCTGTATTACAAACACATGAATTCTAGTAATGCTGGTTAGGACAGGATGATAGTTTGTTGTGGTTGATGTCAAATGAGTTTTTTTAGTACTGCTCCTCAGAAATTTGACCTTGTAAAAGAAAATGTAACTTTATCTTTGTAATAGAAATAAGATGTCGTATGGCTGGGCAAATGCAGTGCGTTCTGTAAAACTGAAATTAAAAGTCAAGCCATGAAGTGCAAACCATCACACAGTTTAATTAATTAAAATTCTCTTTTCCCGTACCTCCAGAAGGGTTGCTTTTTTTTTTTTGACAAATGTCTCAAGACATATTGCCTATCTTACAAGGAAATGTACCTCTTATGCCACATCATGTTAAAAAATACATATAAGAGTTTTTTTCTTTTTTTTAAAGAAGACAAATATATTATTTCAGAATGTAACTCCAAAAATATTTCCTTATATTTCCAAATTAGTACTAATGAATCTGCCTTTTGAGCTATACATTAATCTGATTTCCTTTTGACATTTCTTTTCTTTTTTTTTCTTCTGGGAGATGTTTAGGAACAATTCAGTTCTCTTAACTTTAGTCATAAACCCCATATTTTTTCTAGGCTAGATCTTAACATAATGTCTGGAGTAGTGGATGTAAATAGGTATCTCCAGAAGGAAGTAAACTCATTTAAAAAAAGGTATACAAGATCAATCTCATCCAGAGTATTCAAGGTTGGAGAAAAAATTACAAAATAAGGATAACTATAGCAATTGCAATAATATTGCCAATCTAACCAATAAGTTACGTAAGCTTTAATAGTCAAGACCATTTTAAATGAAAATGTTAAAATGCTTCCAAGTTAGCCATCTTCTTTAATACTACATGTTTACATATATCTGTATATATATACACATACAAATATATTGCAAAATTGACTAAGACCACTCATTAAGGACCAAAGAAATCTGGTGGAAACTATCACAGAATCACAGAATGGTTGAGGCTGGCAGGGCCCTCTGGAGATCGTTTAGTGCTACCCTCTTGCTTAAAGCAGGGTCAGCTAGAGCAGATTGGTCAGGGCTGTGTACAGTCAGGTTTTGAATACCTCCAAGGCAGGAGATTCCACAGCCTCTCTGGGCAACCTGCTCCAGTGCTTGACCTCCCTCAGTAAAATAAATAGTTTATTCTTACATTTAAGTGGAGTTTCTTGTATTTCAATCTGTATTTCTCTGAGTGGCACTGAGAAGAGTCTATCTGTCTTCTTGAATGCCTCTCCCATCATTTATTTATACACATTGACAAAATGCACCTGAACCTTCTCTTTTTGAGCTTAAAAAGTCCCAGCTCTCAACATCTCCTTACGTTAGATACTTCAACACCCTTAATCATTTCACTGACTCAAACTCTAATGCAAAATACAGACACAGTAAAAGGCAGTTACTGCTCAAAGCTTCCAGGAGGAATATCTACCAGAAAGATACATTAAGGTAAAAGGATGGACAAATAACTGGATTAGATAAATAGGAAGACATGGGACAAAAAGACACAGTTGATGTCAGTGAAGCATCTTGTACCAAAGCATCACCTTACTCAATGCTCAGCCATTGCTTTCAGACACCTAATAAAATACAGTGTATGGACATTGAAGACCCCCTTTTTGAGTTATAAGAATCTGAATAGTAAGTGAAGTTGTAAGCATTTAAACTGTGAAGACAGAAAAGGGGAAAAAAATTTGGAAGCTGGAATATAATCTATTTTAGATTTAGCTGAAAATTGTCAAACTTTTCCTACATCTACCTGCAGGGATATAAACAGGAAAAGTTTGAGTATTATGAAATCTTCCTGAAAATCATAGTCATACATATTCATCTAGCTGAGAACAACTGGCAGAGGTAGGTGTCATTAGTCTTGCCTATTCAGTAATGTATCAAACTGCACTGTCACAGTTCAGCCCATATGCACATATCAAGTTTCTGGTAAACAGAGACAAAGGAAAAATGCATTTATACTTAATTCAGTGTAGAGATCTAGCAGTAAGCTACTTCTTGCTCTAAATTAATGCCAGACATCATGTGAGGAGATTTAAGATTTTCCATTTTGAATGTTAATCCTACTACATCAGTTTATCCTTTACCTGCTTGTTTCCTGAAACTGTTTACAGTTAACAGGTCCTGTGGATGAATTCTGTTAGAGATTCTTTAGTAAATCTAATAGTAAAAAAAAATAGTAAAAAGGGAATCTATTCCCTGAAACATTTTGGTTACAGATTGTACTAAAAAATGCTTTCATTGTGTCATATTCAGAAGTCTTATGAAAAAATATAGTTTACTGCTTTACCAACATGTTATATAGTGTATTCATTTAACTTTGTATTTACTGTAGTAATCAGGAATAGTTTTGAAATTTACCTTATAAGACAGCAAGTGGTCTTCCAGGCACTTTTAGAAAAAAATGCAAATATATCTTAAAGACATGACTATAGGACAGTAAGAATCAAATAATTTTATAGTAAAATAAAAATAAGGACTTAACCTTCAGAATTTTTAAACTTTGGTTAATCTGACTCATATATCATTGGAATTTTCCTATTGTCTTATGTCAGTCCTCCAAGGCTTCAGCTCCTCTCCTTCAGATCAGAAGGAAGTACTGATTTTTTTTTCAGTCTTGGTTTATCGAGGATATATCAGGTGCTGTTTTATTGCTGTTTGTGTGCTCTTCTGTTACAACACCTGTATCTCTTGAAAATAAGAGAAAGCAAAGGACATATATGGTTTATATTGACTAAATTGGGTAGCATGTTCAACACTCACTTCACTTAACTTTGCCTATAAATTTAGCATCTGGATTAAGCTAGTTGTCTAGATTCTATATATTCATGATAGAAATGCTCTTCTATGGAACAGATGACAGGCTGAGTGACAGCCAGTAAGAAGTTTTGCAGACCCTGTCCTTGCAGCTTGGATCAACATTTAGCTGGCTAATGTCAGGTTGAGAGAAACCTATTCACTATGCCTAAGTTGATGACACTTTCTAAATAGAATCTTCCTTTGCACCACTTTAAACATTGCATATTTTTCCTATATTCCATTAATTCTTGAGTTTCTTAATCAGCCAATTTAAACTCATGCCATTTTATTTTGATGTTAAAGATACAATATTCTCCCAAGTAATATTTGTAGGGATCACTTTATTGGTTTAATTAATTAAGCTTCCTGTCAAAATGTTTTATTGTATTTGTGCACAATGGTTTCTCAGCTAAGAATCACAGAATTATAAAATAATTTAGTTTGAAAGGGACTTAGGGATGCTTCATAGGTCTATATTTAGAGATACATATGAGTGCAATCCAGAATCTTTTCTCTGAAATCGAATCACATGAAGACCAAACAAAATTCAAGACGTATTTTACTATTGCTGCCCAGGTGGCACAAAAGGGGAAAACAGAACGAATGTTGTATCTTTGATTTGGTGATCTAACCTATCAAAAAAGGTATTACTCATCTTCAGAGACGTAGGTGTAAGAATCTCATGTTCTATTTCAGCAGTGTTCCCAACTGTGTAGTGAGCATATTGCATTGACCAATATCATGATCTACGCCTTCAATGCCTCAAAATGTTAATTTATTAATTTATTCTAACATGATAAGAATCATGTCTAAATCATGACAGGAAAGTGTATTTGTTTAAATGAACAGAGGTTTTGTTTTTCAGTTTTAAAATCTATAAATGTTATACATAAAGCAAACTGCATATTTTAGAAATAGACATTGTCTGCATAATTAAAACAAATTTTATTGTTACTAGGAGCCTGACTAGGGAATTTAAACCTTAGAATTTATCATCTGTGGTTAATTTTTTTTTTCTTTCTAACAAGTTAGTTGGAAACAGTCAAACTAAATAATTTGAAATTACATTCAGCCTATTCCTCTGCTTTTTGGCAGATAGCCCACAGCTGTGAATGCAGTAATTGGCTGAAGGTAATTTAATGGTATATATTTCAGTAAGAATCCCAAAAGAGATCACAGTGTATGAAGCAATAAATATCTTCTATAATTCCGATAAACATGGTATCTTGCTGAGTACACTACAAAGTGCCCTGAGATCTTTGCCATTGAAATTATTAGATGAAGCTTTAAAAAGAAAATAATTTCTTTGCTTAGGAAATGTTTATTCTAAGAGATCCCTGCTTATAAAGACAATAAAATTTGGTCATCTGAGACAGTGAAAAGTTTTCAGCATCTGTAAATCAAAAACTTCATTCTGGCAAGAGTTTTAGCTCCTGTCCAAGAAAAGACAGATTTTTGGATGTTAGAAGTTCTGAAAGTTCAGGTCTGTATTCTTGTTTGAAAAATGGAAGATTTGTCAGACCTTTAAATTATGCAGTTCAGATAAATGATGTAGTACAGACTAAAAAGATTAGGCAATGTTAATGAGGATTCCATTTCTTAGTATTTGCACTTATAAAACAATTTTCTCCCTCTTCAATACTTGAACTGTGAACTATTGCTTGAAATTGATTAATATGTTCATCACTCCCGTTATCTATTTGATTCTTCCCCAGAGCAAAAATTACTTTTATCATAATGTATTCACACCATTGAAGGATCATTTATATGCCTCAGGCAAAATGATTATATGATTTTAGTCAATTCAGATTATTATTCAACTGCCAATTGATACAACTGGGAATGCTACACATTTCATATGTGATCAAGTGGACCAAGAACAGAGCCAACTGTTCCCTTCATTACATTGATATCATCAAACGGATAGTTCAAAAAAAACCCCAAAACACCAAACAAATGAACAAAAAAACACCAAAACCAACCTGTTCCAAACAGTTTTGGCTGTTGCTTCAAGAAACATGAGTTCACAGAACTAAGTTTTTTAAAACAATTAAAATATCCAAAGTTAAATGTCAGATTAGATAGAGATAAGCATTTTTTCCTTCTCTCTGCCTTTTCCCTTCCTGGCAATGGATAACGGAACTTACCTGCAAGTACACCAACTACCCAACAATATGGGTGCGGACTATTGAATAGTGGATGAATTCACTGGAGCAGTTTGACAGAGCTGAGATTGTGACAAAGTGATTAAGAATTCAGCAACATATTCCTTGAGGAAGGCATGAACCCTTTCCCTGTGTGTGCAAGATGGTAGATGAAGGTAAATATGTACCTTACTATCATATAGGTTTCATGCCAGTTCTGTGTTGTACAGTTTTTGTTAAGAGAGTGTAAAGATCTTGACATAGGGGCTTGCAGAAAATACATATGATACAAATAATGTCCAGGTATTTAATAATGATTAATAAAAAGTGCAGTGTTAGTACAGCATGCAGAAGTATGATGAAGCAGAATGTAGCAAAATGGTAGTCCTCCAGAGTTGTTCAGCACTCAAATACACTTATAATATACAAACAGATTGAAAAGGTGCATGCTTTGACATTGCTAGCACATCCAGTAAAAAATGAACAAAAATTAGTCTGTGGTCTAGGAACCCAGGACTTCATAGTTTTCAGGACTTGCAGTTTTGCCAAGCACAGTGCAAGATGTTTCACTCTGAATTAACAATCTGGTTTTGTAATGAAAAATTTTATTTATTTTAATTGGTTTTCTCTTTATAGAAGTTAAAAGTCATTTATACCCCTCTCCTTATCAGCTGTCTTTGTAGTTGACTTTTTCCAGTTCTGTGCTATGATTATTAAATTTCTTTTTCCTTGTGTTCCCTTTTTTTTAATGAAGTAGCTTTGGAGCCACACTGAATAGTTGTTAATGTAATATATGTGTGCTAGTAGGCTATAGATGTTAATATCGCTAGTGTTAGAAGGGCAAATATGGCTTCATGACTGATTTTGTAGATGATAATACTTCACTCTGTAGTACGTATTCATTATTTTAATTACCCACACTATTAAGAATGCAGTTCACTATTTTTTTGCTAGACTTTGGCCTCCAGACTAGATTCTACAACCGACGTGTTATTATTGACTTGAATCTAAGTCGTGACAGTAAGACAGAACTATTGTTAACATATTTTATTGTTGGTTTCTTTTTTTTACTGACTAAGAAGTACAATGCTTACAAGATCTAGCAAAAAAAGAGAAGCCATAGAAAGAAACAGTGACTCTGACATTTACACAGTTCGTTGTGGGTGATGCAAACAAGCAAAGCAAGATGATGGTGGATATTATAGTTATTCCAAAATTTGTCAGCATTCCCTTTTTTATGTATAGTTAGTGCTTAACAGCCACTTGATGTGGTTTAACTTTCTGGATTCGTATTAACACCATGTGACATATATAGTGATGGAAAATATTTTTTTAGAATATTATTTTAGTCTGTCCTTGATATCATGGTGAAGACTACTTATATTTATATCTCCTCATGTTTCACACATTCATCAGTCTTTCTACAAATATCTATTTTTTATAATATCAGTAGGAATATTAAAACTTCGGAATGAGATGACCATCCATTTATGAGGCAGATGACTAAATGATAATCTTATACATTATAGTTGATTAATTTTTAAGTTTTGTTTGACTTAGAGCAGAGCAAAGCTATATTCCTGTGGTTAATTGTCAACAGATGATATTCAACTTTGACTTAAAGCCTTCCAACTTTCTGCCACATCGCTTGGTATATAGCTCTACTTGTTACCTTGTACTTTTACATAAATGTACCATGTTCCTGAATTTGTCAAAAATATCTATTAACTTTTGTCGTGATTTAACCCCAGCCAGCAACTAAACACCATGCAGCTGCTCACTCACTCCCCAGCCCACCCACTGGGATGGGGGATAAAATCAGGAAAAGAAGTAAAACTTGTGGGTTGAGATAAGAATGGTTTAATAGAACAGAAAAGAAGAAACTAATAACGCTAATAATAACACTAATAAAATGACAACAGTAATAATAAAAGGATTGGAATGTACAAATGATGCACAATTCAATTGCTCACTACCCGTCAATCAACACCAGTTCCTCCCCGAGCGGCTATACTCCCTGCCCCCCCACTCCCCCCACTTTATTTCCTATGTCTGACATCCCATGGTCTGGAACACCTCGTTGGCCAGTTTGGTTCAGCTGCCCTGGCTGTGTCCCCTCCCAACTTCTTGTGCCCCTCCAGCCTTCTCACTGGCTGGGCATGAGAACCTGAAAAATCCTTGACTTAGTCTAAACACCACCCAGCAGCGACCAAAAACATCAGAGTGTTATCAACATTCTTCTCATACTGAACTCAAAACACAGCACTGTACCAGCTACTAGGAAGACACTGAACTCTATCCCAGCTGAAACCAGGACAACTTTTGATAAACTTTGTTTGTGTGACAACAAATAACTAATCATACAGAATGATAATAAAAATGCTATCAAGAAAAAGTGTTATCAATTTCACTTAGAATTTGTCTGCACTTAAACCATAAAGCTTCTTAGACACAACCAATTATTTTTTCTTAGGGGAAGAGGCTCCTAATTAAAATGCAAAATTATTTCACTTGTTTGCTATGTCTTCCACAACACAGTAAGAAACCAAGAAGTAATCTAGCCCACCTCTTGCCCTGACACAAGATTGAAAGTAATAAAACAGTCTAGAATATATGTTTCTGACATTTCCTTTAATAGCCTTCCTTTCCACACACCCATTCCATTGTTTTGTTGTCATTATATCTGGGTTTTTTTCCTAATGTCTATTTTTTGTTTCTCATGGCTACATATTAAACTGTATCAACCTTACTCAACATGATGAACAATTCATCAGTCTATTTTAAAATGTTATTAATGAATTTAGTTTCTTTTTTTAGAATGTATAGAAATCTTTACAGTTCTGCTGAATTCTCTTATAAAATGTCTCTGTGAGTTACCAGTATATATTCTGAATATAATTATGAACACAAATATATCTTTACTACTGTTGGATCACATGTGAGGAGCTCACCAAGGTTATAAATTGGAAAGTGATACCTACCCTTTGAGTAAAGGTTTTCATCCCATAGGTGCTATAGTTATATTCATTTACTGTACACCATTTCTCTGTAATTTGCTTATGAGATTTCATGTGGGTATAGGCCTTTACTAAGTTAAAAAAAAATAAAATCTTCATCCCTCTTCTGCTTCCTTGGTCAGTTATCTAGAGCAAAGAAGAAATTAGATTTGTTTGACACCATTTGATCTTGATAAATCTCTTAGTTTTTTCTTACAATGTTATTATCCTCTTAGTGTTCACAAATGGATTATTTAATAATCTGTCCTAGTATCTTTTCAGGTACCAAAAATGGCTGTAATTCTCAGCAGTAAATCCCCCACATGCACTTTATTTTTTTTAAACACAGATACTATATTTGCTGGTTTACTGTCTCTTGAGATTTCATTCTTCCTTCGTGAATTTTCTGTAATACTTGTGAATGTCTCAGAAATTATTTTGGTTGCCTTCTTTAAATACAGCAAATTTCATGTTACCTCAAATTCTTTTATCTACATAACCTTTAATCTTTCTTTATTCAGACCCATGTTTTTACAGCAATTTTACTTGTTAAATGTTTTATCACAGTCAAACTCTTCTTTCAAGAATGATGTTAAAAAGAAGTTGACATTTTTGGTCTTTCCTTTTTCATCTGCTACTTGTTTATTTTTCCCATTAAACAGTCATGATATCCTTTCTTTACAACACTTAAGAGATCCTTTTACTGTTGTATGTGGTACTCACTCAGTAGCTTCAAGTTTTCTTTTTTCCTTTGCATATCTGACATTTTTCCCCTTTAAATTCAAATTCTGTTTTTTAATCTTATCCTGATTTATACATTATTGTTTCCATTTTTTATGGTATGATTTCTTTTTAATGTCAGGTCCCTGAAGATTTTTCATGCTGCCATGTAGATATGTACTTGTCCATATATAGTTACCTTCCTTCTACATTGATTCTTGCTATTGTGCATCCTGGAAATTGCCAGCTGCCCTGAAACTCCATTTTTTAGTTTTTATTTTTGTTTAAAAATCCTTTCCTTGGGGCCATATCACCCTGTTTCCAGATTTTCCTGAAGTGTTTCTTTTTTGAAATCCATTGTCACATTTTAGCTGCTGTCACTCCTTTCTTACCTGACAATCATGGACTATATAATTTCATTTTCACTTTCACCCTAATTGCCTTCCACCTTCAGATTCTGAACCAGTTTCTCCTGTTAGTCAGAGTCAAATCTGTTGTCAACACCAAAATGCTAAAAATGCATGAGTCTGGCCCTCAAAACTTGTATGATTCTTACAGGAAAGAAAGTCTTAGTTTCTTTACATTTGCCTTCTGTCTTTTCAGCCCCTAGGGTGCTCTTGGGTTAATTTTTCATGCATTTCTCTGCAGTCATGAGGGATAGCAACTGGCTTTTTAGAAAGTGAAATGTGATTTTCATCTACTTTTATTCTTAAACTGCAGGGCTTTAATACTGATCATCACAAGACTCTTCACAAAATAAGGATTTTCTATATTAGGTCTATTGACCATTTGTGGAAAAGTAGTATTGTGAGTATTTGCAATCTCCTGCTGCTGTGTTTTCAATATTTGGTTATGAAAAACTCCCCTTCTTCAGCTGTTTTTCATTTCTTACACTGAAAAAAGTTAAAACTCCTCTTCCCTCACAAGTAGTTTTTACTAAATTATGTGTCCTAAGGCTTTCAATAAACTCAGACAGTGAAGGCAAGTAATAGTGGCATTAACCTTTAACATAGCATAAAACCCAATGTAATGAAAGAAACCACAGAGAGTAGTGGTAGGTTCTAATTTGCTGTTGTGTATAATTCCATAAAAAACTGTTTTGTGCTCTAATGAATAAAAATATCTCTATGTTATAGTATGATGTTATAAAAGTAATTGTGCCTTGAGTTTTTTTTTAGAGGAGTTTAGATTTTTAATTTTATGTGGTAGTCGTAATAGTTTGTGAAATGGTGAGTTCGTCCTACCCTATATATGTTGACTTTAATATTCACTTTATGTACTGGATTTTTTCTTTATTTTAAATTAGTAGTCAAGTATTTGAAGGCTTATATCCAATAAAGGATCTATCAGTTGGAGAAAAAAAATTGGTCAAAAATAGATTACATTGTAAAGGTCACAAAAATATGACCAGCCTGCAATTTTATGTAACAGTTACTATAAATTAGTTGCAATTAACATACTAAATGCTAAGCAGCTGGACATACAGTCTCTGTTTTTACTTCCTTTCTTCTGAGTAAATATCTGTACTTCCATATGTTTTGTGCTCAGTCAGAGGGTTAAAATGTAAGATACAGGCTCATGTCATTCTTCAGTATAAACCCAAACTGCTGCCTGAGGTTTGATTGATTGATTGTTTTACTGATCTGTTTTACTTTCCATTTCTCCTGTGTGTTGCATCAATATTATGCCACTTCAACACTACACATTAGGTGCTTCTTAGTACACCCTCTTTATTGGCAAAAGTTGCAAGTTGGATGGGATTTGTATGCAGCTTATGATTAAGACATTTGCAGAATGGTATGGACAACAGCCATCAAACTATCCATACTCTCCGTAGGCCAAGATGGACATTTTCAGCCAGTGAAAGACAGCTGGCTGGAGGCAGAGACCCCTTTCTGGCCCAGAATTTTGTGGTCAATATACATGTGATTAACAAAGTTTCACTGGTCTGGTGATGCAGATAATTTAATAATGAAAATATATTTATATAGCCATTTACAGACAGCTTTTTGTAAGGTGCAGTTAAATGTAGTTCCACAATCTAAGTCCAATGAACGGCTTAACTGGTCTACATAACTCTATATTACTGTATTCTCTAGATTTTTTTAGTTATTTTATTGTTTTTGTGCACAAATTCAGAAAAATTTTCCATGTAAAAATGTAACCAAAAAAAAAGAAAAATAACAAAGAAAAAGCAGGTTTTTTTCTTAAATTATAGAATGCTGTGAGTATTTTGTTCCTTGACAATTCAAAATACAAAGTGTCATTAAGTAATAGGTACAATGCAGTTGCAAGCAGTAGATACAGGAAATATATATCTTTCTAAGACTTTCAAATGGAAGAATATCCCACGAACACATTTATCCTACAGGGTTAAAGGTTTGTAAGAAGTGTGAGACTACAACTCAAGTAGAAAATTTAGATGGTAAAACTTTCTGTCTTTGTCTTTCTCTCTCTATTTCCTTTCTTCTCATTTGGGAAGAACTTCGAGTTACAGATTCCACTTAAAATATCTAACTTAAAGAAGGTTTTTCCTTGCACACAGCAATGGAGAACAGAGTGTCCTGATTGACACTTCCTTGGGTCTTGCTTATCTCCTGGCAGCTCTTTCTACAAGAGCTGCTTCCCTGCTAAGTCCCTCCTTTCCTAGTGAGAATCAAAGTCCCATCAAGCTGAGTTATGGGATACCTCCTGTTTTGAAAAGCCAGGAAGGCAAACAGAATCAGAAAGGAACCATGTGATTCATATGACTACTTTGGGGCCTGAATGATACTTCTAGGTACTTTGTGTACAATGGAGCAATAATAGCTTATTTGTCTATCAAAATGAACTCAGAAAATTAATTAATTTATGTACACTTAGTTTAGTTTTTTAAGATTAAAAGAAGGGTAAGTGTTTTTGAATTCTGCGTATTATTCTGTCATCTCTGTTAAAGCAATTATTTAACATTGTTACTTGATACCCTGTAAGATTAACTGTGGAGATGTTGAAGAACCTTCAGTTAATGAAGGAAAGTTTGGGATTTTTTCCAGAAACCAAGATATCTTTTTTAAAAATTCTGAATTGGAACAACCAACTCTTTCACAGTTGGGCTGTTATATGAAAATACAGAATCATTGTTTTCACCTGTCCCATTGAAACATTGGAAAGTGTAACTCTCCACTGAATTCTGAATTGTTCTGAACAGTGCGTAAATACAGCCTTGAATTGTTTTAAAATGGGAGGGGGGGGTAACATAAGTTTTCTCCTAGATCCAGAAGTAATTTGAAAAAATTCCTAATATACAGCGACTCTGCAC
>JANZLQ010000008.1:19498156-19512971 GCA_026212715.1 Elanus axillaris
TTTTACTTTGAGCTAACTTCTCTTACTCTTTCTCTGTCTATTGGTGTGTGTAGGTCTAGACTTCATTCTACTGGATCTGAATACTTTTTTTTTGTGTGTGTTTGCATGTTTTGTGTTTGTATATGCGCATGTATATATGTTTTGGTTTAAGATACCACATAGCAAGTTAGCGTGAATCTTGTCATCTTAGAATCTGCAGATAAGTCTCTATTTTTAATTATAATATTTTCCTGAATTATTTTGTACATATTCAAACCGGTTAATGATCAAGTGCTGTTAGTTATTAATAAATTTTGATTAGTTGTTAAATCATCACCTTACTAACATTTTCATCTGATGGTAGTTGAACAGACACATAGATGATTGAAGGAATGTGTTAAAAATAGCAGCATAATTTGCATCTCCTTTTGAACACTTTCACCAACATGTATTAAAAGCTGGAAAACTGAAATTCTGAATGTAATTGTTGAATTACAGTAAAGAGGTTATTCTCCAGATCAGGTACTATCTTGGGTCTTCCCAAGTAGGTATTTCCAGACCTGACTGAGGAGAAGGAGAACAAGCCAGCCAAGTAATATATTCATGGTCAGTGTAGCACTTTGGTGAAGATCAGTCCACCTCGGAGAGACAACAGTTAACCCTGAGAAGGAACAGCACTGGTATAGTAATATAGTCTTAGTACTGGAGCTGATTCAGGAGGAGATCACTTACAGGAATTAAATACAGACCTCCTCGGCAATGTAAGTACAATACACCTAAATAGATAAAGGAGAACTTTGTGGCCCAATTAGGATCCCAAACAGCAGGGTTTCCCCTCATTATTTCAGTCTGGACAGGCTCCATTATTGTGATACTGCTGTTCTCATCTCTGCTATTTTCTGCTTGCTCTTCCTGTTCTTTCTCTTTCAGTACAAAGTGAAACAACATTCAGCTGTAGTAACAGTTCTATTAGACTATAAGGCACTAAGACCCTACAGTGACTATCTGCTTTGATACCCCTGTTAACTCCTGCTTAAATGGGAGAACTTTTTTTTTTTTTTTTTAACAAATACATTGCATAAACACAAAATATTACCTTGGTTCCAATAATTCCCACAGTGATTTCTTGTTGGAAATTCCCAAGTGATTGCAAATAGTTCCAGTGATTTATCATTCTTGTTGTCTTATTTTCAAACTTGTTTGCAGTGGAATTTGTCTGCCTTCAAATTCCATCTATCAGATCTTGTTACTTTCTCAGCTTCCCTGCAGCTTCTATACCAGTAAGATAGCTGGCCTACAGCCAGACTGATAGTGGAGTGACTCTCCTTCCTCTATGAAAGACCTAGATTGTTCATTCCCACTCTGTGGTCCGAATAGTAATGGAGTCTGGCAACTCATCATAATACAAAGCTTTATTGACACAATAAGAAAGATGAGCAACAACACACCCATAAGGTGACTCACCCTATCACTGATAGCAAACACAGGATCAGCCAATCATGCCAAGCCTTCTGAATGTGTGATCTTATTGAATCATATTTTACATGAATAATGTGGGCAGCATCCTGCCCACACTACCAGTATCAGTCAAGGGGCAGGGTGTCAGGAAACAGGGCGATTTTCTAGGAGTATGAACTTAAAAGGATAATCATAATTTTCCCTAGACAATCCACTTTTTCAATGTTACAGTACCCTAATAAGAAAGTATGGGATTCTTCTTCACATGCTGAAGCTTGATCTTGAAACGTTTTAAGTGGACTAAGAGATATTTCTTCACTGAAAATATTAAAAAGATAGCTTCTTGAATGACTTTCATGATAATAATGGTGAGTTGGATAATAATTTTTTATCTTTAAGAGACATTTTCAACATTCTTTAAGAAAGAGTAATTTAATTTATTATCTTCAGGGCTCTTAAGTAGTTCTGTTGGGTTTTTTTTAACACAAACTTAAATCACTTACGCATTCCAGTCCCATTCTGAATCATCATGAATGCAACTACTGAAGTTCAGAGGAGATTCAGAGACTGAGAAGATGCAAACCCCTCCAAATATCACAGCCATCAAGACACAGAGAAACTGTTTTGTGTAGCACTCAATCTAAAATGTAATTCAGGAGAAAAATAACAACCAAGCAAAAATAAAGGCATTTTCCTCTTTTTGTGCCCCAGGACTTCACGTCTCATTTGAACTTACTTAAAATTCAGATTTATTTTAGGTCCTGTTGTCTCCATCCCAAAGGTAGTTGCTTTTGCTCATGCCATACCAAGACTCAGGTTTTAATCTGAAGTTCTATCTCTATCAAGGAAAGAGAAGTGATCATTGGTCAAGGCTTATTTTTCATAAGAGATCCTAAAAAGCAGAAACATCTGTACAAAAGTGTAATATATATTTGATTGTATGCAAATAAAGAATGACTGCAGTGGCAAAATTGCTCACAACCTTTCCACACAGAAGGGACAACCTTTGCAAATTAACATAGGAAAAGTAAAGTCACAGGCATGTGCCTACAATTTTCACTGAATGGGCAGCATAAAAGAAAAGGTTTGAAAGTGTAGTGTGAACTGTGTCACCCTTAATCAGTAAGGTCTAAATAATATTTTGCAGGTGAAAAATTCTAAATGTGATCTCCTGTGTCTTTTTGCACCCTGTAATGTCAACTATCATGCTTTCAGTAATAAGATCTACCTCAAAGCCTTTTTAGCACCATAGGATTTCTTTCTGCTCTCCTAGGACTTCTCTCTGATCTTGGGTAGCCTTTGGATCACAGTAGGGATGAAAGATCTTGAAACAGAATGAATTAATGAACAAGCAAACTTTAAAGAATTCAGACCTTTGTGTCCTAATATGACATAAACTACTTGTTCTAAAATTGCTCCCTGACATGAATAATTTTTCTGTCATTTCCCTGTGCTAGGGATCCCAAGGATCTATGCAAACTCAAAGCTTTATGCTGGTAAATTACTGCATTCAGTTCTCATAAGAAAACATACTGTCTTCAGAACTTCATGATGTCTCATGAAATCTGCCAAGTCTTAACATTTCTATTCTCTGAAGCCCCAAAGGAGTTTGCTGTTATCAATAACTATTTCTCCCCTTTACTTTTAATATTTCTGACTTAAAAGTACAGACTTGTTTGGCACTTGAACTGTACAGTTTGAAGCTGGCCTGTAAAAACATCATTTATTGTTGTCCAGAAGTCATTGTCAATGAAGCATCCAATACTTACAAAACCACAGCTCCTATAAAATCACTCTGTAATAGATGGCTTGAGGATTTGTAGCTCTCTTGTGACTCTTGTTTGAGATCCTTTCCTAATAACCACTTATACATAATCAGATGGACTTTATGCAACCTCATCCAGTAAATGGGCCGTGTGAAAGTTTCTCTATTACTGCCTCCATAGCTCGCAGACTACACAACAGTTGATAGTAATTCCCTGCAAAAACAAATTACTGTTCTAACAATAGAAATCTCAATGGCCCTGACATAAGTAATTTCAAAATACAGTGGAGCCCAGATTTAAAGGAGTGCTTTAGCAATAGAAAAATTGTTTGTTAGACTCGTTTCCCACTAAACTGGTCATTGAGCTTTTTGTTCTGGGGGAAAAAAAGAAAAAGAAAAAACAGAAAGGAAATTAGTTTGATAAAATGGTTAGGCTCTTAAATTTATGCTCCTCAAATAAATCCTTTACTATATTGCTTTCACAGCTGCCCAGAAAGAATAATTTTAATTTGCATCTCAATATCAAGTGAAAAATGTTTTGTCACATGTTTATAGAGGGCAGCCAAATATGTCATACTGCTTTGAATTACTTTAGGGAATTAAAAACTGTCTTGTATTTATGAGAGTAATATGGATATATGTAGCCCTAGTGTTAATTTGTTTTCTTTAGTTTTGCATAGTGCAAGGCATTTAGAAAAGATTAAGTAGAAATTTTTTCTTTAAATCTTGCGTCCATCCTACTTAATGGCTGAGATACCAAATAACAACAGTAACACATAAACCAAACAATATGCAGGAATCAACAAAACCTATTTTGTAAAAAGACAAAATGAGCTGTCACTCCATCACACAATTTATTTTCTTCATCGCAATTGGCTAGTTATATTCATTTTTTTGTCATTCTATCTTCCCTCAGTTTGGCCTGAATTCTAATTTTTGCTATAATATTATTTTTATCTGTAAAGTTAGCAAAGTTTAGAATGTTACTTTGTTTTCATGTGGTGACTGGAAAAAGCATATATCATACCATGTGTTTTCAATAGCATGAGGCAGGCTCTTGACAGGAATTATTGTTCAATATTAAACTCTATCCAACTTCATTGAGACAAGGGAAGGCTTTTTGTCTGGTCACTCAGCTACAAAATCATTGCACTTACAATCTAAATAATTCCTAAGCTTGTGAAGAACAGTGTGGGACCAAGGCCAGCTAACCAATATTAAATTTGAGAAAGATTAGTCAGTGAGGTTTGTTCTATCACATGATTCGTATCTGTGATTTTAAATTTTTGTCAGTAGCCAGTTTATTAAATTTGTGTGTACATAATTATTTTTAAGATATATATATTAACATTGACACACATTTAAATTTTGACAATCACATTACATGAATTTTCCCAGGTTACACTCAATCACAGAAAAAAAACCCCAACAAACCCTTAGGTGATTTATGATGTTTGGATTTCATAGATTAAATTTCAGCCTGTCTCTTGCTATTTACATTATGTAAAATTATATAAACTCATGTAAATTTTATTATATAAGCTTGCCAGAAATGTCAAGAAGCCATGCCATTTTCATAGAAAGGACCATACTTTACTGTCTGTTAACCGTGAACTTAACAAAACACTAAAAATAAAGAACTGCAGAGAAACTAAACTCTATATGTTATAGTAGCACAGATAACACCTATACCAAAATATAGTGTCCTGTCTACACTAAATATTCCATGGTAGTTTTGCTTTAATATTATTATGTTGTCTTGGAGAAGGTAGAAACTGAAGTAAGCTAAGCTGTACTTACCAGTGCTAGAATTGTCACTTGCAGTATTGCAATACTTTACATATTACAAATGAGTAGTACAGGGTAATTTATGCACTTAGTTGTTGCACTTAGTAGTTTATGTCATTGTGGGCCTTTCCATTTTCTTCACTGACCTCTGATAATAGATTTTAGTTCAGTTTTGAAATACAGGTAGCACTTTGGTACCAGTTGAATAAAACAGTTTTGGTCTGGTATCTGTATCTCTAACTCACTTGCAATAAGGCATGCAGTCAGGTGTTTTACTCAGTCAGGAGCCTCACGTTCATGTGTCCGAGCAACTGGTAAAACTTCTGTCACAAGGTGAGAGAGAAAGAGAGAAAAACAAGTCTCCTGTTAATTTCACTATCCTACCTAACAATCTTTTGGGAAACTGTGTTTACAGTCATGCTTATCAGGAAAGGGGTACATAATGGCAATGCTACTGCTCTGATTAAGGAAATATAAATATGGGTTGTGTAGTGTGACATCATTTCCTTTTGCTGTGAATGATTAAAGAAACAAATAGAATATTTTATATCATGTGATGTTAAATGGTAAAATTAGCACTTGTAAAAGCAGATTTCATGATTACAGTCAGTATGTAACAGTTTGCCTCTGCCTTTCCTTCCTCCTCACACCTTTTCTTTTCTCCATCATGGTCTCCTCCTGGGCTGCAGGGGAATCTCTGCTCCGGTGCCTGGAGCACCTCCTCCCCTCCTTCTGCACTGACTTGGGGGGCTGCAGGGCTGTTTCTCTTACATTTTTCTTCATTCCTCACTGTCAGGCAGTACTTCTTACCCTTTTTTGAGCACATTTTCCCACCACCACCTTGTCTGCAGGGCTGAACCGTGCCCTGAGGTGGGTGGGGGGGTTGGAGCCGGCTGGAACCAGCTGTGTCCGGCACGGGGCAGCCCCGGCCTCTCCTCACAGAGGCCGCCCCGCAGCCACCCTGCTGCCAGCGCCTGGGCACCTGCACTCAATATAGTAAGTTATATTACAGAAAATGTAATTAAAATATGCAACTTGTAATTTAAAATTTATGACCTACAGATTTAAAATTCTAGCAAATTAATTTTTAAATTAGGCTAGAGGAAAACTATGTATATTTGAATATTATTATGAACCAAAAAGGGTTTTTTTCTTTATTTCTTTTTTTTTTTTCTGATTTGGTAGTATATTCATCAAATTATTCTTACTTACCCTATTGTGTTAATATTAATGTTATACTAGGGTTTTTTTAAAAATATAATAAAATACTAATGAAAATATTTTGAAAATCCAGAATAGTAAAAGGGCAAAATATTAAAACAGTAACATCACCAGTCAAAATACCAGTTATATAATTTTATGTTGTATTTCTCTCTGTGTGTGTTTATAATTTAAAGTCACCCTCTGAACAAGTGGGAGATAAATATATTGATTAAAACTACTAGAGGACAATGACTGGAAAACAAAAAGAGTAAAACCCAAACTCTCAGAGACTGATACCTGAAACATGCAGAGTTCAGGTAAAATTATGAGATCTGTAAAAAGTAGCTCACAGGATATTTGATTGCATGTTTTGATCTGGCCCACCTATACTAAACTTAGACAACTGAGTCACCCTGCACCAAAATTATATTTCTTGGGGTTCTTCAGAACAAACCATACTCTTGGCACAATTCAGGCTGTCCTCTCAACTTTTATAGTTGTTTACAACTCTAAGAAACTATAGGAAACCATTGAAGTTACAGTACAACATGTGGTTCCAGCTACATGTTCTTTCTCTCGGGAGGATATTAAGTGCCTGAAGTAACCAGAGTTACTAGAATTTATCCTGCATTCCCTGTGAGGCTTTCCTCCAAGTAGTAAATTATAAAGCACCAAGGTTTGCAAAACTAGAGGGGTTTTTTCCTATTGTTGACACAATGCAAAGCAGCCAGGAAGAGAAACCAGAACATGGTTGTCTTTATTTTGAAATGGAAGACCAGGCATTTATTATAATCTCAGAGCTGAGTAGATGCATCTTTTAGGATAATTTTGTCTGTCTGCTTCCTTTCATTTGTTTAGTATTCATTGTTAATGTCCAAAAGCTGATGATACCTTTTCTTGTTCTTCAGTTACTTGTTTTTTAAGCTCTTCACACATGCAAAATAGAATACAATGATAAAAAGCTGTTAGGTATTTGAGGATAAATTGCATATTTATGATAAGAAAAAATATCTCTTGTGTTTTCTGATTCAAAGAAATAAATTATGAAAATGTGAAATAAAAGTTACATACTGAAATAGATTTGACTCAGAATAAGGGTGGGTAATATAAAGCCAATGGTCAAGGTTGTGTGATAAAGGTACCGTCCATTGCCACTGCTAAGAAAACTGTTCAATACAAGCTTCTTTAATAAGGGCCAACTGAGTAAAATAAAATGTTTCTTCCTTTATATCAGCACTCATTCACATACTTTACATGCCGTAACTTAAAACACTATGTTATACTTAGACTATATTATTTAAGTCAATGAAGCAATAAGAGAATTGATTGTATTGATTGGATGATTTTATTTTTTTTTCATAAACCCATTCAGTATTTATTTCACTACAACTGGGATTTATATGTCAGTTGTAAAAGCATTGCAGCAGACATGAGCCCTGATTAGGGCTTAAACCTTAAAGTTTTACACAATATTACGAAAGATATCCTTATTTACAGTAAAATTATGCATTAACCACATAGAAAATGTACATAGGTTGGTAATATTTGTTAACAGTAAGAATTACATATTTCATCTCCAGACTTTACAAGCCTGCCTATGGCAAACTCATCTGATTTAAAACACCATACTCGGGGCCTACTTTGCATTTGTATACTCCAGTTTGTTACAAAGGAGATGCAAAAGCAAAAGACCTTTTAACAGATTCACCTGCAATTGTGGAAAATTATAAATAATTAATAAGTGGTTCTGTAATGAAAAATTTCCAACTGAATTAAACAACATATTTAAAGGATATAAAAGAATATTTACTTTGACATTTCAGTGTCAGTCTGTGTACAGACAATGTCAAGAGATTGTCAGGATAAAAGAACCATATTTGTTGTACGTTAGTAGTAGTCTTTTTATCTGAAAGATTGTTTATGGGACTCTGTCCAACACATAAGGAAATCATTTGCAAGGAAAAAAACTTGACAGACGTTTTACACTGTATTTCTAATAAGTGAAGCAATTTGGTTTGTGTTTGCATGTATACACATGTATGTATATAGGCTGGTTTTTTTTTTTTTGATAATGCCATCTGGACAAATATTTCAAGGTGAAATGATACTTATTTTGGGGAAAAAAATTGGAGACTTCTCTAACATTTTAAATATTACTAACTTACTCTTCATCTGATTTTCTTCTCCAGAATAGGAATAAACTAAACATCTTTACAGGTAAAACAGCTGAAGTAAGCAGTTTGCTGAGTTTGATTTATTTATTTCTATTTTAAACTACAGCTATACTGAACTTGGAGCACATTAAAACCCTGATAAAATTTAAAATAAAGATGATTTATCTTTCTAGATTTTTAAAGCTACAACTCACACTTATATGCCACTTGATAAATGCTAGCCAGAAGATGCTCAATATTTTTCTATACTTAGCTGTCCCAATAGTGTTCATTTTTGAAAAATTTAATTCAGGATTTGATTTGTTCACTTTATTTTCTTATGTGCGATCCATTATTGATTCCTACACTTTAATATTTTTGTGCGTATGCACACTGTAATTATTTAATAAACTCAGCAAAAGTACATAGGGAAAAAACATTAACAGTTAACCTGGTCAAAGTTCAAGTAATGTATAGTCTTATAAAAAAAAATTGTCCATCTTGCTGTGCTTTCTATTAATTTATGCATACAGATCATCAACGGTAGTATATGACTCTTCAGCATACACCCACAAATGTGCTCTATCTGTTTTTAAACTTCCTTATATTTATGTTCATTATATTTCCAAAATTTGATTTTAGTAATTAAGTTTTCCTCTATCATAGACTCTTGCTCGCCTAGTTATGCAGCATCTGAACTCCTTTCTCAAATATGTATTGAACAATAAACTCCACTTTCACTACCATTCATTATCCCTAGATCTGTGAAGAAATATTAACTGTGACAGAACCTTTCATTCTGAGAATTCAGTGGAAGAGGAGATTTAGGCTGACAACAGACAAGTGGCATGTCTGAAAGGCCCCAGAATGTAATAGCAATTGCATGTGGGGAGAACAAAAAAATTAAGATGTTGACACAAAGTAGAGTTGAGAAGCAAATTACTAGGAAAGAAAAGATTGACAGTATAGGCACAGCTTGAAATGAGTCTAAGGACTTTTCTAAGGTGGTGTTTTGTAAAACAGCAATGGACAGCCTGGAGAATTGAAAGTGAAAAAAGAATCATTATGACTTGAAGGTGTGATTAGCTGAACAGACAGAATTAGAAGGGGAGAACTGGAAAGAAATATTGAAATCAGATGACTTTCTAATTTCAAATCTAGGAAGACCTGAAGGATGCAGGGAGATGATGCTTTGTAAATGGTTGCCAAGCAAAGCATTCTCAAAATTGATGAGAAAAGTATGGGAGAAGTAGTTGCACAATAATATCATTGTGTCAGCTTGTTAGTAAAATAGTCTGAATAAAATGACTGCAACAAAGACAACCCCTCACAGGTAACAATTGTTTTAAAAGAAATTGTTGGTGAAAATGTTGTCTACTGGGATATTCCTGCTAAAATATAAAGATCAAGTCTATTAATTAACTAATTAAATCAATTAAATTGATTGATGTAATGCCTATGTATATGGCATATTAAGTTAGTTTTACAATTCTTATCTGTCATGTTTTATTTCCATTCAGTGCCTATTGATAGACAAGAGTTTCTGCACAATATAAAATGAGAGATATTATTGGCTTTATTTCTGAGATGGTAATCCTGGTACAAAACTTGGCATGGAGAAAACATAAAGGTGAGAAAACTTTTTTGAAAGACATGAGGAATAGCAACACTATTATCCAAAAGTTTGCTTTTTTTTTTTTAAAGAAAATTATACAGATATTTTGTTTTCTCCCTCAGAGATTTTATAATGTTCATGATGCAGTTTTTCTTCAGTAATTCAGTTGTACTTGCTATGATGCTGAATAAACTGCAGCTCCTAACTCCTAAATAGCATAAATCTGCTGATAATTCATGTAACCAGTAATGCACCATTTTCTTTGGAGAGAAACAAAGAGCGGCACCAGCTAAGTGATTATTTGTCAGCCTGCCAGAATAACAACGTGTTATCTGCTTTGGACATACCAATAATGTGACTGTATTTCAAATAGTTAGATAAATGTGTTTTAATTCACAAAGATTTACCCCTTTTTTCAGGTCCATTTCTTATTCAGCTGCTGATTTATCAGGCACCTCAGAAATGCTTTCTGTGTGTGATTCCTTTCCAGTTATATTTTCTTGTAACTATCTCTTTTTTTTCTTCAGCTATTTAATGGAAGTGCACATTATACTGAACAGTCTTACTTATGGGCTTGTAATTTTCTCTTCATTTTTTTCATTTTTGTGTCTCTGTCAAAGTTTGTTTTTTCCTTTGAGATTAATACTTTGAAGTACCATTCATGCTGACATTCTGCAGATCGTACTTATGTTAAACAATACCATATTGCTCAAGCAGTGTCATTATACGAAATAGTTTGCTAGAGTATTATTTTTCTCAACATAAGGAGGAAAAGCAGATTCTCAACTTAAATTGAAAATACTAGGCAATGCTGAAAAAGACTGATTTTTTTGCAATACTGAGTTCTACTTTCTCTTCTTCAACACTGAAGAACACCAGTTATCAACCTTTCTCATCATCTATGCATTCCTTAAAGATTTTAGAAATCTCTAGTGTGTTTTCACATTAGTAAAGTAAATAATGTTCTTAATGTATGTGAAATAACTGACACCTGGAGATGCTAAGGTGGAAGTATGTCTATATGCTTATAAAGACATACAGTATTTATAATATATGCTATAAATTAAATATAAAAATTTATTTAAGGTCTAATATTTATTATAATGTAATAGTATATAAATGCTCATATAAGCATATGATAAATAAAAATATTTAATATAGAATAAATTAAACATTATAAACCTAATTTATATATTTACATAATATATAAATATTATGGCTGGACTGGAATATTACAGCTGACTGGAAAAAGGGAAACATAACGCGTATTTTTAAAAAGGGTAGATAGGAGGACCCTGGGAACTACTGACCAGTCAGCCTCACTCTGTGCCTGGGAAGATGGTGGAACAGATTGTCCTGGAAGATATGTCAAAATACGTGGAAGATGGGGAGGTGATTAGAGACAGCCAACATATCTTCACTAAGGGCAAAATCTGCCTGACTAATCTAGTGGCTTTCTACAATGGAGTAAATGCATCAGTGGTCAATGGAAGAGCTAAGGATGTTATCTACATGGACTTCTGTAGGGCCTTTGTTACTGTCCCCCACAACATTCTTACCACTACATTGGAGAGATACAGGTTTGATGGACGGACTGTTAGATGGATGAGGAATTGGCTGGATGGCCACACCCAAAGATTTACAGTTAATGGCTCAATGTCTAAATGGAAACCAATAACGAGAGCTGTCCCTCAAGGGTCTGTACCAGAACAAATACTTTTTAATATCTTCATTAATGACATAGATAGTGGGATTGAGTGTACGCTCAGAAAGTCTGCAGATGACACCAAGCTGAGTGGTGCAGTTGATTAGCTGAAGGGAAAGAATGCTATCCAGAGGGACCTTGACAGGCTTGATGAGTGGATGCGTGTGATCTTCATGAAGTTCAACAAAGCCAAGTGCAAAGTCCTACACCTGGGTCAGGGCAATCTCCAATACCAGTACAGACTGGGGGGATGAATGGATTGAGACCAGCCCTGCAGAGAAGGACTTGGGGATACTGGTGGGTGAAATATTGGACATGACCTGGCAATGTGTGCTCATAGCCCAGAAAACCAATTGTATCCTGGGCTACATAAAAAGAATTCTAGCCAGCAGGTTGAGGAAGGTGATTCTTCCTGCTCTACACAGCTCTCTGTGAGACCTCACCTGGAGTACTGTGTCCATCCAACTAGATGATTTATAAAGGTCTCTTCCAACCCAAACTATTCTATGATTTTATGATTATATATTTATCATATATTCTAACATAATATTTAATATACACATATGCCATATGGGCATATTGTTATATATAAACACAGTTGACATCTAAATTCCAAACCCTAATTTAGATGGTTAGGTACAAAGATCATAGTCACAAAAATCCACTTCTCAACAGCTATCTAATTCCAAAGGTATTTGTCTTCCTTGCTGCCTCCCTTTTTACCCCCTAACATTCTGTCATGGTTTAAGCCCAGTGGGCAACAAAGCACCAAGAGGCCACTCGTTCACTCCTCCCCCCGCAGTGGGATGGGGAGGAGAAAGAAAAGCTCATGGGTTGACACAAGGACAGGGAAGGATCACACACCAATTACTGTCACTGGCAAAAACCAGACTCAGCTTGGGGAAAAAACAAAATCAATTTAATTTACTACCAATCGAATCAAAACAGGAAAATGAGAAGTAAAACCAACCTTAAAACACCTTCCCCTACCACTCCCTCCTTCCCGGCCCAACTCCACTCCTGGTTCTCTCTCCATCCTCCCCCCAGTGGCACAGGGGGACAGGGAATGGGGGTTGGGGTCAGTCCATCATACCTTGTTTCTGCTGCTCCTTCATCTCAGGGGGAGGACTCTGCACTCCTCCCCTGCTCCACGGTGGGGTCCTTCCCACGGAACACAGTCCTCCATGAACTTCTCTAGCTTGAGTCCTTCCCACAGGCCACTGTTCTGTGCAATTTTCTCCAGTGTGGGTCTTTTCTATAGGCTGCAGTCCTTCAGTAACAGCGTGCTCCAGAGTAGGCTTTCCCATGGAGTCCTGGACATCTTGGGGGCATCCTCCTGCTCCAGCATGGGCTCCTCTTCTCTCCCTGGGCTGCAGGTGGGCATCTGCTCCCCCACTCCCCTCCATGGGCTGGGGGGACACAGCCTGCCATCTCCCCATGGGCTGCAGGGGCATCCCCTCCTTCCTCACTGCCCTTGGGATCTGCCCAGGGCTTCCTCTCACATCCCAATCCTCTACTCACTGCAGGTTTCCCCTCTTCAATCTGTTCTTCCAGAGGCACTACCACCATCACTGACAGGCTCAGCCTGGGCCAGAGGCATGTCTGACCAGCCATGGAAGCTTCTAGCAGCTTCTCACAGGAGTCACCCCTGTAGCCACTGACACACTACCAAAACCCCACTACAAACCCAAAATACCTTCCATGAGACATTATACTCTGTTTCTGCATATATCCAGGAGCCTTCTTTTATTATGTTGAATGTCTTTTACCTTTCTCACCAAAATATGAAGCTGATTTATAAACCAACATTTCTCCTTATGTGAGTTTCTGGAAAAGTTTGAAAATGCTAATGTATTTGACCCCCCTCCCCCCAAAAAATTAAAGGAAATATTACTTATGGAGCAGGTATCAATCCTCCACTCTATACCAAATATATACCTTAAGAAGTAGGGAATTCCCATAAAATATTTAATAAACAACAGTGAAATAGATCACCAGTAAATGAAATACCAAGTGTTTTAGTTTAAACCCAGTAAGTAACTAAGTAACAAACAAACACTTGCTCACTCCCCCTTGATGGATGGGGAATTGAATCGGTAGGGCAAAAATGAGAAAACTCTATGGATTGAGATAATGGTAGTTTAATAGGTAAAGAAAAAGCTGTGCATGCAAGCAAACAAAATAAAGAATTCATTCTCTACTTCCTATTGGCAGGCAGGTGTTCAGCCATCTCCAGGAAAGCAGGGCTCCATCACATGTAATGGTTACTTGGGAAGACAAATGCTGTAATTCCAAATGTCCTCCCTTCCTCCTTTCTTCTTCAGCTTTTATTGCTGAAGCACAACATGATATGGTATGGGATATCCCTTTGGTCAGTTGGAGTCAGCTTACCTGGTTGTGTCCCTCCCAGCTTCTTGTGCACTGTTAGTCTACTTGCTGGTGGGGCAGGGTGAGAGACAGAAAAGGCCTTGACAGTGTGTAAGCACTGGTCAGCAACAGCAAAACCATTGCTGTGTTACCAACACTGTTTTTGTCCTAGATTCAAAACGTAGCACCATAGGAGCTACTATGAAGAAAATTAACTCTGTCCAATGCAGAACTAGTACACAAACACAATCCCTAGAGATCAAGATCTATATCTATCCTTTTTCTGAATTTTCTAACCCTTGGACTATAGATGCAGGGTCACTCTTGTACCCAGAGAGTTGATAGGGAGTATCATGAATATATGCAAGCCAGTGGCTTCCATTTCTTGCTCTGTTGTGAAACCAGAAGTGTCTGGGAGACTGGAGTGGAGCTCCTGCAGAAGCATGAGATTGTTGGTTTTGTTTTGGTTTTATTCCCCCAAAATAAGTTAAGCATCTGATAGGAGCTCAGTAGGAGCTGGGAGGTGTTTCCCTGGCAGATCACCAAAAGAAAACACATCATCTGACATCCTTACCCTTTTAAAAGTGCTACTGCCTACTATGGAAACATTGGAAAGCCCAATGATGTACAATGAAGTAAAAAGAAATCTAGTGGAAAGTCTTGTACTGGGTTTCTGTGGCAAGGTTTTGGTAGTGGTGGGGGGGGAGGGGGGGTTACAGGGGTGGCTTCTGTGAGAAGCTGCTGGAAGCTTCCCCTTTGTCCGACAGAGCCAATACCAGCCG
>JANZLQ010000008.1:19513071-19538244 GCA_026212715.1 Elanus axillaris
TGTCCTTATCTCGACCCACAAGCCCTTTGTTATATTTTTCTCTCCCCTGTCCAGCTGAGGAGGGGGGAGTGATAGAACAGCTTTGTTGGGCACCTGGCATCCAGCCATGGTCAAGCCATCACAAGTCTTAAGATAATAATTGATGTTCTCAACCATAATATTACATTCATGTTTGTAGATGGGTAGAATATTCCAAAGATAAAGCATTTCACATTTAACAGGCTAGTTATCTACATCCCCTTTTCTCTCCCCTAGCAAATACTAATGAACATCTTTGCAAGAATACTGAAGTCTCAATGTGTTACTGTAAGAGTCCTTGTAGCAAAAAGCTGAGACACTTCAAATCAAAACATAACCACATGGAGTAGTATCTTAGGGCACAGCATAAAGTTGTTCACTATCAGAGACTGGTGAGAAATGGAGTTATTGGAAGAAAACAAAGCAAAGCAAAACAAAAAAGTCCCCAAACAAGCAGCTATAAATTGACTTCTTTCCTATATGGAGTGCAATCTCATTGCACAGGTAGTTCTCTGGTTTTCAATAGCCATAGTACTGAAGAAGATCTGAAGGTGTCACTTAACACCATAAATGAGGGGGAGAGAACTATTCCTATTTCAATTAGAGCTAGATAGACTACTCTAGTTAACTTTTCAGTTGCCATGAGGTTCTTATTAGAGACCTGTGAGTCCTTTTTTGTGTACATTTTCTATATAAGCTCAATCATATTGCTCTTCAACAATTTTCTTTCTGAAGTGACTTATGTATTTAGTTATCAAATTAGGGCATACATACTCTTCCTCCAGGAAAGTGCAGGAGCACCTTTCTGCCTTTCCTGTCTCCAGAGAGCTAAAATGAAATGCTAGAGTTCTCTCATTCATTGTACTGTACTTTAAATCTGAATACTGTTTAAAAGTATTGGACTGTAAATAAAATAGCAAAAACACTTAAACATTTTGCAGGTGTTCCTTGTTTCTTAAAGTGTGAGTGAAGAACGCTGAGGACTAGACTGTGTCTTTAGTTTCCATCAGCAGTAAAAGACAGTCTACAACTATGGGTGCAGAATGATGTAAACACTTAACTATGATGCTATGGTTTGCCTAGCTATAAACTGACTCCAGCTCAAAGGCTGAAGAACAGCACAGACTTGGTCTGGCCTGGGAAGTTATCCACACATTGTCAGAATAAGAATTCCCCAATCACATAATTTCTTGTCATCAGAAGATAATTATGAAGTAGCTATTCTTCAAAAAAAAAAGAGAGGTGAGAAGGAGCAAAGTTGCCTTTAACTCTTCCCTGCTACAGCTCTAGTGCCCAATATTTCTTATGGATCTTGAAGAACTGTCTTGTGCTTGTCATCTTTAGGACAATAATAACGCATTGCCCAGCAGCGCTTCTGAGAACCTTTCCGAATGCTCTCACTATTTCTCCCAGAGTAGTATATTCTTTATGGACCTCAACCTAAAGCAGAATTCAGTAACCAATAGGTAATTTTAATTAAATTGGAATTTATTTTGATACCATATTTCATGCTGGATGGCCTACTACAAATAGAGGTGGCAGAAATTAGTCTATCACTGAGTAAGATTCAGTTTTCATATGTAAGTTCTGAATTCTGCCCATTATAATTTAAATTTTTAAACTTCATAAAAATGGTAATTTATTTACTTATGTGAATTCATTAGAACAGAAAATCAGCACTTCACTCATTCTGTCCTTTTTCAAGGTTAGTGGGAGCTGGTGATTTCACATACTAATAGATTGCTGCAAGTAATTAAAATACTCTTTTTTGTGAAGATCAAGATTTAAAAGAAAATTATTTGAGTAATTACTTTTACTGATGAGTGTGGTCTGTGTTTTTCCTTTGTTAGGATTGAAAAGAGTTGATAACAGGGGTATACAAGACACCTCAAATATTGACAGCTGCTATGTTTTGATTAAACAGAACTTCAAACTTTTAGAGAATATTATACTTGTTTTCAAATCCCGTCTTTGAGGAATATTAAATAGTGTATAGGTTAATTATACTTTATTTTAATGAGTTAGCACAGATCTTGATTTTAACTAATGCAGCTGCAGAGAGAAGCAAGTCCAACATCCTTTTTTTCTGCAACTGTCTAGTCTTGCAGCCTGATCCCTTTGGCGAATAACCTTAGATGCTCTGTGCAGACAGCGCAGAATAAAGTGAGTCAAAAATTGTGACTGTGCCCTGGCTGCTTATCCCCTAAGCCCTTAACAATCATAAAGAAGTTGTTAAACACTATCTTCAAAAAGGAAACTGAATAAAATTTCCCTTCTGCTCCTCTAGGACAGAAAGAATTTTACCACTATTTATACTCATGAGAAAGTAAACTCCCTTGTGTCTACTTAACATCCTTTTTAGCACTGAGATTGTGCCAAACCACAGTCAACCTCTTAATATTTGCAGTCAAAATTTTTTTTGTCAAATATTTTCATAAAAATAATGACAAAATGATAATTATAATCCTAAGTTAAATACTGGTGGCAAGAAAGCAGGATTTTTTTTTTTAGGTATGAGAAATCTACTTGCATTGTTTTCTTGTATGATAAAGTGATATTTGCACACTTCCAACAATTTAAGTTCAAAAAAGCAAACAAATACTACTCTGCTGAGTCATAATCCAGTAAAATACACACTTTTAGAATTTGTTTATGGTAAAGTTTAAAAATATATTCAACAAATGGCAGTCACTTATTGACTTAGTCTCCCTGAAAAATTCTCATTCTGGGATGTGTGTGTCATAGTAGTAAAGCTCTGAAATACAGAAGATGTAAACCCTTCCATACTAGAGAACAAAATATAAAATGTAATATCCTTGAATATTTAGGTTATCTAGGAGGAAACATCTCATTAATTTTCCAGTAGACTTTATTTTGTTAAAAATGTCTACTATATCTACTAAAAACGATAAATAGGAATTAAAAAAAATGTTTTTTTTTCATATTTAAAGTTTTGACAGTGGCTGACAAAACTGCTCCTTCTCATCATCTTTTACATGCTTTTGTTCCTCACCCAAATTCAAGACCTAGTTTGTTTGTTTTTTTCTGTCTGTTGAAAGAAAAATAAAATTTATATGTCTTTTTTTATGCTTGGGTTTTTTTAGCTTGGCAAAAAGAGTCATTCAGCTTTAATGACAACATTTCATGTTTGGTGGTTGGTTTGTTCTGGATTTTTTTGTTTGTTTTGGTTTTAACAGTTTTCTGTGCAATCTTTGTTTTCTCAAACAGATGAGAGAGAAATAGTAGTTCTATGAGGTAGAGTGGGTTTGGGTTTTTTTCAATTTGACTCACAACATTCAGTGGGCATGTTTATTAAAGCCCTTAAAATGTTTCCATCTCTTCTGATCAGCAAAAAAAGTGTTAAGGGAATCAAGTGAGGAAATCACTTAATTCTTCACTGACATTTTTAAAGTTCACACCACACAGGAGAGATTCCTATGGATGGAAAAGCATCAAAGGTAACTTCATTATATTCCTTTAAATGGTCATGAGGGAAAACAACAAGTTTATAATTTGCTGGGAGAAAATACAGGAACTCTTGTATGAAATGTCCGAAGTAAAGTGAACATGGATAGTTTGGTTAAGGATAGCCAACATGGATTCAGGCAGGAGAGGTCATGCTTAACTAAGCTGCCAGAGTTCTTTGAAGATAGCACTGCAACAACAGATAAGGAAAATTCAGTAGACAGTAATATATTTAAATTTTCAAAAGCACTTAACAAGGTTCCACATCAGCAATGAATGACTAAGGCAAAAGAGTAATAAAATTAAAGGTAAAATGGAAGAGTAATGTAAATATTTCCCTTGATACAAACTGTTTTTCAGCTTGGAAGTGGCTTAGATTGGGACAGCCCAATAGGCAATCTTTCAGTATTTCTGTTCATAGTTTCTGTTGGTGTGTTAGGTCATGCAGCTGGGAGCAAAATTCAAGTATGAAGATGATGTTCTGACTGCAGACAGAAGTAATACATAATGAAAAGTGAGAGAGAGTTAAACCAGATTTGAAAAGAATTTAAATATTTAAAACAATTGAATTAGGGTGCTTCTTGCCAGGCAACTATAATACACTTAGCTGTGGAAAAGGTAGATTGTTTCCTTCTTTCATTTATAATAATTGGGTAGTAGCTCAGTTCATAAAAAATATACTCTAAGTACTCAAATTCATATCCTATACTTAACTGCATATTGTTTGCAATCAAAGATGATATTAGAGTGGCAATCATTTGTTTGCTATTCTGGTATTAGATAATATCATAAACAGAAAATATTTTGCTGTTTTGCAGTTCTGCCAGGAGGTGGTACTAACAGTTTCTACATTTGATAATAAATTACTTTAACTTGAGTATTACACATTCCTGTCATAGCAAGTAACGTGTTTCTACTCTACTGCAAATAACATATCTATATTTGATGCACTTGCACTCAAGGGCAGATTTTAATTAAGTTATTATTTCTTTTAATGGTGATGTCCATAAAGTATTCTTTACAATATACAGTTTAGAATCTGTGTGACAATTGTTTACATGTATTAGTCAGCTTTCAATAGAAAGATAATATTTAAAATACATTTTACAAGTATTTTCCCCAGTTTTACAGCAGCTGAACCTTCAAGATACAGCTCAGAATTCAGTTAAAAATTGTTTTATCAATATTCGCTGTCAAGATTCACTGAGGTGAGTCATTCAAGTAGTCTTACTACTTCTATTTAACTTACTATACAGGCTGTTAGATGTTGGAAAATTACATGTTTTGCTGTGTAGGTCTCTTTAGCATATGGGTATACCTGAATTAGAATGCCTTTTTTTTTTCCTACTTAAGGGACAGTAGGACTCAAATAATTGCAAAGACACAAAAAACAATGCCTACAGAAAATGTTCATGCCAGGAGATAAAATACCTACATAGGGCCAGAACACTTGAAGTGTGGCAATACTAGCACTTCTAGCCTTACTAGCAGGTAAGAATAGTTGTGAGAAAAAAAGGTATTTTGCTGCAGGCTAGTTGCTCTTAATGAACTGAGATAAATACTTCTTTGATACAAAATAAATAAAAGCAGAATGTGAAGTTTCTTATGAAACGTTATCTGATTTACAAAAAATGAGGGGACAGTGCTAATTCGGGTATGAGTGAAAGATATTTTCCCTTGGAAATGTCAGATAAAGATTTAAAAAACCTCCCAAAACCTCAAACACGAGAAATTACATAACAAATGGCATATTACAATAACCTTAATGAAGGCATTATCTTCAAAGGATTGATTTGACTCGTAGATTTGTGGCCACCATGAAAAGCTATTTGTCAGTTTTTCTCTCATTGTCATATTCATATGTACAATAATAAGTAAAATGAGAGAAAGTGATCTTATTAACATGTACCTGTAGTTGTATGGTCAGAATTCACTGCCACATTATCAGAGGTCATGGATTCATAAATGGAAAGACAAAGAAAAGCTTATGTACTTCTGTCATAATACCTTTAATGTCTTGATCAGGAGATTTACTTCCAGTGTCAGATAGCTTCTCTTAATAGTTGATATCAGTTCTTGTTTATATACCTTATAGCTTTTTATAGATAAAATCAAAGAGATTGTGTTGAAGCTCTTACCTTCTACAGGTGTTTGACAAAATCTGGAAAGGATATATACTAAGTTTTGTGTATTCTTATGAATTGCATGTAAAATGACTAATCTGTGAAGGGTTACTTGCCTGTGAACCATTGTCTGTCATTAACTAAGCGGGTTTTTTTGTTTGTTTGTTTTTATTTCCATCATTGCAGATTATTCAAGGAAAGGAATGCCCTGTTCTCTCAAAGGACTTTACCTTCTCACCTGTTCACTGACAACCTGTAGGCATTTCACGGGGGTTAACTTGAAGGGCTGTTTTGTTTTTTACATTCATTGATAGTAACCAGTTTTTGCTTCTCATCTTGTTTATGTATGGTTCATGGACTGAGTTACAAACTTTGGAGGATCCTGAGGTGTGGATGAATTCTAGCTGGCTGAAAAACAAGGTAATCTACATAAGAGTTGAGATAAGCCTGCCTATTGTAGCCTTTTTCTTTTCAGATTGAATATGCTGCAGAATTTCACAGTGCGCGGGGATTCTTATGTTCATACTGAAAATATATTTGGTTGTAGCAGATGGGAGAATGTTTCATTACAATGTGAACTTATATATTAGGTATTTGGTTTCCAAACTTCTTGATTGATTGTCATTAAGTAGGATAATAAGTAATAAGACTGTTAGAGCCAGAGGTCTCTCATTAATTTCAGAGGTGTAGCTCCTTTGGTGATTAACTGAGTCAGAACATGAAAAGGCAGTGCTTATGTTGTGATGGTACAAGGATTTAAGCATGACAAGTCACCTTTAAACAATGAATTCTGTCCTTTCTATAACAAGATTTCAAATGGGCAATGTGATATGGAAACACATAAAATGGACCATCTGAAGGAATATGGAGACAGGTCCTCCCCTAGATATGTGCCTGTCGGGGTATTCAGGGGGCAAGGATTATTAGCCTTCTAAAAGCCTCTGTGCTACAGTCAGAAAAAGAACAAGAATCTTGAATATTGTCAGGGCACTGAGGGCATCACCAGCCCTGACTGACCCTGCCCAGCCCCCCAGAACCTCCACCCCATCGTGCCTGCAGCCCAGGACTCCGTTTCAGACCCCAGGGCCAGCCGTCAGCCCCTGCATCAGTGACATTAAAGCAAGGCCTGTCTTCAACTCCCCACAGCCCTGCCCTGCCTGGCCATGGACTCTGCCAAGCTGGGCCTGACTGCAGGCCCACATCCCAGCCCGGCCTTGGCTTGTCCCTGTCCCCCACAGAGGTGCCCAGTGCCCAGGGCTAGGGCTGCCCTGGTGCCCCCCCAGCTGCCCTGCTCCTGACTGGAGGGTGGGACAGGCCCTGGCTGCCAGGCCCTGCCCTGACAGACCCCAGTGTGTCCCAACCCCCAGGGAGCCCCTGGCCCCTGCAGACCCCCAAGAAATGCTGAGAGACAGTTCCAGAGTCTCCAGCATGGGACTGAGCAGAACTGTTCTGAAGATGAAACTGGATTTATCAGCTTATGATTTAATGCAAGTTTTTAAATATCCAATAAAATACGATTTATAAAAACTGCAATTTGTGGTGGAAAAACTAACTCATTCATAGCTTTCATGGCCAAATAACTGAAGATCTCCAGGATTATTTTCTTTGAAGCATTGAGGGTGATGTGATGTGGATCCTATTTCTAAGTCTCATGCTATTCCAAAGTCATGCCAAAGCTGACTAAATGAATCACCACTTAAAGATAGTTGGCAGCAACAGAAATTCAGGCAGCAAGATTCATTTAACACATTGATCCCTAACAGCAATGCAAACTGAGTCATGCTGACTATTATATTACAGCAGAAAAATCCTTTATCCATTTGGTTACTTGCTGTTTTTCCACCAAAATCTGATATATCTATATTTATGTCTATACACACGTATGTATAAATGTATAGGCATATAATATATATATGCCTGTACATATACCTATTCATATACATAAATTTGCATTTATACATGTCTATACATTGATTTATAATAGCCTAATATATGTATTGATATATAGTAGCCTATACCTTTAGATTATAACTATAACCTAAATTGGTTTTGTTCTAAATAAGTAGGAGATTGCCTCTGTGTTTATATCTATATATATAAATCTGCAAACAAAACTCTTGTGCATGGGCTGCTACTAATTTAAGATACTTGGTGCACCTGAACCTGCTGCAAAATAGCTGATATTCCATTCAGCCTTTAGGGGAGCTTCTAGCATCACTAAATGTTGATGTCTGTTTTAGAAGGGGGTATTGATTCAACTTGGTTTTATTTTGATTAGATATGTTCTATGGTTAAAAGATAAGGAAGATTCACAGATTCTAATTTGATTTTTTTTTAATTTTATTTTTTTCTTTAGGCAGGGTACTAGAAAATTAGAAGGCTAGTAAAATTATAATAAATAGGAATGCTTTAAAAATATAAAACTATCAGTTTTTGGAGGCTCGTCATAAGTATGCAAAAATGAACCTGCTATGTTGTAGAAAATTATCACAGCAATACATGAAACTAAATCCAAGATATCGAGAAAGACATTGGGAATAAGGTCCCACCCTGAATAATAAGATCCATGCACAATTCCTCGCTTAATCTTTTAGGAATACTTCCACTGGCTCTAAAGCCTAAATTTTCTTCAAATGTTTGCAAAAATCCAGCCTTAGTATTTAAACAGCATTTTACATGAAGAAACTAAAAGGCATTATACCTAAGACATTTTTAGTAGAAGGAGTTTGTGTCATTGATACTTTCTATAGTCTTGGCCTATGAATTTATTCTCTGAGGACTGCTATTGTAAAATTTTATGTTCACTTATTTTCTTTTATTACCCTGTTTTCTCTTTCCCACCCTCTCTAAAAAAGAAGACACATCAATCTCTTACCTTGTTTTCGGTTAATGTATTGCTTGTTTGTCCTTTTCGCCCCAACAGTAATATTGTTTCTGTTATTTAAGGTTACACTTTAGAAAGATATAGTATATACATTTGAGATAAAATGTAAAATATTCAAAAACTTTAGAAAGATAAAGCCATACTGGTTTGTAGAAGAAAATGAGTGCTGTTCTTCAGGGGTCCATATTGGGATCAGTGCTGTTTAACATCTTTGTTGGCGACATGAACAGTGCGATTGAATGCACCCTCAGCAAGTTTGCTGATGACACCAAGTGATGTAGTGTGATTGACATGCTGGAGGGAAGGGATGCCATTCAGAGGGACCTTGACAGGCTCGAGAGGTGGGCCTGTGCAAACATCATGAAGTTCAACAATGCCTAGTGCAAGGTCCTGCACATGGGTAAGGGCAATCCTAAACACAAATAAAGGCTGGGCGATGAGTGGATTGAGAGCAGCCCTGAGGAGGACGTAGGGGTGTTGGCTGACTTGGCAATGTGCACTTGCAGCCGAGAAAGCCAGCTGTTTCCTGGACTACATCAAAAGCAGCATGACTAGCGGGTCAAAGGAGGTGATTCTCCCCCTCTACTCCGCTCTCATGAGACCCCACATGCAGTAATGCCTTCAGCTCTGGGGCCCCCAACATAAGGACATGGCCCTGTTGGAGTGAGTCTAGAGGAGGGCCACAAAGATGGTCAGAGGTCTGGAGAACCTCTCCTAGGAAAACAGGAGAGAGTACGGGTTGTTCAGCCTGGAGAAGAGAAGGCTCCAAAGAGATCTTATTGCAGCCTTTCAGTACCAAAAGGAGACCTATAGGAAAACCAGAGAGTGACTTTTTACTGTAGTGACAGGACAAGGGGTAATGGCTTTAAACTGAAATAAGGTAGATTTAGATTAGATGTAAGAAAGAAGTTCTTCACTATGAAGGTGGTGAGGCACTGGAACAGGTTGCCCAGAGAGGCTGTGGATGCCCCATCCCTGGCAGTGTTCAAGGCCAGGTTGGATGGGGCTTTGAGCAACCTGGTCTGGTGGAAGGTGTCCCTGCCCATGGCAGGGGAGTTGGAACTAGATGACCTTTAAGGTCCCTTCCAACCCAAACCACTCTATGATTCTGTGATTCTATGATAAGAATATTTAAGCTGAAAGCTACTCAATTATTTTCTTATTCCTCAAAGAGAAAATAAAGAACAGATAGAATAGTGCAGCCCAGCTTTGCAGTAGTTGTTTACATGTTAGACTTACTTATGAAAGTAATATAATTGGTAAAAGATACCTGATTATAAGAAACTGCAGCAGCATTTTTATGTCTAAATGTGTGTCCAATAATTTAGGTGGTGCTTGTAAAATACCCTTTTAATGGTATTTGTTTTGGTTTAGTTTTTTTCCAGTGTAGATTGCAATATTTTTTAATGTTTCTCACAATACCATTTAAGATTAAGTATTTTCACTGTCCTATAAATGGTTTTCCTATATTGTAATATCATACTGTAGACTACTTTTAAAGCCACCAAACCATGTAAGCATGCACTTAATTTTTAAGCACAGAAGTCTATATGCTTTGGATTAGTGAACTCCAGAGGTCTAGTAACATGTTTAAGTTCTAAACATGGGCTTAACTGTTTGCTGCATTGTGGTAGTTTTTATGTAGTACACCTATTATCAGGAGACCAAAATCTCTTTTGATCATTTTTCACAGCATTTCTCGATTACTTTTTATTATATGCAAGTTTATTTTTGTTTTGTTTATGGAATGATTTTTTGGCTGCTAATTTTAATTAAGAGGACACTCATTATAAGAAAATGTTACTATATTCAAGAATTAACTACACCATCTTTCGCTTCCTTATATAAATATACTCTTGAAAATCTTGAACATAGTCCTATATTGTGAAAAATGGTTTTATTTCAGTTTAAAGTTTACTTAACTAATTTAATAATAAGTTGGCTGGTACTAAAGTTAATTTTTTTCTACCTAACTGTAGACAGGCCATTAATGTGTGATTGTGAATCACCAAGAGCAAATAGTATACAATCACTGTTGATCACAATTATAAATGCTTCCCTTTTGTACTGAATTTTAGTCAGTGACTAGAAAACTCTTTTTGCTAAAAAAAATAAAATAAATTTGTCTTCTGCCTTTAAAAAGTAAGAGAGGGCATGGCAAGCAGATCTGAGAAACAGCTCTGGCAGCTCTAGGGCTTAAGAAAGCAGTTATATTTAAATCATCACTATAAATATTTAAACAACATTAGCATCCCTTTACCATTTGTAAAAAGTCACCAAAGATTAATGGACAGAAAGTACAAAAAACATTCAGCAAAATAACAGCATACTTTATTTTGGGCCTCTGCTATAGAAATTTTATGAGGTAAATATGTTCTATAATCTTGGCTCTGGCAGCAGAGAGTCTATTGTTGTCAATGATTAGTAACTTGAACAGAACAGAATGAAAATCTAATTATATGACATACAGGATTTTTTTACTTTTGCTCTTTGTAACAGCAAAACTGCCAGTTTAGGTGATTTTATCTTACCACCACTTAGATCCCAAAGCCCAAATCCACTTTGAATAGTCAGTACGTCTGAAACATCTTGCATGCTGCTTCTTTGTTTGGCCAAGACAAATCTAGGTTGGGGGGGGATTGTTTTGGTTTTTTATTTTATTTTTTTCCGGAGCAGGATCACATGTAAATCCAGATATTTTGATATCTGTAATAATTGTTAGATGTTTCTAATGACATAAATTAGTTGACATAGGCTTTACTGGAAAACATATGTAAGTACAACTGTGATCTTAGCTAATTTAGGAAAGATCATCTCTACCTGCAGGCTCAACGTGCAGTAATAGAAAGTGTCTTTCAGTAGATGCCATAAACGCCTGCATATTATTTAAAAGTCTGTAAATGTAGTGGTCTGTGTGTAGTCAAAGTCATTGTTAAATTTAGGCAGCCACAGAGACAACTTTCTTAAAAACATGAGTAACAAATTAAAATCATATAAAATGAGAAATTAATGAGGGCACGTAGTCCAATTATTAAACATGAGGAAGAAAAAGTAAAGAAACCTACATTTTTCTTTGTGGGAGGTATTATAGAAGAACAAGCAAAGCATAAAGTATTCATGTTGTAGGAGCCACATACTGTGGCAAGGCACAGAGAATTCTTAATCAACTGAAGTAAGGAGCAGGCTAAAACAGTTAAAAAGCACAGCTCTATCCATTTAGCTCATGTTTTTCTGCTTTTTTCAAGGCATCTGAATTTTCTTTCAGTATATAACAAAAAACTGCCAACACCTCATTTCATGCTGCATTTGTATACAACTCCTTTAAGGCCAGAAGTAAGTACTTAGGAGAAATCTCATTTAGCTGTCAGTAGAAAGGTATCTTAAGAGCATCTAATAAAGTAATAATATTGAATACAGTGTTTAGAGCTTCTTCACGTAAAATAAGATTGAATCAGGCACAATCCTTAGTAATCAAGCACTCAGTACCTATTCAGAAGTTTACAAATGGGTTTAGAAGAAAAAAATCCAAGTACTTTGTAAGCCAAAGAAAAGATATATAGGCTATTATGAAATTATAGAGATTAAAGGTTTTCTCATAAGTTATCACTGTTTTGGCACAGACTTCGTATTATTTATTAAAGACATGTTCTTAAAGAATGAAGGTGTCTAATGTAACTACAGTGTTGTATGTTTTTCAAAACTCTGTTTCATCTGCATTATCTTAGGAATCATGTTTGTATTGTTATTTATTTTAATTATTATTTTAGGTATCAAAATATGTTTTCTGGGACAAGAATTTTGAAAGAGGTGATGTTACAACTTTTTGGTCCAGCTAGGATTCACCTTATTTAGTGTCAGATGCCTTTAGTGTACAGTTAAGCATCTGTCACCCTCCTTTATGGTCAATAAGGAGAATCATCCAACATTTTCTTGGCAGCTATTTGAAGAAGAGGAGTATCATGCTTTAAGACTTCTTTTTTCTCTCCATTGACCATACAGGGATTTCAAAATCACTACCTCACCATATGAAAATTTCTATATTTTAGATGTTTGCATCTTGCCAGATGAAACTTGTAGGTAATGTTTTGGGATCCTCTTTTACCGCTTTCTTCCTGCAAAGGTGTTTTAGGCTGATGCTTGCTGTGGAAGCTTTTCAATGTGTCTTGGCATGTGATGATAGTTATCCCTGTGTTGACCATTGTCGCACAGTGGAAATTCACTGCAATCCCCCAGATTCCCAAATCTAATCAAGTTGCAGGCTGATTTAGTAATTTGAATTACTTCTTCTGTGGTTTTTTTGTGTGAGATAAATATGAGTCCCTCATGCTTGTTGCATTTACCTCAGATCATTTTGAGCAGCTGGTTACTCTTAAAATGAAAACAAACACACACATATGCATATATATACATAGAAAGACAATGGCTAAATTACAGATTACAAAATTGGAAACAAAATTACAAAGTAGTAATTAAACAAAAATTACAAAGTAATAATTAAACAAAATTACAAATCTATAAAGTACAATCTTAGTTTTCTTGACATCAATCTCTTTTCTTGCTATCCCTTGAGATTTTTCTCTGTCATGGAAGGCAAAGAGACAACCCAGTAATGCTGTGTCCCTAAATCATCCCCTTTTGTAGGTTTCTGTTTCACTTCAAGCAGAGAGGGACTTTTCAGTTGCTGCTAAGTATAAATGAAAAAATATATCAAAAAACAGTAAGGGAGAGGGAATAAGTCTTCCAGCCCAGAATACATAATTGTTCTGTTTGAATAGAATGAGAGTATAATGCATCTTTAAAATCCCTATTTACATTAAAAAATTGTAGAAATCTATACTTTTCAAAACAATTAATTTTAGCTTAAATGAAGCCAACCTAAAAATAAGTTGAAACTTAATAAATCAAAAAATGCTTTTATTTCATTTAATTTGCTGACCCCTTTGGTTTAATATTTTTTTATCTGAATGTTAATTGAATTTTAAATGGAAAATGCTGATTTGGGGCAAAATATAAGTCTTAGAATGTAACATTTTTATATTAAATGTTCAAAATGAAACATACCAATATTTATTTCAGTCATTTTCTTCAAAATCATGAATAGTTTAATTCTTCCACAATAGCAGGGTTCAGACTGTTTGTTCTTCATGAAGATAATTTTACCCAGCAGTAGGTTTGTGGTTATTCAGGACAGAACAAGAACATAGTTGAAATTTCAAGCTTTCATGGCACAAGAAGATGATTTTATATCTAGCTCTACCATTTACCTGTAGAGTTAGAGTCTCATCCAATTTCTGATCCTGTGAAACAAACACCTTCTTCTCTGGTCCTGTTCAATACAGATGGACACTGTTCATATATTTTTAAAAATATTTTTTCTTAATGTTTTTCCTTGAGTATATTATTCCTCTCTGCACCATTTCCCCTTACCCTTTTTGTGATGTGTAATATAAGCACGCTTTCAGTTTCATAGCTCTTCTAAAGTATTCTTATACCACATACTGTCTATTATTGAAATTTCACCTCCCGCTCCCAGTTGGTTGATCACGGCCAGTCTCCATCACCTACTAGTCAAATTATAAAATAAGAATAAATTAAATTTCTCTTTTGTTATTTACTTACACTTAAGAGTAAATACCTCATTATCCTCTTTCAAATTTCTACCTAAAGCCTTTCTTTGCCTTGATGCTTATAATAAACTTGTCAACATTCAGATTTCTAGTAATCTGATAACACTGACCTTCATAATGTCTTCTTTTACTGTTTACTCCTTTCCTGTTTCTGTCTCTAGCACAGTCCCAGGTCAAAGAGTTAACAACTTTTGTTTTGCACTTATAAAGGATTTTTTTGTAAGAGGGATTTTCTTTTTGTAGAATTATATTTATTTCAAGGAAAGCAAGTCTAATCCAAAATAACAGTTTTCATACCTTTATTCTCTATTCCTTCTCCTCTCAACTCCATTTTTCCTCTTCTCCACTACCATGCTAAAATGTTATCATTTGAAGATGTCACTACATATAAAAGCTTATCTACATAGCAAATCTGCAATACCAAAAACCTCTTTGAAGAATATTAATTTTCATCTAGAAAACATCATGTGTGTCAGTAACTCATTTTATGTATGAAAAAAAAAACAAAACTGAAAAAGAAAGAATTAGTGTTTAATGAACTGTAGGTAAAATGCCACTTGTATGAGCTGCATTACCGTGTGATCCCCTCAGCTGAAAGCTGAGCTGAAGAATTGAATATGTTAATAAAGTGCTTGAATAAATGTGGATATGACTGTTTTCACAATATTCTGAGGCCTTTATCTTTCATATTCACAGGAATATCTGTGGATTTTTATAGCATTTTATCATCCTTTTCCCCACTATTTTTTGAAACTGAAAACCTCCAAACAAATTTTTCATGTAGTTACAGCATGTAAGTATGGGTCTGGATTTCTTTCGGGTTCAGATATGAGACGTCTCATGTTCTTTCTGAGCCTTATATTTTGTTCTTCTTTGACAGTATTACACAGCAAAAGAGCAGGGGACATGGGAGGAGACAGTGGATCTTGTCTGATTCTGTTATCAGACATAAATCATTGTACAGAGAAAAAACCTAAGCAATCCTGAGAAGTGGGAAAGGAGGAAGATGCCTAGATTCTGTATGGGTAGCTGAACCTTCAAGTTGTTTGGCAAACCACAACATCACTTGGAACATTAGCTGAGTTTGCTTATTCAATCTAATGTGTAAGCTAAACACAGAATCTTAGAATCATAGAACAGCCCAGGTTAGAAGGGACCTTGAAAAATCATCTGGTTCAACCTTTCCTGGGAAAGGGAGCTTACTTGAGATTATCCAGCACCCTGTCCAATCACATTTTGAAAACCTACAGTGATGGGGACTCCACCGCATCCCTGGGGAGTTTGTTCCAGTGAATAGTTGTTCTCACTGTAAAAAAATTTCTTTTGTATTGTAAGAGACTGTGTGGGACTGTGTTTGTCTCGACATTGCTGCTTTCACCCTACCACTTCCTGGGCCTCAACATCCAGTCGCCATGGGGGAGTACGCTCTGAAGCCCTCCAAAGACTGCCCAAAGCGTGAAAAGAAACCAACTCGAAGCTTGCATGCGAGGACCTCCATGGAAGTGGGCGGACTCTTTGAAGAAATCGGGGATGAGGACGATAACAACTGTGTACTCCCCTTGGTGCGCATGGCTTCTTGGGGATGCTTCTGCGGCAGACACATGACCCATTGCTGCTGCTGCAGTGTTTAAGACTCTCGTGGCGTTCAGGACTTGGCATCACCTCGGCATCGAGACACCATCTCTGCTCCTGCTGGGTTCATAGCAGTGATAGTTGCTTTCGCTGCATCTCTTCTGTCTTCTTGCTTAGGGGTTCCAACTTTTCTTCTCCTTTTCTCTCTGTCCTATCACTGTTATGACGTTTGCTCCATAAATGAAGTTTGAATGGTTGTGCAGCATCTGACCTCATTTGTGTCTTAATCTCACTCTTGCGATCGTATCGAAACCTCTCCCAGCATTGGATTATGACATTTATTTAAAGATAAAACCTCTCCTGGTGCAAGTTGTACCTGTTGCCCCTTGTGTTCTCTGTGACTCCTTGTGAAGAGAGAGATTCCATCCCCTTTGTAGCCACCTTTTAATTACTGGAATACTGTGATGAGGTCCCCCCAAGCCATCTCCAGGGAGAAAAGACCTGACTACTTTAATCTTTCCCCATAGGGCAGGTTCTCCAGCCCTTTGATTATCTTAGTGGAAACATATGCAACTATTCACACTACCAAACTATAGACATCTATATAATTGTTGATCTCTGCAGAATTCCCATTTAGTCACCAAAAAAAGAGATGGATATCGCCCCAGAGAGCAGTGCAGAGGCTAATGAAGCTCATGTCCTGAACTGCCTTTTGAAACTGCTGCTTTCTTGCTATATGCATGTATAAGGGATATTTAAGCTAAATTACCATGATCCCCTAGATCCTCTCTTGCTCCTTTCCAAGTTCTTCTATTTAATGCCTGTTAATGTTTTAACTCCTTGCTGTTATGCTGAAGACCCATCATAAAACTAATCTGTCTCAGCTGCCTCAGAAATTCATGCCTGAGAAGGGAGGAAGGAACAGAAAATTCATTTACAAGCAGAAGAGAAAAAAACGTAAAAACTGAAAAGCTTTGTACTGCCAAAATGGTCACTGTAGCTGGAGCTCTCTAGAAATGAAAAAGATATTGGCAAGAGATTTAAGAAAAGATATTTCTTTTTGTAAAGGTAACTGAAATTGGTGAATGGGAAGTTGACTGAAAGATAGCTATTTCTATACACATATACATAAATATTTATGTATTTGTGTAAATACATATATATATAAACAGTGAGGAGCTATCAGATTGTACTAAAGAAAACTTGAAAGCATTGAATTTGAAGAAATAAATACATTTCATATATACATTTTTAAAAAGAAAGGGGAAAATGGCTGAAGCATTTGAAAACTCTTAATTTGAGCTGATAATTTTGGAGGACATGTGGAACTCAGCCCAGTTCACCCCAGCACACTATCTTGAGTGTCTAAATATTGCTTATCTAGTCTAAAATAGCTGCTTAGGATATTCTTCTAGTAAATGGAGACAGGTACTTTAAGACAGATGGCATGATTCACATTTTAGAAACTTAGATGAATGCCATCCCCAATACAAAATTTTATTTGCAGAACACTGTGATTTTAAAAACATTGCTTCAAGTCCAAGCTACCCATAATCTACACGATATAATAGAAAATTCTAAAACTTTTAAATGAAGAGCACAATTCAGAACCCAATTCAAATATTTAGCACTACGAACTAGTACTACTAAATTACAGGGTATTGCACATTACAGTTAAATTGCTACAGGTTGAAAGCCTGATCAACACTAAGTCTAGACCCAGACAAATAAACTATGCTAACAATGAAAATGGAACAGTTTGTGAGTTCTGAAGAACATAATGAAATAAAAATATAAGCAGATATTCTGGAGCACTTAATATATGCTACAAATGATTAAAACAGTTCAAGTTTTTTGGGTGCAATAACAAAGTTATGCACAATGGTGAAGTGTGGTTGCAAAAGGCAATTTTCTTTCTTGGAGTTACTCCTACCTATGAGGTGTTTATGGCTCTGAACAGATGCAGAAAGTAAGGGATAAATATGGCTTCCTCACAAAAAGGAAGAAGAAAGATGGCATAGAAAATAATCCTCTAAATACTTAAACAGAGCAGGCAATGAAATTTCCAAAGGACAAGGCAGTATTCAGGGAAAGACTAAAATTCAGATATTTGGAAGATCTGGAATACAAAGACTTAGTTGAGCTATTTCTAATTGCAGGGTAAGAATGCTTGACTAGTGTTGTCCCCAGCTGTGCTTTCGTGATTATGTAGACCATGGGACCTAGTTGAATATATCATTATTTCCTTAATTTTCTGTCTCTTGTTCTTCTGCACTTCAGTTTCCTTTCTACCGGAGCACCGAGGCCAGGACAGACAGTAAACAACTAAGTTTCCCCTTGACATGTAAAAAGGAAATAACAAATGTCATGTAGGTGGGACTTGAGAAGTACTCATGTCTTAAAATTTGGATGTTATCTTTGATTTTCCCGGAGCTGATTGACCTCTGCAGACAATAAAACTAATCATTGATACTTTTAATCTGTTCTTGTCTTAAGACAAGACTCTTGTTTTAATCTTGTTCTTGTCTGTTCTTTCACAGACAAATAATTCATGGAAACTTGGACAGTTTTTCTAAATTTTGACTAAAATTTAGGAAATTCAGATAAATTTCCTAGCTAAAATTAAGCTATTTCAATACGCCAAAGGTACCTAAAACCTTGTGTTTAAGCACCATTTCCTGATCTGAGATACCTAATTTCACTCTGGAAACAAACTGTGGATACCACAAATACTGAGGCATTCAGTGATTCAGTTGTATATAATATCAACAAATTGGAGAAATTGATAAAGCTGTCTTCCAAGGTTGTAACAGTGAAATTCTACTTAACTCTGTATATAAGAAAAAAATATCTTTTTTTTTTATTAAAATGTACAAGAGTATCCCATAAGGACATACTCATATGGATTACATGTTTACTTCAATATTAACATTAACTATATACAAAAAAAGAGAGAAATGAGCCCATAAAACACATCCTGGTGAGTACAGTAACAAAAATGTCCTGCAAATAAATTGAGACACAGCAGGAAGGACTCTGCGTGTAAGCAGCAGGCTCTTAAAATTGATCATCTGTCTTGCTGAAAGTTAATGGAGCTCTCTCAATATAGAAACAATATAGTCAATCATGCTTTGTGGTATAATTAACTACTGACTAAAGTTGGAATAAGTTGAAAATATTTCATGGGTATGGCAGAAAGACTAGAAAAGTTGATTATCTTCATGGTTTTGTAATATCAGTGGGAGATGCTGAATGTCTATTAAGATACTGTGCACCTAAGCAGGATACAGTGTTAAATTGTATTTACACTGTTATGGAATTTGAAAATGTAACTGCCTTCTAGTATGTTGATACTACTGGGATTTCAAATCATGTATTATATCATGGGGGTTTGTAAAATCCAGATCTGACTTTAAGTTATGTTACTTAGTCATGATGAGAAAATAAAAACCTCAGAAGTGCCATTCAAATTGATGATACTCTATCTCCTGATAATTTAGAAACACAGGTGTCAGCATGTCAGCAGAAACTCAAACAACAGGTAATAATAATGAGCTGTACTGGAATGAATATAATTAGAAGTAAATTTAAAAATAATCTAAGACAGTGAGTGATAAACTGTTTTGATAACATACACAGAGAAATGGGACTTCATCCTGGAAGCATCAAGTGCTACTGAAAGAAACCTCAAGTCCAGCAGGAGAAAACTGTAAAGTCACTCTTTTCAGCAGGTGTCATGAAGTCACTCCAAACATGTAAAAAAAAGATGTTTCAGTGCTGTTAACTGCATGAAAGCCAGGCTGAAACTGATTACATAAATCATACCTATAAGTTTCTAAGTAAACTATAGTTGAGTGGCAAGCACTTCTGAGTCACCTTTGATAATAACAATAGTTTTGGAAATTACATAGCAAGTTTTCAGAGTCATCTCTTGACCTCGTTTCCCAAGGATTAGTCGAAAAGATTTATTTTATAGTATTTTATTCTATTCTATTGTATTTTATAGTATTTTATTTTTTAGTAGCATGGGACAATGTTGTGAAGATTCAGAGTCTTGAAACAGTGGTAAGTGTTATTAAAAGAGCTGAAGACAAGAACAGCCATTAGACCAGAAAGCAGGAGCCTGCACCAGTTTTCTGTTTCAGTGATTAACAGAAGGACTAAACCCAAAGATATCAGTTAAAAATGCTGAGTATTAAGAATAATTAGAAAGGCCTGCCCAGAGACATTGCTGGTAATACACTGGAACAATGTTAAGCTTTAATCAGGAGCCAGTACTGTGAGGGCAAAGGTGCTTTTCGTTTTGTGGCATTACGGTCTGGCTTATGTTCTTCTGGTAAGAAGAAAACTGAAAGACAGACTTAGAAAATTCTCCTGTGATATGAGGTATCTGAGGCATACCTTCCTTGTAGTGGCACATACACCTAAGCTATGTGTGAATCATCAACATTACATAGTGTATTGTGAGTGAGTCTGAAGTTTACTGAAGTAATGTATTTTCTAAGATACTGTTTCTTGTTATAGAAATAATGAGTGATCTGAAATTCTCACTGCATATATATATGCCTGTGACTGAAGCAGGCAAAGATACTTATTTTGTAACAACTAATTACAGGTATGAATCGTAGCTTTACAATAAGAAGGAAACAATGACCGGACAGAAACCTCATCAGGTAGCAGATTGAACTGTAGAAGACTTGAAGCTGCATAAGATACGATACAGAAGTGTGTTTCTGACATACAAAAATTATATAGTATGCAGTTATCTTCATGTTGAGAACCAAATAGCTCCTTAGACTGAATATCTAAGAAAGTAGGAAAAAAAAGCTATCTGAAAGCATAAAAATATCTACAAAGGTGATCACAGTTTTACAGATTATTTTGTCTATACTTTTTTCTAACATAGTATTCTTTAAGCTGTTTTGATTATCAAGTCCTACAACACTCCCAATGGAAGGGCAAATTTAAGCTACTTGAAAAATATATATATTAGTTTTTAGTTATAGACACTTACAGATTCATAAAAGATGGCACAGACCCTCAAAAGATCTCACTTCATACACACGACTATCACTGCACAAAGCATTCTTTTTTTTGCATGACTTCAGAAAAAGGGGCATTAGATGAGAAAAAAACTAAAGATGACTAAACCAATTTTGGGAATCTTAGACAAACCTTCTAGCAACTAGATTTTATTCTTAGAGTAAGATTTATTTTATGAATAAGGTATTTTATTATTGACAAGGAAAAAGTGTTTGATAATGTATGTAAACAATTTTTTCAATACATGGTATGAGTTTTATTCTGTAGTTAAGGAGAAGTAAATATATTCTAGTTTCTGGCAGTTTCCTTGTTCATTCATTCCTCCTGATGATCTTGATACACATATTCTTGCAAGGACTTCTTGGATTTATAATTCCTTTACCAACATAACATTGTAAGTCAGAGCTCTGAGAAGTTTCTAAAGAACATAAGGAAGACATAGCTCTCTGACAGGATATGTGAGAGACACTTCCTAGGTTTAAAATTCCCTTTCCTTGACTTCAAAAAGAAAAGAAGGAGAAAACCCAACAACTTCACGTATTATTGCCACTAATAAATGGTATATTGTAAAATAAAATCTGGAGGGGTCTTTCACTTTTTTAGACCATCACAAAGAATTTTTAAGTTTCCAATTAAAAAAAGGTGTCTGAAATTTAGAAAAACATTTTCTTTCTCTTTTCTCTAATTTCCCTCATTTTTAGAGTAAAAATTTTAGGTCATGAGCCCACAAGGTCAAAGCATGCAAACTGAAGAGATTTGGGTTTTTTTCCCTTTAATGACTAGTGCTTCATGTTTAAATGGCCTTGTGTAGTACTTGCCGAAATCACAGAGATTTTTTTCATTGACTTCACTGAACAATGTTTGGGCCTTGAATTAGAATAAAAAGTAAAAGTGACAATATATTAGAGGAACAACCATTGTATGGAGAAAAAAAAAAAATATTTTTCTGTCAAGGTAGAACAGAGAAAATTATAAAAGCCCTTTTAGGAAAAAAAAATCAGTGCTTTACTTACCTTTCTCTTTCATTTCCTTCTGTTCGTACAAGCATATGGCATATGTTCTCTAAGTCTGCACAGGCATACTATGAGAGTAATTATGTCTTTGCATTAAATAACATAAAAATCAGTATGATGACCTTAAACATAAAAGTACCAATACATATCTTATTATGAATGCTGTTTATGTAATAGTTTGCCCTGAAGTGTGGAACTTCAGTTATACAGATTTCTAGGTCATTTAAAATATGCAATTCCATCAATAATTATAAATTCAGTTTCACCACCCTTGAGGCAGTGATTTCTTTCAATTCAACACCATCTCTTTTTTGTGTTTTAAGGTACTGAATTTGCATTAGAATTGTTAAAAGGGATTAGAAAATTATTCAGAAGCCTATTAAGGACAGTTTAAAGTTTTTAAAACACTTTCATACTAAAGCCAACTAAAGCATGTAAAGCTTTAAAATTTGAGTGACAGTGCAGTAACAAATGTGGAATATATAACAAGATGGCTCTTCCACAGCTAAGGGAGTGTTATACTTTAAACCCCAGCTGGCAGCTCAGCCCCACACAGCCACTTGCTCACTCCCTGGGGTGGGAGGGGGGAGAGAATCAGAAGGGTAATAGCGAGAAAAGTCGTGGGTTGATATTGTCATGGTTTAACCCCAGCCAGCAACTAAAGCACCATGCAGCCACTCACTCACTCCCCACGCCACAGTGAGATGAGGGAGGTAACTGGGGAAAAAAAAGTAAAACTCGTGGGTTGAGTTACAGACAGTTAAATAGGACAGAAAAGGAAGGGAAAATGCTACTACTACTACTGCTAGAATATACAGAACAAGTGATGCACAATACAATTGCTCACCACCCGTGTAAGAGTTGGTCCGAAGAGCAGTATCGTCTCAACATTGTCATCAGGGACTTGACTATACAATACCTCAAAAACTTAGACTAACATCTTGACAAGAGGCTGCAGCGGCCTGCCTGAGAAAAGATGTGGTATGTTAACACGCTGAAGAAGGGAGAGTACTGCATGGTATGGACAGGTCCGTACCACTCTCCATTGATAACAGTAGTACAAACGGTCCTGTAACACTCCCCGTTAATCTTACCGAACTGGAACAATAAACTATAAAGACTGCATAGCTGCCATCAAAAAGATTGATCCCAGCTGCTGCTTCCAATTTCAGTGAAGAAATCTTAAATCTTAAGTGAACTTTGCTCATTATAATGTCATTATAATGTGAAAACACACCTCCTGGTCAAAAGCTACCCTCCTCCAAGTCAGACCATGCCTCGGACACTCGTCCTTGGGCATGCATGAAGGCCTCACTCGAGTTGGCAGAGGGCCACAGGACAGAGAAGGGGCAAGGTGGACCAGAGGAGGGGCAAGATGTGTTGCTTGGCATAAAAGATGTCTTCTTAGCAAACAAACTTTGGAAGCTTTCCCCACCAAGGATCATGACAATCAGAAGGACACCATTCCTGCTCCTGCTGGGTTCATAGTGGTGATAGTTGCTTTCGCTGCATCTCTTCTGTCTTCTTGCTTAGGGGTTCCAACTTTTCTTCTCCTTTTCTCTCTGTCCTATTGCTGTTATGTCATTTGCTCCAGAAATAAATGGAATGGTTGTGCAGTATCTGACCTTGTTTGTGTCTTAATCTCACTCTTGCGATCATATCGAAACCTCCCCTGGCATTGGATCCTGGCAGGAACTGTGGCCCCGTGGAGAGAGGACCCCACGCTGGAGCAGGTTTTCTGGCAGGACTTGTGATCCCACTGGGGACCTACACTGGAACAGTCTGTGCCTGAAGGACTGCACGCAATGGAAGGGACCCATGCTGAAGCAGTTTGTGAAGAACTGCAGCCCATGGGACTGACCCATGTCAGAGAAGTTTGTGGAGAACTGTCTCCCGTGGGAGGGACCCCACGCTGGTGCAGGGGAAGAGTGTGATGAGTCCTGCCCCTGAAAAGGATGAAGCGTTAGAGACAATGTGTGATGAACTGACCTTAACCTCCACTCCCTGTCCCCCTGAGCCACTGGGGGTTAGGTAGAGAAGCCAGGAGTGAAGTTGTGCCCAGAAGAAGGGATGGGTGGGGGGAAGATGTTTTGAGATCTAGTTTTATTTCTCATTATCCTTCTCTGGTTGATTGGCAATAAATTAATTTTCCCAAAGTTGAGACTGTTTTGCCTGTGATGTTAATAGGTGAATGATCTCTCCCTGTCCTTATCTCAAGCCATGAGCCCTTTGTTATATTTTTCTCTCCTCTGTCCAGTTGAGGGGGTGAGTGATAGAGCAGTGGGCATCTGGCATCCAGCCAGGGTCAACCCACCACAGAACTCATATGGTGTGGAATATCCCTTGGGTCAGTTGGGGTCAGCTGTCCCAGCTGTGTCCCCTCCCAACTTCTTGTGCACCCCCAGCCTGCTCGCTTGTGGGGTGGCATGAAGAGCAGAAAAGCCCTTGGCTCTGTGTAGGCACTGCTCAGCAATAATGAAAAATATCCCTGTATTACCAACACTGTTTTCAGCATAAATCCAAAACATAGCCCCATACCAGCTACTGTGAAGGAAATTAACTCTGTCCCATCCAAAACCAGCTGAGGGAGTTCCTGGGAAACAACTTGTTTTAACTTTGCAGAAAGTGCCTTTGGAGCATAAATGAGCTCCAGAAGAAACTATGGATGCTTGAATACACTTAAGTACAAAGCCACCTTTATGTGTTAACTGTGATTTACATGATTCGTTTGAGGTGTTCAGGCATTATCTTTTAGAAATTTTTATCACAGACAAATTAGTTCTACTCAAAATATCTGTAAATCTGGACACAATAGACTTTGTGAAGTCAAATTAGTTATTTAAGTACTACTCATTCGTAAGTGCATGATTACAGCAGGCAAAGTTCATGGTTACAGTATGAAAATTCTGTCAAATGCCTTTTTAACTATAACTGTCTGTCACCTTAATCATAAGCACCTATTTATGGAATTATCATAAGTGTCTTCCAAAATGTACACTGGATGTGCAAACTAGTTACGCATCTTGGCAGGAAGAATGAATTTGGTCTTTGGTCTTCATATTTATTCTTCAGAGTACACCTAAGACACCGTAATGAATAGATTCCTCACCATGCCCTGCCTTCAAATGTAAAAATCATTAATCTGGAAAAAACCGTCAATTAACACAAATGAAATTCAGACAAAACAGACTGTAGCCTCTAGGTGGCAAATCACTGCAACTGTGAGGGAAATGAGAAAAGAAAAGTGATATACAGCTGTTTGAGACAGGTCATTTTGTAAACAGATAAGGCCAGAACTCAGCATCTTCTCTCAGTTGCAACAGATGTTTTAATGTTAGAAAAAGGCATTTGAGTGTGTCCTGGTTTCAGCTGGGATAGAGTTAAGTGTCTTCCTAGTAGCTGGTACAGTGCTGTGTTTTGAGTTCAGT
>JANZLQ010000008.1:19542043-19552489 GCA_026212715.1 Elanus axillaris
GAAGTTGGGAGGGGACACAGCCAGGGCAGCTGACCCAAACTGGCCAGCGAGGTATTCCATACCATGGGACGTCACATTCAGGAAATAATGGGGTGGTAGGGGAGTTGGGATGGCCACTCGGGTACTAACTGGGTGTCGATGGGCAGGTGGTGAGCAATTACTCTGTGCACCATTTGTATATTCCAATCCTTTTACTATTACTGTTGTCTTTTTATTACTGTTGTTATCATTATCATTAGTTTCTTCTTTTCTGTTCTATTAAACTGTTATTATCTCAACCCACGAGTTTTACTTCTTTTCCCAATTTTCTCCCCCATCCCGCTTGGGGGAGGAAAGGGGTGAGCGGCTGCGTGGTGTTAGTTGCTCACTGGCGTTAAACCACGACATTATAATAAGAAGATTTTTTCCTAAGAGAAGAGTCAGGCAGTGGATCATGGAGCCCACAGAGATTGTGCAGTCTTCAACTCTGGAGGTTTTCTAGACCCTTAGACTTAGAAGTTAGAATGTTTGTGGAAAATTTTAACATATTTTACTAATATTAAACTAGTATCTAATGAAAATTAAGAAACAAGAATTCAACAATAGCACAAGTTTAAAAAGTCTATCCACTTTCTAAACAAGTACATAAGTGCATCTTGCAGTCTTTCACACTAATTTTGGAACTCCTTTTTTTTCTAAATGAAAGTCTTGCAAACCATTAGTCTATTTAGTACATTGAATATATCATATATATCAAATGAAAATTAAAAAGCTAAAATTATGTTTTGTCTTCACTTTCACTATTTATATTCACATTACAATAATTAAGGCATAAGAGCCAGACTTAGATTTTATTGCTTTTGCTAGTATGTGTTAAATTTTTAAAGTGTTAGCACTACAGAAATGTTTTTGCCAATCCTAATATGTAATCCACACTATAGTAATGTAATATCTGTACTTCTTGAGCTTAACATTGTTAATGAAGGTAATAAAAACATTTCATGCATATCTTCTGATTTTAATGACACAAACCCAACCAATCAGCATTGTGAAAACATCAGCATTAAATATCATGCAATTAGATAAACTATTTATCTTTCCTTACAGCTTTGAACTGCTATCAGGCAGTTAAAATAGTTTTACATGTAAATTTATACAGCTTCAATAATTTTAGTATGTTAACGTGTTTAAAGCTTATAAAAGAAAATAATGAAAACTAGGAAATTGGACATTATTAAATCTGGCTGATTTGTTTGTTTCAATAACATTAATGATTAAAAATAGCTTTGAGAGGAGTTGAGCTATGACAGCTTCCTGTTTATTTATATCAACTCTCATGTAGCTATATTATATACCAACCTTAAGAAAAACTATGAGTTAATTGCTAAGGTACCTTAAACAAAACATATATTACATTTTTGCTCAAAAAGTATTACTAAAGGATATTCCACCCACCACTCCTTTCACATAAAACAATTGAAAAATACAAAGAGTACACAGTTCTTCTTAAATTAGCTACAGCTAAAAGATGGTTAAACATTCTTACATGGATTCTACAGATCTCTATTAGGTTTTTTCTGATTCTGAGACTAATTTCCGAAGACATGTAGAAATAATGAAATAAGGTTTCTCATTAGTGCAACTTTCCAATATATTACTCTACTATTTAAAAGATAATTATTTTTAAAAATAAATCCATCGTTGTACAAAAAAGAGTTTTAAAGAAGTATCTGCCAAACAAATCCCACTAAAAATGTTTAAGAAAGTTATTATGAAATCACTTGGAATCGCAGTTGACAGAATTGACAGCTATGGAAAGCTGGATAAGTTTTAAACCTCATTAATCTGAGTAAGAAATAAAGAGAAGTGGTTGGTGTAACATGGAATAAAAGGAATTTAACTGAAAATCTATTTAAACTGCACTTTGATTGCCTAATTCCCTAGTTGGATTTGGCCCTTAAATGCTGTGTCACTTTGATTGTTTGTCATTCCACTACATAAGAATAATTTTTAGTCTATTCATTCCTTCTGTGTGTCTAAGATCCTTGTTCTTTGTGGATTTTTTTTTTCCTAAGGTGAAAAGTCATTATTATGTGCATATAGAAAGAGCTGCATATGTTATTATTGCTTCTAGTATGAATATCAGACCTTTTATCCCTAGCTCCAGACCAAAAATTTGAATACAAGGTTAGTGCATGTTGTAAAGGTAAAACAAGACAAACTTGCAACTGAGGACTGCCCTCATATAGGGTTTGGGTTTGGAGTTCTTTTGGCTAGCCTTTTTTCTTTTTAATGTTTATCTTGCTTATACTGTATCTTTCCTTATGATGTATCTTTCCTTATACTGTATCTGTCAGTGTGGTTAGCCTTTTGTGTCTCTTAAGGAATTTAGCAAATATGAAGCTAGTGTTTTGAAAAATATTATTAAAGAAACAGGTTTGTTTATTTGTTTGCTTTTTGAGTTTTTAGTTTGTTTGTTTTTCCCCAAATAATTGCCAGGTCAGAGTCTTGAGACCTTTTCGCAACCATTACCATACCCTTCATATTAATGAATCGACCTGACACTTGTAGACATGTATGCTACAAAACACTCTTTTATTTGAGACACTGGTGTTGCAGTGAGTGTTGATAATTAAATGAACAAATGATTCTTTTTGCCCAGGTGGTTATCTATTTGCACAGTATTCTCATTGAATAATTTATAATAGCTCATTTTGTTAAAACAAAAGTATTAATGATACTTTCATAGACTGAAAAAGACAAAACTATTTAATAAATTATGTACTTTCAAATAATTTACTTAGTCCTAATTACAGTTGTAAGGCTACATCTAATAAAGTGCACAGGTCCCAAGAGAAAGACTGAAGAAAAGCTGAGGTGTCCAAAACTGTAATTCAAAAATATCCTATATGAAAACCTGAAAAATTTTATAAGGTGCCTGAATCTGTTGGGGCATAATTCACAAAATCTTCTTTAATGTCAGACAGATAGAAAGAGTTCTAGCTATGTCTAAATCTTCTAGGGGTCTTTGTAAATCATTGCTCTTATTATTCCAGAGCCCAGTAGGGATGTAGGAACCAAGCAACCCTCTAACAAATAGCCTTAGATGGACGTAGTTATTGTTAGTTACTGTTAGTGGCCTCTGTTAGTAACTATCAGTTTAATGGTAGTTGCTGTTATTTTGTATTACAGCTCAAGGAGCTACAGAATTGGCCGGTGAATGCAAAATCAGACTCCAGAGCTCTTCAGATAGAAGCATTTGCATATACATGTCTACCCTAAGACCTTCCTAATCACAAGAAAAACTTGAAAATTCCCAACTCATATTAAATACTGTACCATTAAAGATTTACTGAACTAGAAATAGGAAACAAGTAACTTACTGATTAGGGTTTTCAAGTAGAAAAAGTACATCTTGTGTTCTGGTCTTTGTTTCTAATGTTATTGCTATTTTCTTGTATGTGACTAGATGTAAAATACAAAAATAAGATAAGGAATAAGTAACAAATTGAATGCCTGATACTTTTCAGGTGAAGGGCATGAACATAGGAATACTCAGTTTTACAACTTTTTGTTTTTATTAGCAAAAAAGAGACATTGTGAATTGACAGGTCAAAATTAAAAAGAAAATTCAAAACAATTTATGAAAGTGATCAAATCAATAATAAAAAATTGAAGTAAAGCAAAAAATTCAAATAAGTTCAACAGATGACCTCACATAAGAAGTTAAACCAATGTCAAAGATGTAAAAGAAGTACTTGTGGATTAGAAGACTACAGCATATGAATTCTCTGTGAATTCTATGCTCTCACTGAATTCTAAATTAGAGATATTCTGACAGATTTTGGATCCCTTCCAGAAGATAGGCCAGAGGAGCCAGAAAAAATAAATTTAAAGAAAAAGACAAAAAAAAAGCAGGAAATATTAGACTAAATAGAGAAGTTAGAAGCTAGTAAATCATTGGGGTTGAACAGTATTCACCTAGGAGTTCTGACAGATTTTGAACATGAAATTCTGCTACAGATCATAGAATCATGGAACGTAGAAAGTTTGGGTTTGAAGTGACCTTCTAAGGGTCAACTAGTCCAACCTCCCTGCCATGAGTAGGGACATCTTCAACTAGATTAGGTTGCTCAGAGCCCTGTCCAACTTCACCTCGAAAGTTTCCAGGGATGGGGCATCTGCCACCTCTCTGGGCAACCTGTCCCAGTGTTTTACCACCCCCATCATAAAAAATTTCTTCCTCACATCTAGTCTGAATCTACCTTCTTTTAGTTTAAAACCCTTACCCCTTGTCCTACCGCAACAGGCCCTATTAGAAAGTTTGTCTCCATCTTTCTTATAAACCCCCTTTAATTACTGGAAGGCTGCAATAAGGTCTCCCCAAAGCCTTCTCTTCTCCAGGTTGAACAACCCCAACTCTCTCAGCCTTTCTTCATAGGAGAGGTGTTCCAGCCTTCTGATCATTTTTGTGGTGCTCCTCTGGACCTGCTCCAACAGGTCCATGTCTTTTCTGTGGTGGGGGCCCCAGAGCTGGATGCAGTACTCCAGATGGCGACTCATGAGAGCAGAGTAGAGGGACAGAATCACCTCACATGACCTGCTGGTTATGCTTCTTTTGATGTATCCCAGCATACAGTTGGCCTTCTGGGCTGTGAGTACATACTGCCAGCTCATGTCCAATTATTTCACCCACCAGTACCCCCAAGTCCTTCTCTGCAGGGCTGCTCTCAATCCCTTCATCTCCCAGCCTGTATTGATACAGAGGCTGCCCTGACCCAGGTGCAGGACCTTGCACTTGGCCTTGTTGAAACTCATGAGGTTCACATAGGCCCACTTTCTGAGGTTGCCCAGGTCCCTCTGGATGGCATACCTTCCCTCAGGTCTGTCAACTGCACCACTCAGCTTGGTGTCATCTGCAAACTTGCTGAGGGTGCACTTGATCCCACTATGTCATTGATGAAGATATTAAACAGTACTGGTCCCAATACAGAGCCCTGAGGGACACCATTTATCACTGATCTCCATCCAGACATTGAGCCATTAACCACTACCATCTGGATGTGACCATCCAGCCAATTCCTTATGTACCACACAGGCCATCCATCAAAACCTTACCTCTCCAATTTAGAGAAGGATGTTGTGGGGGACCATGTCAAAGCCTTTACAGAAGTCCAGATAGATGACATCTGTAGCTTTTCCCTTTTCACTGATATAATCACTCCATCATAGAAGGCCACTAAGTTAGTCAAACAAGACTTGTTGGTAAAGCCGTGTTGGCTGTCTCAAATCTATCACTAAAAAAAAATACAGTGCAAGAAAGATGCAGTGTTTTGTAGATTTTACTGGTTTGGGGGTTTTCTGTCTTGCCTACATCAGTTCTGTGTTCAGTTTGCAGTTTTTTCCATGATTGAATGTCTTCAGGTGCTTTAGTACAAGGACAGAATTCCCTTTGTTCTCTATACATAGAAGGTTGATGCTTAATTCTTCTCTTTCAATTCCATTTCATGAACGAAGCTCCTAAAATAAAGAAAGGAATCATTTGAACTCATCTATCTAAACATATCTGAGACTCTTAAGTTTAAAAAACTTTTGTCATCTTAAGCTATTCAGATACCTAACGTGGAAAGAAGAAACAACCATCTATAATTTGAAGGGCTTTCTGGTATTCCCTGTATACCTACATTGGATCCAAGCATGATGACTATTCTTGTATTTTGCTGATATGCCTCTATCTTGAGGGGGTCTAATGTTACAGTGAATCCTGACATTGATTATTTGTTTATTTATTTATTTGTCTATCTATTTCTATATAGGGAAGGGAAAGGGAGGGAAGGGGAGGAGAGGAGAGGGGAGTGGACAGAAAGAACTAACTGTATTTAGTACATTTACAGGAATTTATGGAAGTTATTATATAATGCTACTTCAAGAAAAAGTAATAAACCCTATTATACTATTCAGAGTATATGACTCTCAGTATGATACATCAGTTTCATGGAGCTCAGTGGAATTTTTAATGCTAAATTCGACAGCATTTATCCTACAGTATTGAGGAGAATGCAAAGAGCAGGATAAAATGGCACAAAAAGCAGGTAATATGTTTTGGTTCAAAATCTGCATCTTTACAATCTGACACAAACTCTTAGCCAAATGTTTGGGGACTATATAAACCCATTTGGCCAAGCTGCATCCCATCCTGTACAACAAGCTCTGTGATGAATATTCAGTGGTATTAGATGCAGATTTGCCAGGCAGGCAAAGAGGAAGCCAGCTCCCACTTAGCCCCACCTAATAAAGTGAATGTCTGCTTACTTCCTGTGCTACAGTCCACCTTCATTGCCTTTGCTCCTTCACCAGTTTGAGCCTGAATTCAGCTGTTGTAACTTTTTAACATCTATCTAACTTTGACATAATTGATAACAACTATCAAACTTCTTTACTTAAATTTGTTGCACATCTGTATTTTCCCTTGTCCAATAATAATATGATATTGAAAATGCAGGTGATCATTCCCACAAGATAAAGAAAAAATATATGAAAAATTAAATAACGTAAATACAGTTTGATTACTATCACATTTCATCATGACACATAACATGTTAAATCAGGCTTGAATTTCTAATGGTAATCAGCAGCTGATTTGATAGGACCACAAAAAAGAAAACAACACTGACTTTGTATTCCTTACTAGCACTACCACCCATTTAATTGTTAGAAATGACCCAGTACTTTCTTAAACTGAATTAACTAAAAAAGTTCAGGACTTTATTTTAGTTTTTCCTTATATATAAAATTATTACAGAATAGTAATAATAATAATTAGACAGAATAGTAGTGTATTTTAAACACTTTGCACAGCCATAGTATTTCTTTAGCCCTGGAGCACCACAAGTATGATATCTATAAGTAACTCTAAGGCAGGTGCAATGATAGTTGTGATTATAAAAGTAAATGGATCTAACCTCATAACTGATTTCACGGAATTGATGACAGCAATGGTCACTGAATATAAATGCTGCTGACACAACTACCAAATTGTAAAAGATTGAGGTCAGAATGCACAAACAGGATTCACAGCATGTGACTATTTCTTTACAAATGATGAAACTCATCCAAGCAAGCTGCATTAGTTATGAAGAGTAGTTTTACAAATGACTGTGCCATGTTATCGCAAATCTACTCCCTGGGGTGACAACCAACATGACTTGTAGCTTAAATAGACCTAAGTACAGACTGAGGCTAAGTGAGTCTGATTTAATCATACTTTTCTTTGAAAAATAATAAAATTGGATTAAATGTACCCTTCTTTTCCCTTGTGCTTGTACATTGGATCATCTGAATATTTCAGAATGGAAAGAAGTCATGCAAAGGACAGTACTGCACCATTTTTAGCCCAAGTTTCAAGGAATAAAAGAAATGAAAGGCTGTCACTTGCCATCAAGACCTGTACTTTTCTCCATTCATGTTCCTTACCAAAGTCAAAGGCCAAAGAGTGAAAATACATTTTTAATTGAATTTTAAAACTATATAGCCTAATAAAGTCAGTGAAGTGCATACAAATCATATTATCCAATGCTTCTAGAAGCTTTACCTCATTTTGTCTTACAGCTAAAGAAAAATGTGTGCTCATCATAGGAGTAATAAATATGGTTAATTATGCATAATTATAGAGATTAAGTTCCAATTAAGGTTCAATTTCTGTAATAATCCTATCCAAAAGTCTTTTAAGATTTTTGGTGGCACTAGTGAACACTAAGGTAACTCAAGGTAGTAAGGATTCTTATGATTATAAACAAAAAAATGATTGTAGATCTGGGTGGATTGAATGCATTGACATGCTTTAACATTAAGTTTTAAAGTGCATATTTCCTTTTGCTTCAGAACTTTGATGTTTCCCTATAGCATCATCATAGATGAGAAGAATATTTTTTTATATCATACAGAAACACTCTGCTAGCCATATTGGAAGAGGCTGAGTGGTTTCTGAATTTGATAGAAGAAAATGATTCATGTTTGCATCTCAGTCTTTTGTATATTTACCAAGTCTGCTAGGCTAAAAAAATTCCAAATCTTGTTCCACCTAAATTCCTTTATGTTGTTGCATATTCATTACTTTAATGAGCTTGAAATATTTTACATCTTATTTTATTAACAGGGAAAATAACCTTAAATTACAAAACCACAAATTAATACAATTAACATTTCCACATGATATTCTTTAGAAATTGTTCCAGCATAATAAGAATATATAGAGAATTGTATTGGATTTGCATGGCAAGGTTTTGGCAGCAGGGGGGTTGCAGGGGTGGCTTCTGTGAGAAGCTGCTGGAAGCTTCCCCCATGTCCGACAGAGCCAATGCCAGCTGGCTCCAAGATGGACCCACCGCTGGCTAAGGCTGAGCCAATCAGTGACGGTGGTAGCACCTCTGGGAGAACAGATTTAAGAAGGGGAAAAAGCTGCTGAGCAACAGCAAGTGCAGCTGGAGAGAGGAGCAAGAACATGTGAGAGAACCAACCCTGCAGATCCCCCGGTGAGCGCAGAAGGAGAGGGAGGAGGTGCTCCAGGCACCGGAGCAAAGATTCCCCTGCAGCCCGTGGGGAAGACCATGGTAAGGCAGGCTGTCCCCCTGCAGTCCAGGGAGGTCCACGGGGGAGCAGAGGCCCACCTGCAGCCCAGGGAGAGAGGAGCCCACACCAGAGCAGGGGGATCCCTGAAGGAGGCTGTGACACTGTGGGGGAAGCCCACGCTGGAGCAGGCTTCTGGCAGGAACTGTGGCCCCGTGGAGAGAGGAGCCCATGCTGGAGCAGTCCATTCCTGAAGGACTGCAGCCTGTGTAAAGAACCTCACACTGGAGGAGGGGAAGAGTGTGAGGAGGAAGGAGCAACAGAGACAAAATGTTACAAATGGACCACAAGTCCCATTCCCCATCTCCCTGCACCACTCGGGGGGAGGAGACAGAAGAGTTGGGAAGGAAGCTGAGCCTGGGAAGAAGGAAAGGATGAGAGGAAGGTGGTTTTAGATTTGCTATTATTTCTATTTGTCCTACTGTGATTAATTGGTAATAATTTAAATTCATTCCCCCAGGTTGAATCTGATCATTGCTGAGTGCTCTCTTCCTTATCTCAACTCACAAGCTTTTAATTGTATTTTTCTCCCCCTGATTTGTTGAGTAAGGGGAGTGATAGGACATCTTGGTGGGAGCCTGGTGGCCAGCCAAGGTTAACTGACAACAACCCCCCAAAAAGCAACAAAACCCTCATGTTCCTGTGTAATATCTGCTGGTTCATTTTTATGTGTGTGTATACATACATGCACACAATCCAAAACCTATGGAGATCCTTACCAAAGCTAAAACAGGAAGGCACTATGAATAATTACTTCTGAATGAAGAAGGCTTGCTGTTTACCTGCACTCTGTATCAGACATGGACAAATATTAGATTCAGTCAAACAAAAAACAGAGTCTGGTATTGACGAACAAACGAACATTTACAGTAAAAGAAAATGTTTTCACTGGGGGAGTGTACATCTGTGAGGTATTGAGAAAATGCATAATTTCTGAATTTCATTCCTATTTGAAGTAGTAGTAGTAGTAGTGTTGTTGCTGCTGCTGCTGCTGTTACTATTAATTTTAGCAAAATTTGACTGTCCTCTGGACTTTGAAAACAATAAAATTAATGGAATCTTTGAATCCAAGCTCAGTTTTAGAAAAGTTAAAGCCTAGGAGAGTTATTAAATTTATTAAATATCATGTTGTTGCCTTCTTATGTCATCTTCTTTTTGGCTCTGTAGCTTCTGATAGAACCAGCTCACTTTCAATGTAACATCAATTTAAAGACAAATTGAAATCCTGAACAATCCATAAGAAATTGTTGTTAACACCAATAGAAAGCTCTCTTTAGAGCTGGTCATGAAGAGATCTGAAGAAGAATAAAATACTGTCATTTTTCTTCCCTATCTTTTCACCAGGATTTATATATATGAAAATATTGAACATTAGCTGAATAGCACAGTTTCATACTGTTATTCCTCAGTAAGTCTCAAACTGAAACACTTGATTAATTTTCAGAAACATGGGGTTTTGTCTTAAAAGGCAAAGTGTTCTATTGGTAATCCTCAAAGATGCAAATATGAAACTTATGAAGAAAACTGATTTCTATAAATTGTCTGTATGCTTCATTGTAGAAATAGTTCTGGTTTTTTTTCCAATTGTTTGAAATGTAATGTTAATTTTCTTCCATTTATTTTTTTTTTTTTACATTTATTTCTTACTCTTTCATACTTCTGTTCTTGCTTCAGTGGGTAATAGAAATTGGGATGACATGGATTCTTTTTTTTGTGTGTGTGTCCTGGTTTCAGCTGGGATAGAGTTAAGTGTCTTCCTAGTAGCTGGTTGTCGTGGTTTCAGCCCAGCCGGTAACAAAGGACCACGCAGCCGTTCGCTCACTCCCCCCGCCCCCCTCCGGT
>JANZLQ010000008.1:19552704-19565213 GCA_026212715.1 Elanus axillaris
TGCCGGAGCAGAGATTCCCCTGCAGCCCATGGGGAAGACCATGGTGAGGCAGGCTGTCCCCCTGCAGCCCAGGGAGGCCCACGGTGGAGCAGTTCTCAACCTGCAGCCCGAGGAGGACCCCACACCAGAGGAGGTGGGTGCCTGAAGGAGGCTGTGACCCCGTGGGAAGCCTGTGTTGGAGCAGGCTCCTGGCAGGACCTGTGGATCTGTGGAGAGAGGACCCACGCTGGAGTAGTCTGTGACTGAAGGACTGCAGCCCATGGGAAGGACCCATGTTGGAGAAGTTCATGGAGAACTATCTCCTGTGAGAGGGACCCCATGCTGAAACATCAGAAGAGTGTGAGCAGTCCTCCCCCTGAAGAGGAAGGAGTGGACGAGACAATGTGTGATGAACTGACCCCAACCCTCATTCCCTGGTTCCCTGTGCTGCTCTGAAGAAGGAGGTAGAGAACTCAGGAGTGAAGTTGAGCCTGGGAAGAAGGGAGTGGAAGGGGGAAAGGTGTTTTAAGATTTGGTTCTATTTCTCATTACCCTACTCTGATTTGATTGTTAATAAATTAAGTTAATTTTCCCCAAGTCGAGTCTGTTTTGCCCATGATGGTAATTGCTGAGTGATCTCTGCCTGTCCTTAACTCAACCCACAAGCCTTTTGTTATATTTTCTCTCCCCTGTTCAGCTGAGGTGGGGAGTGATAGAGTGGCTTTGGTGGGCACCTGACATCCAGCCAGGGTCAACCCACTACAAGAATATAAATATCAATCAACTTTTCATTATATAATTTCACATACATTCAAGTTTTTTTCTCATTTTATTTGATAAACAAGAACCCTATTTTAACAAAATATGCAATGCTTTCAATTCATAGCCTTGTGCAAGAAGACTCATACTTCAAGGATACCTTGGGAGGTAGGCAGGGCTACATGAAGTAATATACCTACAAATGATGTAGGCAAATAAATGTACATTCAGGGCAGCTGGAGGCAGTAGTTTTGCAGTTTATTAAAAATAAAGAACATTAATTAACGTGCATTAACTTAAAATATTTTGATTTTAATATTTATATATTTATTTTAATATTTATATATTAAAATTAGATAAGTTCAAAAATAACTGGAAAAAATTATACAATGTGGCTCTTTACAGGAAGAAGTTTTGATATTTATGTAAGTATAACTCATTTGGTACACTGTGCTCCTTAAGGTTATATACCTATAAATCAAAAGGAAATCTGCAGCCATGCTAAAGCAGAATTCACTCAACAACAACAACAAAAGAGAAGGGAACCCGATACTCACAAAGACCAAATAGTTATTTGCTAATCTCTTCAGAACTGTATTCTATGGCTAGAGATATAGAATCCAGATGTCTTGATCCATCTACATTTTTCATAAAGCAGATTCAAATGACAGTTCATAGGTAGTTTTGACACTATACTTGACTGAAAGTTTAAGCTCTTGCAATCACAAGGTCTTACAACTTTTTCAGTAGGGAGAAGACTATTCCATTGCTGTTACATCTACAGAAGGTATAGCACTAGGAATGAGCCTATTCCTTCCATTACTTAGTCGAACTCTGGAGATCTCAAAATGGACATAGGGAAGTTTGCTTTCTTGTCTAACTGATTGGAACCTAATTTGTAGGTATTTATCAGATATTAAGGAAAAAAGAAGAAAAAAACTTTGTGTCACTGTTTTCAAATACTTGTATGCATAATTATTTCCATTTTGAGTTAAAAAAACCTATGAATTTTCATATAAAATGAACATTTCAGGGAAAAAAACATTGTTCAGCATAAATCAAAATACGTTTAAGTTTAGGTGATTTAATGTATTTAATTTTATATCTATGCATACAAATTTTTTGTGTATATGTATATGTGCATATATGTAATTTGATACCTGTGAGTATCTTATAATTGTGTATATATATATATCAGAGGCCTTTGTTTAATTATAATTGTTTTTAATAACATAAACACTGATATTTTCTGGAGGAATATTTAGGTTGGACCATGATAAAAATAATAATTGTAAAGTTTTTATTTATCTGTCTTTTTTTGTGTTAAACTTGTTTAGCAGTGTTAGTAGAGTTTCTTACAGATATATGACACAGATACAGTCAATATCACACAGGGTCATATGATATGATGAGATTAATATATTTTACACATATCGCTCCAGCTATAGGAAGATATTCTGGTTTTGCATCTCTGGGTATTATCTATATTTAGCAGTAAGACATGACATTGTCCTGTTGTGTTTGAAGCTAAACCCAAAAGGAACTCCAGATGTGAACACTTCTGTCACTACAGAGCATCAGGGCCATAATATATGTGATTATGTTAAGTAAAGCCATTATTGATACCAATATTCACAATGGGACATAATTAACAGGAGTCATAGAATCAATATATTCACATCTGAATTTACCTAATCTAGGTCACTTTTAATTGTGCCCAAGGAAAACTTTCTTTCTTGTGCTATTAGACACTACCAAGTAGCTTTTTCTATATATATTGTACACAATTTTAAAAAGTAGATATAAAATATTGTGGGTAGAGCGAGAGACAGGCTGATAAATATTGCATGAATAAATCCAGCATGGATATTGTTTCTTGCAGTATCTCTTGCAAGAAGGATGGTCTCTGAGATTTGAAAGATTCCCTAGTATATTAATCTTTCAAATTTGATGATGTTGGAGCCAGTGCTTGAAATTATCAGACTGCAAATTCTCATGCTCTGGAAGTGATGCAAATATAATTATTGTCCTTGAATAGAAAATGCACTGAAAAACAGGCTTAGATGTCTTTCATATTTGATTACTAAATATAAGTAATCTTACTGTATAGCATATAGTACAGGTGCCATTCTGATATTCTGAGCAGAACTGTGCATTATACTGCAGTGTTTTATTCCTACAGAGGAAACCTTGTGTTAACAGCTTTGGAGACATTCCTCCCTTGTATATTTATCTCACAGTTATGCCCTCAATTCACTTCTAACAAACTTAAAAGCTATCTGCTTTTAGTTTTCAGAAGGACTTGAGTATCTCCAGGCCAGGTAAGACTGGACAGACAGCTTCATCTTTTTCTTTTTGCCACAAGTCTCTGCTTGATGGTCTCTGTGGGTCATGGAGCAAGCTTGAGCAGTGTAATGCTGATGATCAGTACAGCTTAATCGATACCTTACTTATCTGGCTCTGTTTTGGACCACTCCAGCTTGATGTCTTGAAGAGAAATGTGCTCTAGAAGATTAACTGTAATCAATGTGAATGCAAGCCAGCTGGTATAAAGTGGTCTCAAGGCCAGGGTTTGGCCCAAGGTAATACTTTATTTAAAAGAATAGAAGTAGCCTATATATTCCAGTGAATATTTATGCAGGGAGACTGTCATGACCTAAAGGGTTACCTGACCTGCAGGTATATAGAAATTGCAACTATGGGCTCTAAGAATTCTGTAGTACACAAGGACGTGGAAGCTTCATCCTCTAAATTTCTCTATTTTATTACAGATTACCACAAACAGAACACAAATCACCACTAGCAAATATAATACCACAAAAAATCACCACTAGCAAGTATACCTATGACTAATAAAGCATATATATATATATATCACAAGCTATTGAAAATTACTATCAGCAATCATTAATATAGCATCAATCATTATTACAGTAACAACCAATATTATAGCAACAACCAATAACAGCAACAACCAAGTAGGTATATACTTTTACAAGTTACTGCAAACTTATCATTAGTTAAGCAAATTTAACTATATAACAGCAGATATATTTATGATAGATTGCTTATATGGGTATATCTTACCAGTGTCAAGTGAATTAGATTTCAGAAGGCACTAAACCATCCCAGTGGGATGGACCAACCAATCCCAGAGTGGGACCAAACCATCCCAAAGGTGGGAGGACAAACCAGACCAACCCCAGAAGTGGTACCAGAGGGGGACCGATAAAGTAACAGACAGAGTCTCACTTTAAAATGTCAGCTGTGTCACAGAGTTTGGAGTCAGCTCAGCATCCCCAGTGAGAGTCTAACATCACACAGAAAGTTCGTATAGAGAATTCAACCTGTTTAGGAAAAGGAAAAGTTCATGCAGCACAATAATATCTCAGAGGCAGAGACTAGTGATAGTACTACCTGGGATACCCTAAGGCGAGTGGACTATCTTTTAGGTCATATATGAGGTATGTTTCTTTCTGGAATGTTAACTGGAAGGAAAGCAGGATACCCCATGAAGCCTAAAATTATATAAGACGCCTATGTTAAGAACTGAATCTTGCTGTAGTAACTCAGCAAAATGATTGTGTTGTATTTTTAGATTAAGAACCTTGAGGTAATATCCACAAGGAGGCGTATACATGTGAGGTAGATTTCTAAGCCTCCATTACATTTAAATTAGCTCTAGGACTTAATTTGGTTATACACTAGCAGTTACTTAGACTAATTAAATATGCCGTAGTGTAATCAGGACATATGTGAAAGGTTGATACACATGATCCTGGACTTAGAGCTCTGAGAACTAAATCCTTCTAGAATAGGTGTTAGAGGCTTCACAGTGACTAATATGATAGTAAACACAAATAGTTAGGCAACAGAATCTTGCCTTTTATGTCTATTTTAGGCTGAGCTGAATAGCTTTTCAGGTTTTTTGGGCTTTTTTTGTACAGTTCAAAACAGTTATTAGAGCATTATAGCCCAAATGTATCCCTAGCTACATGGCTGTTTTAATCATAAAGCCAGTTTCCTTTTGCATTATCATCTAATGTAAGATCAATGACTTCTTACCTTCTCCTGAGATACTACTCTTCTCTATTTTCCCTCCAGAGGGAAGTAATGGCTTTCAAAAACATTTTCACTAGGTACTTTTAAATGAAGCTTTGTTTTCATTGAGTTTAAATTCAGTCTATTATTTGTGGACCTTAAGTAGTTGATGGACTGCCTTGTTTGGCAATTAACCATTGTGGACATGAACAGTCTATGGCCTACTTTCTATGCATCTGCAAAAGATAGCTAGGAAGACCAAGTAGAATTTAAGCTGTCAAAGAGAGAGTTTCATTCCTCTAAAAAGCTGAAATCTCTTATAGTTAAAGTTAATGCTATTTATATTAAAAAATTATTTGTTTTCACCAAAATACACTCTAAATGTACCCTAGCATGTTGAATGAAGAAATTTCCTCTGTTAAGTAAATTTCTTTTCTTTTGAAAAAGCAATGAGCCCTCAGAACATTCTTCAAATAATCTTCATGTTCTATAAAAGTAAAATAACAGCAATATTTATTCTGTGGCTTGCTTAATATATGCTATGTTCACAGTGTTTATTGTATTTTTTTCCAGGGAGAAACCTGTGGCCAGCAGGCAAATTATTCTGACTAGTTCACATACGCACTGTTCTATGACTGTACCTTCTAAAGCAGATTGACTAGATTTTCTCCCTACTTCACCTAGGCCTGGATCTCCTCTTGAGTCAACAAAATATTATTATTTTTCTGTATTTTTTGTGTATTTCCTTCAATGCAAAGGATCTGATATGATGTGAAGGCTTTGTTAAAAGTTTTCAGAAGTGTGTTTTAACATCAAAATGACATTTGGGGTTACAAAGCAAAAGTGTGCAAAAGCTTCTGGAACAGTGTTGAAGAGCTGAATAGACCAAAATGAGTCAAAATGCTTGCAGTCTTATCTATACTACCTAGTGTCAATGATATTGGAAAACTACACTACCAGAAGTGCACCATATACCAGGAAGTATGTGTTTCTATCAACACATTTTTATCAGTCTGGAAATAGGAATTTTATAGAAATAACATCACAAGATTGGGAAAAACAGAGTGGGTGACAATTCTTCAGAGACCTAACAGTTTCATTCTAAAAAGCAGAAAAAGAATAGACTTTTAAACAATACCTAATTAGAGTTTTCATAACCCCTAGAAAACATGATACAGTAAGAGGGACTGAAAAACAGAAACATTAAAGAAAAACATGCACATTTCAGTGATTTATACAGAAGTGATATTATTCTGTACTAAACTTCTACAGAGATATGTCAATGAAAATGGAGCTGTGTCTTAAAGCTAAGTCAACAAATTCCTTTAAAAGTATACAAATCAAATGTTTATTTTTAGATCAAAAAATCCCATTTATAGCTTTACAAAGAAATCTGTTCAGAGTGCATGAAATACAATTGGATTTTTAAATACTTGTAATATTTTAGAAAAAAGCAGACTTGTTACACATGTAAAGCTTTCCTAATAATTGTTATTTATGTTTTACCTACAGCTCTCTATTTTGAAGTTGATTGAATACTTCTCATTCGATGTAAGACTATTTTAATAGATAAAAATGATAAAAAAATCTACTGTGACTAATGGGGCACCATTACCTATAGGTAAGCATCTAGAAATCTTGAAAAAAGTTATACAGAAGACTTTGTAATTTCCTTTATGTGGGGTTTTTTTTTTCCTTTTAATATTTAATGCAAGTCATCAGGGATTAAAAGTCATACAACACTGGCTAAATGACCAGCCAATACACTCATAAAACTCTTGAGGTTTTCAGTGTCAGAGAACCAAGTTTCCTCAGTTCCTCTGTGGTATTCTCTGCAATGGATAACAATTAGTGGTTCCATTCAAAGTTCCATAAAATGTCCTAGGATGAAAAAATTAGACAAGTTTTTAAAGTATTTCATTCCTCTACCAATTGCAGTGATACTAGGCAAATACACAAAACCAAACAATGTTCAGTTTATTTATGAAATCTGCGTCAAAGATGCTTCAGACTTCAAACCAAATCAAACCAAACCAAAACTGCTGAATTGCACCAAATTATTTTGGTGTCTACTTGTCCTGAATGAAATTTCAGCAGAGCCAGACCAAATTAAACCATAATTATAGATAAGCTATGAATTGGACAGCTTCAAATCCTAATCAAAAGCTATTACATGTGAATTTCCTTGTGTATAATTACATCTGTGACCTATGAATTATTATCAAGCTAAGTGTACTACAAAAAAACATTATGATTCCTATAATGTTACACATTCAGCCATCTAGTTATAGGTCCTTCCATCCATCCTTCAGCATTAAGCTATCAGTAATCTGCCACTGAATATTTGCCACTGAACATTAAATAATAAATTATTATTTAATTTCTATTAAAGGAAACATCCTGGGGCAAATAATTGAAAATACATTTTTAACTCCTAGGAGGCTCTACAGACATAAAAAAGTAGACTGGAAAAAACATTAATAGGAATTGACAATTTCTTATTAAGATTAAATTACAGTAAAACTGTTTGTCTCCTTTACTCTGTCTTGTTCTTTGGTTTCACTTACGAAGTCCCAAATATTGATGAATCTGCCTGAGAAAAGGAGATTAGAGTTACTGTTCTTGCATCATGCAAATTAATGCACTTGAAAATCTTGATGAAATGCAGATCTAGTCACATTAATTCTGTGTGTGAATGATACTGCTATGACTAGTATTATAATGAGCCTAGGCAAAGACAGTACTAAGTTCCACTTTCTTTCATATTAAGTGTTATTTTAGTTTAAAAAAATCAGTACAACTACATATAATAAACACTCAAAAACATATAAAATATAATGAATTTCTACATATTCTTTTCTATCAAAAAAGCCGTTCAAACATTCTGAAACTACTCCAAACAGAAATCACTAATTCTATTAATGAAGTTAAAAAGTGTACAGGCATGAATTCCTGAAAACCTTAACAACTTTTGAAAGTAGAAATAATTTTAAAGGTAGTTTCTGGAAATGTAAATGTAATATGTTTTATTTTGTCATATTACTTCTGTAAGAAGAGCAAGACACTCATGCCTAATATTTGCACTATATATTCATAAAAACACTACTTATACTAGTAATGGTATTGTGATTTATATAAGTTAAGAATATACTCTTTGAGTTTCAACTTCTCTTCTAGCTCATAATGGGCAAAAATTCAATAGATTGCACTTAAAAAGGAATGTATTTGAAAGTATTTATATTATTCATCATGAACTTCTTATAAGCAGGGTGAATGGACATTGGCAGCAAATGGTGTGAACAACATGAAGTGTGAAGTTGCTGATACCAAAAATGGAAAGTCCATAGTACACGAATACTAGGGATCCTTTTGGAAAGACAAAAAAAGAAGAAAGAAAAAAGAGAGAGAGAGAGGAAAGAAGAAAAGTGAGAAAAGAGTAAGAGGAAGAAAGGAAGGAAGAGAACTTAAGGTATCATCCAAGCAGTTAATGCATTAAAAGTTATGCAGCACTAACCTACATCTATCACCTCCAATTTCTCCATATTCGAGTATGTACTACTCCCTAACTGCTCTGGATAATTTGGTCTCTGTGTGCTTGTTCTGCTTCCTTTCACAGAACTTGGGCTCTGGTGGCTAAGTTATAAACTACTTCAGGTACAGTTTTTACAAATACAAAAATAAGAGTTTCTAATTTTGTATGTTAATATTTTGTCATCACTTCAGTAGCTAAAACGTGAAAGGAGTAGATGGGATCCCAGTAAGCAACAGAAGCCCCCACTTGTATAAATGTACAGTTCTTGTTCAACATTTTCTCTACCATGCATTAGTAGAGCAGCATTGTAGTTCTCCATGGATATGTGTTCCAGCTAATTTTAGACAACTAAAATGTCAGATTTCGCAGAATTCATTCTTACTCCCCCCTGCAAAAAAGCCATCCTAGAAATATATCAAAAACAGAACAAGAAACTTATAAGCAGCAAAGATTTCAATAGTTACAGTGATTTGTCAACTTTTTTCAGTGCATCAGTGAATTAGAAGTATCACATGATGATTTGTATTATTATCTTGCACTCTGATGAAAAGTTGTCTGCAAGACCTCTTTGATCCCAGACTTTTTTATAATCATCCCTAATTCTGTTCTGATTTTCCTAAAAAGTTTTCTTCACTCAACCTTTTTCTCCTTTCTGATTTTATTTCTGTTGACATTGCATTACCTAGCCTGGAAGGTTTTTTCTGGGTTAATTGGTCCAGGTGGATTAATTTGGCATCTAATTACACAACTGTTTTTTGATACTGCTGTGAGTTTTTCAGGGTCACACTAAGTGAACTGCTTTCAGATACTTTTTTTTTAAAAAATCAGGAATACTTTTTCATTATTTATTTTCTTATTATGATGCTGAACTTAGTCCAAATCCCTTTGAAATTACTGGCTAAATTCTCATTGACTTGACTGGGTGCAGAATCAGGCCTGAACCACATATATAGATTTATGTTAACTGGCACATTTGAGACAGTGCATTAAAAAGCATATGTTGCCTTTGGGCTGTTTGAAATACTCACAGAGAAGTCACACTCCTTAGTCTCCCTCTTTTTTAAAGCATGCATAGGCTGATACCAATATACACACATAATAATATATACACATTTATTTTCTACAATTTCAGTGCGGCACTACTCTTCAAATACATATAAAGTCACTTTTTCTAACCGTTATGAACAATATGTATGGTCCTACACAAGATATTCCCAGATCCTGTGAACCAACAAAACACAGGTTTTGTCCTTAACCTATATCCATAAAAGTTAAGTATATGCACTGGCTGAATGTGTTTCATCAGTGATGGATGTCAAGTGGTTTATCTGCTATTCCGTCGTCCTTGATTTTGTGGCATTATTACCCACAATGCAACACTCAGAAAAGTAGGAATGAAAAGCACAATTCATTCTTAAATCTGCATATCATGCTACAAAATATATTTAAAAAATCTAAAACACTACCACAAGAAATCAGGTCAGGATAACAGGCAATCTCAGTTTATTGTTATTCTTACAACTTTCCTCTCATAACCACATTATTTTGTACATGCTTTTGACAGCTAGAAATTATAGGAACAAGCTATGTATTTTAATATTGGTATTACAATATTGGTTTTGTAATATTCTAATTCTCTAATTAGAGAGGTAATAAATGCCTTAAATAGAGCCATACAAGTCAAAGCAGGATGAACAAATATTGTGACAGAAGAATGAGAAAAAATAGTAAGAGAAATTATACTAGTGCTAGAGGAAAAGGACAGAGAAAGAAATTGGCATACAAGAAAGGACTAAAGGGAAAAAAAGGACTACTTCTGGGCTACCATTAAGCCAAATGTTCATTTTATCTGCAACCATTCTAAAATGACCAATAAAATCTAGGTGCTAGTGATATAGATGAATTTATACAAGACTCAGAGAAGATTTAGATCTTCTGAAGAAAGTGGTTTAAATGTTTGAGGTTTCTTTCTTCAGTTGGTTTTTTTTTTTTCATATTTAGAAATTTCTTGATGATGCAAAAGCCTTTGAATCAGAACCATTTCTGTAGATTTCATTTTTGCCTGTACCTCTACTATTCAAAATAAAAAGAGAAAAAAAAATCAACCCACTTGTAAACTAACATTAAAAATAGCTTTGTCTACAAATGCCAGAATTCTCAGAGCTGAGAATTTTATGAAAGTCTGAAAAAAGCCAATATTTCTACAAAATGTGTTACAATAGACATGTGAGATACATTGACTATTTTTAGAGAAGTCTGATCCTTGGGCATCGAAATCGGTACTTTGTATACTGTGTAAATAAGAGTTCAGTTGCAGTATGATGTTTCTCCTCACTGACTTGATCATGCTTAACAAATGCTGTCTTCTACATCATTGAATAGAGAAATTAGAAGCATTTTTGTTCACAATAGCTCTTGAGCAAAACAGTCAATCAAGAAAACATGCTCATGACAGCATGAGAGAACACTTCCTTGTCTAGAATGTCCAGACTTTAGTCAGTATGTAGACAGCTGTGGTTAATATACTTAATGTATCTATAGATTTTAAAGCATTTGTAAAGCTCTTAGTATTATGCTGAAGTAATAATTTAATGGAGGGTTCCTGTCAGCTAACATGGCTTCTAAGATGAAAAACAATGTCTCCCATCTATAAAGACACTCTGTTTTTTATTGCCTGCATGGTGAAATTCGGTCTTTATTTTAAGAGGACTAGCTCGCTAGGCATCTTTAGAATAGGATAGGAATTAAGCAACTATATTAAGATGGACAGTAGTCATCCTTAATAAACAATGTGCAAAATGGCACTGAAGAAAGTTTGATATACATGTACAGAATATGCTTTCTAGAATAACTATATAACTATGTAAATACAGCTGTATGTATAACTGTGTAAATATACATGTAACTATATGTATATGTACATACATATGTATATGTACATACGTATGTGCAGGTATATATAATTAAAACACCTATTTTGCTGTACCTATGTGACTCCTATAACTACCTAGAAAGCAGCTTTGCAGTAAAGGAGCTGCAGTTCTGATGAACAGCGAGTTGAACAGGAGCCAGCAATGGGCACTTGTTGCAAAGAAGTATAAAGGTATCCAGAGCTGCACTAGGACTGTTGCCAGCAGGTCAAGGGAGGTGACCCTTCCTCTCTACTCAGCACTGATAAAGCCACATCTAGACTACTGTGTCCAGTTCTGGGGTCCCCAGCACAAGAAATGTGTACACTTACTGTACCTAGTCCAACACAAGGACACTACAATGATTAAGGTGATGGAGCATCTGGCATATGAGGAGAGGCTGAGAGAGCTGGGACTGTTCAGCCTTGAGAATAGAAAGCTCAAGGGGGATCTCATCAATGTGTGTAAATACCTGGCAGGAAGGAATGAAGACATGGCAGCCAGACTAATCTCAGTAGTGCTCACTGACAGGACAAGAGGCAATAGGCACAAATTAAAAAGCATGAAATTCCATCTGAACGTAGGAAAAATAATTTTTTACTGTGAAGATGGTCAGCTATAATAGGTTGCCCAGGGAGGCTGGGAGTCTCTATCTGTAAAGATATTCAAAATGCAACAGGACACAGTCCTGAGCAACCTGGTCCAGTTGAGCCTTCTTGAACTTCCAAGGTCAAGCATTCTATTTAATTCTCTGATTTTCTGATTCTGTTTTTCTTTGACTGCACACCCAAATTTAAATTACCTGAGCCAGAAGACAGGGGGAAGGGGTGAAATATGTTTCGTGCACCTTGAAAAAATTCTTTCATCACTGATGTGTTCAGATCATCTCTTGCTCTTGCTGTGGCTATAACTATATAATAATAAGAACCCTACCTCTACTAGCATATACTTTGCAGATGAATTAGCAATGATTCCAGAATGACTGACTGTTGAGTCTTGGTTGGGTGACTGTAAGATAAACTTCAACTGTCTCAGAGGAAGCTATGAACTTCAGGCTATGAGCTTCAGATGTCAGGGTAACTGAAAATGCTAAATTGATATACCAATACAGCTAGTATCAAAAATCTGATTACCAAAATAACAGTAGGTTAAGCAGCAACTGCATAAGTCTTTTCAGAATATCAATTTGGATTTAGATTCCTAAACTGCTCCTGTGTGTTGGGGATTGGATTGCAGACAAAGGGCATGGGTCTAGTGATCCCTTGTATCAGGAAGGGATGTTTCAGTTA
>JANZLQ010000008.1:19583162-19606008 GCA_026212715.1 Elanus axillaris
TATTTTGTTGTCCCCCATTCCTCCCCCCCCCCCCTATAAAGTACAAAAGAAGTGTAAGATATGTCGTATTTTGTACTGTATAACAATTAGCTTAATTAAAATGAGTTTCGCAGTGGACAGTTGGCTTGCCTAAAAAGAGAGAAAAGTAAGAGTTCTGACCTGGAGATTCCAAATAGTAACTTCACTGGTTATTTCAGGCTCTCTTATGCTGTATTTCTGTGTCCCTTTAATATGAAACTACAACACAGATCTAATCAGATCAATATGAATAATACAGACTATAGTGAAACTGGACTGAAACAGTAGATAGAGCTAGTAGTAGGAAATCTTAGAATACGGAAGAATGGAAGAAGCGTGCTTTTCACTAGAATGACAAAGTTAAAGTTTTCCCAGCATCAGTAACTGTTAACATCACTTTCTATGGAATATTCCAGCAAAAGATTATATTTGTGCCAGTGATAGAACTAATAGATGTGGTTTTCCTTACTTTTAAGGGTTAGAAAATTAATTTTAAAATTATGTTTAGGCCAATCCAAGAGATTCTATATTGTATTTGCTAAAAGTTTCAACTGAAAAAAAAAGAGTGGGTAAGGCAGCATGTTGAACTTACAGTTACCTTTTACATACTATGGGACCACTAGCTCCTTCATTCAGGACACCAATGTTTAACTAATCTGTTACTTGAAGGGATCTAAATCCATGCTCACTGCAATAATCTCCTGTACAGAAAGTTCCAGGATATCTTGTGTTTGGTATTACCTGTTAACTATTCTGCTATTTATAAATACTAGATTGTCCTTTGTAAAAAGAGATATGGAACACAAAAATCTATAGTCTAGATTGGATTAATGAGAAGGACTCATGGCCATCAGTTGCATGTCTACTGTAAGGGAAATTGACACTTTAAGAAGCATTGGCTAAAAAATTACACTTCTGGACCATTTTCATATAGATAGATGCTGTTTTTTAGACTATGTTCAGGTCTGACTGAAAAAGATGGGCCTCCTCCTTTCACAAGCTTTTTCTTCTTCTCCTTTATCTGCCAGAATCAGATGTTGTGTGTTTAAATATGCTCCAAGGCCCTGAATTCAGATTCCATAATCACAGTTGTCATAGTCTTACTTGAGTATGGAGGAAATAAGTGTTTAACAGTTTATCAATACATATGAATCCAGCAGCTCCAGGTAAAATTCTCAAACACTGGGAACATGTTTGTTTATACTCTCATACTGATAGAATGCTCCCTGGACAGTTTAGCCCATAGCAGCCACCACACTCCTAAATAACTTTGAGACACAGTTGATAATGTAACAGAGGTCAGAGACCATGTGAACTACACAGTATAGGCAAGGACATATCTATAAAAATAGTAGATGATACATAAGTTTCCTCAAGTGAAGAATTCTACATCATTAAGATCCAAAAAGAACAGGTCATGAGGTATTCAGTAGGTCAGGCATCAAGGTGTTTTGCAGAAGTATGTAGAGACTGAGTTGAATGATACAGATTCTAAAGATCATGTGTTACTTTGAAAATCCACAAGGCCAAGCTAATTCGGACACATATGCATATATTGTTTTATCAACATTTTGGTTAATTTTGGGGAGCAGGGATATTTGTCTGCAATTACTGTTTGAGAGAATAAACTATATCTCAAGCTTCATAGGGCAAGCCACTTAGAGTAAGGTTTCAGGCCAGCTGAGGTAGTCTGACCAAAGCTTTTTGGTCTACTTTTTGTTATCTCCTTTTGTGCAAAGAAACAGGCATCACAGCTCCAACTTAGTCTGGGATGATTTATTACTTAAGAACTTTAAGTTTAGTTAAATACCCATTGTCCTGATGCTTTCCACATCTCATGTTTGCACTCTAAATCCTGAGTTTTTCAACAAAGAGAAAAGATGACTCCTCCATGGAAGCCAGTAGTTAATTTAATTTGCTTTCCTTACATATATAGTTAATTTTACTTTTTTTTTTTATGAGAAAAATTGAAGAATTTGTAAAATTCATTAATTAAAATGGGTTTTTTGTACTTCATTTGAGCTATGAAACTCCCATGCAATTTCACAGCCATAAATACTAAATTGACCCTTGAGCTAAGCAATAATCAGTTATAGACTGGACAAGGACTGTGACTCAGTTGCAATACATCACTTGGAAACAACTAACAACAATGAATTTCAGTCATAACGTGTAGTATCTAGTTTTCAATCACTGGACTAGAAGCAACAAATCTATATTCCATTTCCTGTCCCCAAGCCTAAAGGATGGTAAAATTACAGTTGCTAGGTATACTTTTTGGAAGGGTGACAATTCTGCTAAGTCCTTCTGAGGACATTTCAGAAAATCCCTGGATGAGTACCATGCTTCTTAGTGAACAGGTTTCCAAGACTCACTTGTATCTTAAAAGCTCTGCATGAATGCTTAGTGGAGAAAAAAAAAAACATTCTTCCTGTTATAAAAAGACAGTTGTTCTACACAAAAATTGCTCAGAGACTCATTCAGAAAGCAAAATGAAGACACCACAGTATACTTGCCAAATGTCTAGAGACAAAGACTAAGTGATGTGTTAAAGAATTCAGCACTTGCTAAGTGACAAAAAACAAATGAGTATCTGGGTGGGAAGTAGGGGTAGGGTGTATGATTTTTTCTAACCTTTCAGCAGCAGTGAATGGCTATCCTTCATGTTTTGAAATAATGTTTTACTACCTGCACATCATATGTAAAATGATGCAAATTGTCATCTTCATCTGTTCTTTTGGTTGGTTGCTTGCTTTTTTTTTTTTGTGAAAACTGTGTCAGATGGGATTCTTCTCATCTAAATACAGAATTAGTTTGGATGTCTGTAACTGAACTAGGCCTTGTTCTGTCTCCTCAATTCTCTTATACTTCAGACTTAGATGTTTCAAGGTAAGTGAGGGTTTACCTACCAATTTTAAAACTTTATACAATTAATTAAATTTTCTTTTGATTTCTTGATTTTTCTTTTGTACAGAAAATTGATTTTTTTCTTTTTTTTATGTGTGTACAAAAACATATTTGACATAAGGAATGACACTATGTGCACAGACTACATACTATACTGAATAATAGCAATGATGATAATAACAGTAATGGATAAAAGCAAAGTCTTTCAAAGTGAACCCAGCAGAACTCAGTATAATTTAATTCTTAACTGTAATTTATTACACAAAATAAAATGCACATTCCTTGTTAGCAATAACATGTTAAGATATTTTTGCTTAAAAGTTGTTTTGTTTTGCATTTTTTTCTGCTCTGCAAACACTGTTTTTTTGCATAAGGTAAGTTCTATCCTTGAAACTTATATTGCTTCAACGAGTTTAGCTGTGTGATGAATGATCAGCATGCCTCCACTGTTCTTACCAAGGCTTAAGTATTTTGTTATACTTCCACTGTTCTGATTTTTCACTGTCCTCCAGTTGTGTGCCAAGTTCACCAAAATGCATTTTGGTGAAATGTCTTACAGATTTTGAAAGCTATAATTTTAAATATGTATCCCACAACATAGATAAAACATTGACATTAGACTTCTATTACACATTTCATGTGAGTCAACTTCTAGCACAACAGACGAGTATTAATTCTGTTTTTTCTCTCTAAAAATACATCCCACAAAAGGCACTAGAATAAATTACACATGAACTTTTTACTGTTTGCTCAGACTGATTTTAAAACCATAAAGAAATATTAAAATGCTAATGAAATAAGCTGCTGGGCTCTGGTAAGTGACTCAGAGCAATTTAAAATATTTCTATTAAAGTAAATTGCTCTACTTCTCACTGTTGACATGTGTTATCTACTCAGCCACTGCAACAAGGTGCCCTTTTTGTTCCTTGGCATGTAGTACCAGCCTGTAGAACTTTTTCTGGTAGTAACAATAGAAACCAGGATGTAAAAGTTGCACTAGCAAGCAACTGTGTTATCTTCTGGGGATACAGAAGTGGTATACATACTCATTGTGGCAATGATTATTTAGTGTTTAAAAGCAACTAAAATTGTTATTTGCATCATATTATTTTATAATTACTAATTAGAGATTAGTGTCTAAAAATGACCAACACAAACCTAGAGGGACAAAAACAACAGAAAGAAGTGATAAGTTAATGGTATAAACTGAAACAGCCAACTCCATAAACAAATAATGAAAATTTAAACACTTTTCAGTGAATTCAGCTAAAATGAAACAAACAAATAAATAAAATTTGCCCTACATTTCCTTTGTAAAAAGTCATTGTGTTAGACTGAATGCTGGAATAACGGCTTTTCTGCTGTACAATCCAAATCCAATGGCAGATAAGAGAAATGAGCATTATGAATATGGAAGTCCTGCAGAAGCTTTATGCAGTATTACTGGAAAGTCAGCTTACTAAGCTCTCTTTCTGCATAGCTCAGCTCCTACATTCGTAGGGGTTCCTCTGTCTGGTTTCCTGCAATTTTGCTGTCACTTACCTGACAGTTACAATGTCCACCATGATTGTTGTGATGTTGAGTTTGAGTGTTATCAAATATAGATAATATATAAACTCTTAATGAGCTACTGGATCCATGCTCTACTAGGCTTGTGCTTACAAAAATGTAAATTTAATACCTACTTATTTTAAAAGTTTCCTGATTTATATGGAAATGTATTAATCAGCTTCCAAGCTCAACTACTTGCATTATACACTGCAGACTAGAATGATAATTTGACTATTTAAGACAGCATTACCATTACAGGAAACTGCAATAGATTTGTTAGGTAGCATAAGCAAAGTGATATAAATTACAGGAGCCAACATCAGTAAAAGCTGAACAGGAATGTTCATGTGGAGATGTCTGTTTGGTCTTTGTTAAATGACTAGTGGTGAGTTTATTCACTCCTTCACACAGGAGTAGTTAATGCCAGAGTCTTTGAATGGAAAATCACAATCAATCCCACTCTTCTAAAATAAAATTGACTCTCATATGGAAATACCATTTTGTATTGTGACTACAGTGGTTATAATTATTTTCAACCTGAGTTACTTTTACTTGCAGTTTTCACGGGTACAAAGCAAGCCATCTAGTTATTGTGATATAGCCTTGATTATTTTAGCAGTAAACTGAATCTGGAAGGTAACTGTCAGGTTTCTTTTCATTTTTATGACATGTAACTACTCATCCCTCTCCCACACTGTATTTTCTTGGTTAGCTATAGATTTTCCCTCAAATGGTACACCTTAATTTCCAGGTCTGTGGTTTTATTAGTTAATCGCACTTAAACTCAATCTAGACTTGTTAATTTTGTGTTTAAAGTCACTTCCCTTTCTTGACTTCCTTTTATATCAGATGCATGCCGACAAGATCTTACTTTGATCTCAATAACTTGCATCATTTTTTTTATTATTATCTTTAAGAGAGAGTTTTCTTGAAATTTGTTCAAAATGTGACTCATCCTAACTTCCTTGTTGATGCTGTAACCCTCATTACATGACTCTATCATATTTGAAAAGTCACAGCAGTGAGGCAAAGTCCCCAGCAACCAGAAAAAGGGAAACATCATAACCATTTTTAAATAGGGTAAAAAGGAGGAGCCTGGGAACTACTGAGCAGTCAAACTCACCTTGTGCCCAGAAAGGTCATGGAACAGATTATCCTGGAAGATAAGACAAAACATATGCAGGGCAGGGAGGTGACTGGAAACAACTAACATGGTTTCACCAAGATCAAATCGTGTCTGACTAATCTAGTGGCTTTCTGTGATGGAGTGGAGATGAGTGGATGAGGGAAGAGCTACTGATATAATTTATCTGGACTTCTGTAGGACCCTTGATACCATCTTCCACAATATTCCCTCTAAATTGGAGAGATACAAGTGATGAATTTATGTGCTGGTTTTGGCTGGGATAGAGTTAATTTTCTTCATAGTACCTTATATGGGGCTATGTTTTGGATTTGTGCTGGAAATAGCGTTGGTAGTTCAAGGATGGTTTTGTTATTGCTGAGCAGTGCTTACCCAGAGCCAAGGGCTTTGCTGCTTCTCACCCCACCCCACCAGCGAGCAGGCTGGGGGTGCACAAGGAGTTGGGAGGGGACACAGCTGGGACAGCTGATCCCCACTGACCCAAGGGACATTCCAGACCATATGACATCATGCTCAGCAATGTAAAACTGGGGGAAGAAGGAAGGGGGAATGTTTGGCATTTGTCTCCCCAAATCACCATTAGGTGTGCTGAAGCCCTGCTTTCCTGGCGATGGCTGACCACCTGCCTGCCCATGGGAAATGGGGAATGAATTCCTTGATTTGCTTTGCTTGTGTTCACAGCTTTTAGCTTTACTTATTAAACTGCCTTTATACTAACCCACAAGTTTTTCACTTTTAGCCTTCTGATTCTTTCTGCCATCCCACGTGGCAGGGGAGTGAGCGAGTGGCTGTGTGGGGCTTAGTTGTTAGCTGGGTTTAAACCATGATATGGATGGACTGTTAGATGGATAAGGAATTGGCTCAGTGGCTGTGTCCAAAAAGTTACAGTTAATGCTCAGCATCCAAGGGGAAACCAGTAACAAGTGGTGTCCCTCAAGGGTCTGTACTGGGACTGATATTATTTAATATTTTAGAATTTTAGAATCTTAGAATCATAGAATGGTTTAGGTTGGAAGGGACCTTTAAAGATAATCTAGTTCACCCTCACTGCCATGGGCAGGGACACCTTCCACCAGACTAGGTTGCTCAAAGCCCCATCCAACCTGACCTTGAACACTTCCATTAATGGGGAATTCCATGATTCTGTGATTAAACAGAAGTTTCTGTCTAGTACCCTGAAGATTATTTAGCCAGTGTGAAAAGTAAACGGTAAATCACTCAGAAGTAAATATTAAGTTATTCACAACAACATTTGAAGTATTTATTTAAGTATTGTAATAAAATGATATATACTAATGTGATAAACACAGGTATTTTAACTGATTTCTGGGCTTCTTTTTTGTCTTGATTTATACTTTATTTTCTTTTTATATTTTTTCAACATCCATTAACTGTCATTAATTTATTCTGCTCTGAGGAAGTATTTTGCGTCACATTTAGTTGTAAGTAATAGAGACAGAAATAACAGGGACAGGATAAGATGTGAAATCATTGATGAAATCAAGGTCATACTCAGATCTAGAGCCATATCTGAATCTTTGAAAAATCAAAGTAGATATTAAACTGATAATGGTGCCCAAGCATATGAGAAGTTTTTGAAAGATGGACTTCTTTAGAAACACAAAGGAGCAGAGGGAAAGAGAAGACTCACCTGAAAAAGCATAATCAATCACAGTGGCAGAAGAAACAGGAGAGAGAGAACACTGAAGTTCTAAGAAAAAGGTTTGAAGAAAGAGTAACTATCCAAATAATGCATGAGTTTAAGGAAAAGTTAGATTATGGAAGAAAAAATTGTTAGAAAAACTTATTAACCGTGATCAATCAAGAGAGGAGAAAACAAATGAAAAAGGTATTAAGATGGAGTTGGAGAAGAAGAAGTAATTTCAGGTAATAAATAAAAGGCACATATAAGTGAACAAGATTACAAGTTATTTTCTAAGGACTGATAAGACTTATCTATAAAAGACATCCACAGCTTACTGTTTGCTATTTAGCTTCTTAATAGGTTTAGGATGACAAAGACAAGACAAATGATAGATATGTTTGTACAGCAAATGATTTTTGAATAGTTCACTTCTGAAAAAATAAAACTATACAATGTTATTAAAAATTTATAGTCAATATATCAATTTTTAAATAGTTGAATAGTAAGCAATAAACATTCTTATTCATAGTATAGCAAACATTTTTTGTAATACTAATAATGATAATGTTTAAAAAAATCCAGAACCAACAAACTCTGGTAAAATAGAAACAGTAGATGTTAAACAAAAATTCCACCAAAGACAACATGATGTTTGTCTAGACACAGTTATTTACTTTCAGAGTAAGAAATAGCGCCATAGAATTTATGTTAAAAACACACATATTTAGAAATTACTATTGCTGCTATTAAAAAAAACACAAAACCACCAAACATCAGCAAACACATCAGATAATCTTTTTCTCATCAAGTGGTCAGTCCCAGTTTAGAATTACTTTTTGCCAGCCATGATCCTACTGGGGTGAGAAATATTCAACTTTCCAGAGGTTAGAAACATTCCTTTAATTTCTAATATAATATCACAGATGAACAAATTATAAACCAAACTTTCTTAACCAATTTAAAACTCCGTGTGCCTGATAATTTTTGCTGTCCTTCCCTTCACATATTTCACATGTTTCTTGGCTGTGGATGCACAGAATTTTAAATTAAATCTCATCTTTCTTTGTAAACTGGCACTAATATTTGTCTAGCCCTACCAAAATAGGTCATTTGATGTAACCCTAAACCTATGTTTTCCTCTGGTGCTTTCCCTTATGTTTCTTTGGTGGTTTATCATCATCTTTGGTTGCCTGATACACCCAGAAGAGAAATCATTACTTCAATAATATTGTGGGTGTGATTCAACTAACCAACATCAGATGTTCACATTTGAAAGAATAATTCAAGGTTCCTAGGAAGGTCTAGTTAATATTGTCAATTGGGTCCAAAGCATGTTTCATCTCATTCTGAACTGACATGAATTTGTCCCTGAAAATGTCTATTTCTTGAGTATAGAAAGAGTCTAATGTACAATGTAGACTGCTGCAGCTGTCTACATTGCAGGTGTCTGAAATAAGTTGAGCTGAATCTCACCTTCTGATGTTACATAATCTGTTGCTTAATTCAGTGGCTTGACACTTCTAAATATTACACCTTTCATTTGGTGGAATTTTGTATTACAGTTATACTGCAAAAGGAAAGAAATAGAAGTTTGCAATATGCCCTTTTTACTGTCAGTCATTTTTCTGCAGCACATCACAGTTGGAGAGGGACAAATTATTTGATCTTTCTTTCCAATAAGCATATGAATATAGGAGATAAAAAATTAATTAAAACAAATTAAACAAATATGAGTAAATCTACTCCACTTTTATTCCATCCAAATAAGATCCAGGAAGTGTCAAAACCTAACATTTCTGATGGATCTTTAATGTCTTTGTTGTGGTTTAACCCCAACCAGCGACTAAGCATGACACAGCCACCCACTTACTTTCCCCACCCAGTGGGATGGGGAAGATAATCAGAAGGAAAAAGGTAAAACTAGTAGGTTGAGATAAAAACAATTTAAAGGAACAGAAAGGAAGAAACTAATAATCTCACTGATCGATGCCTAGTTAGTTCCCGAGTGACAATTCCCCACCCCCTAAGGCCAAGTCCCCCAGTTTATTATATACTGGGCTTGACATCACTTGGTATGGAATACCCTGTTGGCCAGTTTGGGTCAGCTGCCCTGGTTGTATCCCCTCCCAACTGCTTGTGCCCGTCCAGCGTTTTTGCTGGCTAGGCATCAGAAGCTGAAAAATCCTTGATTTATCTAAGCAGTACTTAGCAACAACTGAAAACATCAGTGTGTTATCAACATTCTCATACTGAATCCAAGACATAACACTATACCAGCTACTAGAAAGAAAATACTAACTTGGCATCTGTCAGTGAGCGGTGAGCAATTGCATTGTATCACTTGTTTTGTATATTCCACCACTTTTATTATTATTATTGTCATTTTATTATTGTTATTATTATCACTATTAGTTTCTTCCTTTCTTTTCTCTTAAACTGTTCTAATCTCAACCCACTAGTTTTACCTTTTTCCTTCTGATTATCTCCCCCATCCCACTGGGTGGAGAAAGTGAGTGAGCGGCTGTGTCATGCTTAGTTGCTTGCTGGGGTTAAACCACGACAAAGACTCAAATAGGTATATAATGACCACTGTTTTTTTAAGCGGTCAATTTATTACATTGCACTTCATGTTTCAGTTTTTGCACTAAAGCATGTATCTTGGATGGTGCCAATAATAACAGCAGATTTGTGAACTCTTCAAAAGTATAGGAAACTAAAATATATGATGTAGAGCCTGACATTATAATATTGGGACCTCAAAAGTAATTGGTACTTCATCACAAACGTCCTCCTACTGTGACATGCTTGTAGCAAATAGCAAATAGACGTTTTCTGTTTTTTTCCTAGTTATAGTCAATTCTTTTTCTCCTTTTTTTTTTCCAAGTTGCCCAAATTTTCATTGTTATATTTATTTTGCAACTTAAATAATTAAATATGTAAAGATCATACTCCATTAATAAAGGACTTACCATTGTGGTTTAACCCCTGTAGGCAGCACAGCCTGACACAGTCACTCTCTCAGGCCCCAACAGTGGAATAGGGGAGAGAACTAGAAGGGTAAAAGTGCGGAAACTTGTGGGTTCATATAAAGACAGTTTAATAGGTACAGAAAAAGCTGTGCATGCAAGAAAAGCACAATAAAGAATTCATTCACTGCTTCCCATCAGCAGGCAGATGTTTAGCCATTTCCAGGAAAGCAGGGCTTCATCACAGTTACTTGGAAAACAAACATTCTTCCCCCCTTCTTCCTTCTTGCCTGTAGCTTTTATTGCTGAGCATGACATCACATGGTCTGGAATATCCCTTGGGTCAGTTGGGGTCAGCTGTCCCAGCTGTGTCCCCTCCCAATTTCTTGCACACCCCCAGCCTGCTTGCTGGTGTGGCAATGTGAGAAAGAAAGGCCTTCATGCTGTGTAAGCACTGCTCAGCAATAACTAAAACATGGGTGTGTTATCAACATGGTTTTCAGCACAAATCCAAAAAATAACACAATACAAGATACTGTGAAGAAATTTTACTCTACCCCAGCCAAACTCAGTACACTTAGGCACAAAAAAGGAACTTCAAGTCAGTAATTTGAGAATGGAGTACTAAATCCTGGATTATATACCTTCCCTGTATATACGGGGTCAGAAATCAACCAGGTGATTTGAAAAGTGTTCCAAAATAGTCAATAAATGGAATCACTAAATTCATCTAGCTTACTGAATGACTTTGCCAAGAGTTGATTGTGCACCACTTGGCATCACACTACACACAACATCCTTTTACTAGAAAAAGCCAGTCAAGTCTACCCTGTGCAGTACTAGGCTGTTACCATCTTATGGACCATGAGACTCTCACAACATTGAGACATGGTTATTAAATTTTGAGGTTTTTTTTTTCTTTTTTTTTCAGTTCAAAGTGTTTGAAATAGCAGGAAAGCATAAAATGTCTTGTATGCTCTGGGATATCTCATGAATGTTGGTGGAGGTGCTTCAGGATGAGAAGCTTATTGGGTTTGTGATGACTTTGAAAGACTGCATAGGGTGAAAGAAATCAAACCTCTTGTTTTATTCATGATGCTTAATTAGAGGAGGTTTCAAAACTTTTCTCATTCTGGTCAAGAGTTCTAAATAGTAGTTACAACATAAATCTTGCCATCAGCTTTTCCCTTGGTAGATTTTAAAGAATAATAATGAGCCCTGCTCTTCAGAAGACAAACTGAGTCTCTGGATCTCAGTGTTCATGTAAATACTTTCCTTTGATCTTAAGTTCCACTCTTAAAGCACTATTACAAGGAGGAGTCCAGACAACTTTCTCTATTTAGCTATTGAACACTTCTTACTGGCTAACTCCAGGAGCCTTCCTGTTGCGAGTTGTCCACAGCTGTGACTAACAAAGTTTTCTCCAAGGATACATTGGCATTTAACTGGGAAATTTATCTCTAGACAAAAAAGACACTTTAAAAGTAGTTGGGTTTCCCCCAATACGTAAATGGTTACACCCTGGTTTGAATTTATTCCTTAGGTTTTTGTTTGACTTCAACCAAAATCAAGCAGGAAGTTCAAGGTCAGATAACAGTCCTAAAATTCTTTTTCTCATTCTTTCATCATTTAAATTGAGCCGGATTCTGTGAGTTAAATAGTTTTCACAGCTAAGTGGGAGCTAAGTTTATTCTCTGTTTACCAGACCTAGCATGTCTTGAAGACAAAAAAGCTTGTTATTACATTTCCAAATAAGATTTGCTCATTTTTGCAGCCGTCACACTGCTGGTACTTATTTTGTGTGTGATACATTGTTACTCCTAGAATTACCCTCTGCTATACTGATGCCTACCCAGATATATCACATTAGTATTTGTCCTTCAGAAATACAGCATTTTGCTTTTGTCTCAGTTGAATTTCATCTTCCTGATTTCAGATCCTGCACTAATTTGTCAAGACCATTTTGAAGCCTGAGCCTTTTTGTCAAACTGCACCTCCTTTCTGTTGGATGTCACCTGCAAATTTTTGAAGTTACACTCTGTTTTCTATCATAACATTAATGAAAAACTGACCTTAAGAGAGACCCTTTTTGAGTTTAAGATGCTTCACAACTGTGCACTAAACCATTGATAACTATTCCTGGACAATCATTTTTCAGCCACCTTGAATGACTATAACAACTAGACTTTAGTTTATTTATGACATGTTTTGTGGGACAGAGTCAATCATTCTGCTGTAGTTTTGATATGTCACATCTACTCCTACAATCCCTAAGAAAAAGGATAAATCTCCATCACCCTGCCAAATATCATATACACATATATTCAGTTCCCCAGCCCTCTGTGACCCTATCTATTCTCTCAAGTTCTTAGAGATACTAGAGTGATTCTAAGTGACTTCCCTTAAGTCCTTTGGCATGCTTCGGTGAATTATTTCATTGAGCCTTGAGGAACAGAACACAGATGCCATACCAAGACATCCCTTAATCTGATTTTGATGTGTGCATTTTTTCCCCCTTGAACGCCAGCTTAAATCCCTATCTGCTTGCTAAGCTTAATTATGTTATGTACCTTGCCACAGATTGCCTTTTCATATACATCTAAGCTAAGAATGCAATGCAACACCCTCGTGACTTTTCCAATTTGAAGTAGGTCTGTTTTCTTGTGCATTAAGCACTCTCTTCTTGCTGCTTTTTCTGGGTCTTGCTACTTAAAGCTGATTTTTTTCTCTCTCTCCTGATTTTCCCTGTATGCATTATTGGTGTGAAGTTAGGGGAAAGTAGACCTAAACTAAAAATACATCTCCCACTTAATCTTACTTTGCAGCCTGAGGTAAAAACTACAATAAATTTGTTGCTATGTCATTAAGGATATGTCCCTTGGGGTAAAAAGTTGGCTTTGCTTGCTAAGGAGTAAGTAGTACACCAGAATGTAAAGTAAATGATGGAACAAATTTTATGCTCCTCTAAGCTTAAAGAAATCAAAGGAGTTTCATCAAGAGTGATTTTTCACAATCAGTTTAATTTTCCTTAATATTTAACTCATTCATTCTTGCTAGTTAATTAGAAAGTGTGTACAATACTTTGAAGATTAATATCACTACAGATGTTCACAGCTCAAGCAATCATTTGGTTGATTACAGATTTTTTCTTGTCTTTTATTTTGTTAAACATACACAAAACCTGCTACCACTGAATACCTCTCCTTGTATTTTTTTTGCAGGATGATTAGCTGGAACACTGGAACATCATAATCTTTATTTTGAGAGGCCTGACTTGGTTAAACTAATGATGGTTTTTAGGTAGTTTAAAATAGTTATATAAATCTCTGTTCTAATTTATAAGAAACAAGGTTGTTGTAGATTTTACATGGAAATTTTGCAATGTTTTGTATATATTTTGGGGGAGGTTGTGGTAATTTGATGCACTTTTTAAATATTCAACCTGAAATATAAATAAAAGCAAGTCTTAAATGGTGAAATAAATTCAGAGTAAAAAAATAAAGTACATTTTACTTAGTACATTTGTAAAAAAATTTTATTTTATTCTGCTGAAATGATCCAATCTTGTATAAGAATACTAGAAAAATGTATTTGAGAAGAAATAAACAAATTTTACAGTTATTTAGGGCATTGTCTAAGTCCCAGTACAGAAACTTAATAGAGATTCATCTGAAGCTCAAACACAAACAAGATGTTCATGGCACGACAGACAAAATTTCCCTCTAAAGCACTTAGAATATGACAGTGGTGAATTCACAATAACAATGTGCAATGCTTAATAAGGACAGAATGTCAGTAAGTATCTTTTACTTGGAGATTCTCAACTGAGATTGACTGAGTGAATCTGAGTGTGAAATTAAATTTATTCAGGCGAAACCCAAGGAATTTCTATATCCATGTACATTGGTTAAAAGTCAGCAGGAGAGCATCATCGGTTAAGGTCTTTCTTTAGTGCACAAAAATTCCAACCATTGAACTCTGAAAAACAAGTCCTCTCAAAACTGCAGGAACCTTTCTTTTCTACATGATTTTTAAAGGAATATAGACAAAAAAAAACCCAACCAAAAAACACCTTAGAAAAACAAAGATAATGAGCCATGGGGGGAAGAATCAAGGGAAACTCAACTATAAAAATGTAAGAACTGATTTCTCTGTCAAGGAATTAAAAGCAGGAAGGTAACCCATTGTCAAGAGAGGTGCTGAGAGGAGAATAAGCCCCATTATTATTGAGTGGGGAAAGAGGAAAGAAGAAAACAATGGGAAGCACTGCAAAGATTTACTTTCTAATACCACTCAGTTTAAGATATTAGGGATTAAACACCTAAAATTTCTACTAGAATTGCAACTTTTGTTCACAATTTATTGTGTGCAACAATCTTTCTTTATACCACTCAAATAAGCAACAATGTTCATGTTATTGAAGAACTTTCCAGTCTGTAAATTTAAATGTATAATCCATTGCTCTCTGCCAGTTTTCCTGTGTCTGAGTCAATTTCCTCAGTATTTGTGTCCTCATTTATTTGTATCTGATTAAAAGTATATTAGGTTTTATACTAAAATGTCTAATAGTAAAAAAGCTTTGAGAAATTTCATAAATGCCTCTCAGTGGAATTCTTATTCACATTGGTTGAGATTCTCAGAAGCATCCGCTGAAAAAAACCCAAAACAAAACCAGGAATTGGATACATACATGAAAAATAAACACATAAAATACCTTCAGTGACCTAGGCTGTTGTGACTGTTTAGCTCAAACTTTCATGAAACTATTCAAAGTTTCTGTTCCTTGGCATCAAACTGCCTATATATAGATTAGGAACTCAGTTTCCATAAGACTGTTTGATCATTTAGCTTAACAAGGGTAGAACAAAAAGAGTTAAAAATTCATACTTGTGTTGCTTAATCTAGAAATATCTTATTGCCTATGGTCGTGTGCTATTTAAAAATACATAATCTAGAAAGAAATATCATTAATATATTTAAAAGCAAATAAGAAAATTAAAAAATAAAAATAAAAAATAAAATTAAAAAATAAAAATAGTTTTGATCAAAAATTTATTATCTTTTTAGAGAAAAATATTTTTAAAAAAGACTGAGTTTGAACCCTTCAGAAAATGTTATACAGATATAAATGGAAGCATTTTTAGATGTTGATATCTTAAAAGTTGAGAGATATTATGGCTATAGTGTCCTTTCAATTGTTGTACAATGTGACCTATCTGAAAAAAACCACAAAAACCCCAAACCAAAAGCAATAGCTATTAACTGCACAGTAGTGTTCTATGAGATTTTAAGTGAAAGTGAAGAGTGAGCATCCTTCCCTTTGCGGATAAGCAACAGATACCATTTATACTAAATGTTAATAAATGACTGCATTATTTTGTAACATTTTTCTGAGAAAAAATAAATCAGTTTCTCTTCCTGATATAAAAAAAACAACTTTATGAAGTTGTTTGTAAGAAATTAAAGTTCTCTTTCTGACACATGCAAATATACATAAATTTATGTAGAAATTAAGATATATGTAGAAATTCCTGTAGGAATAGGATTTTATTACTTTATTGCTATTGTATTTTTACCTTAACATTAATAATTCTTCTATAATTATATAATAATTATAATTCTTCTGCAACACACTTAGAAAAGTCTGCTATTTGACCTTTCTAGTGGCTATTCCTCATTAAAATAACATCCTTTTCTTACTCCTCTGCGTTAGTTCACTTTATATAGATCAAATATATGAGATGTAGACTGTCATCCTTACTGACATGAAACTGCTGTGGAGTTTAATGGATTTTTTTAAACTAAGGAATATATACTGAATCTTTCCACTACTACTTTCTCTGCTTAAGTGATTTGAGTAATTCAAATTTACACTGAAATAGCCAAGAAAAGAATAAAAACTTGGAGGAAATATTTTCCCATTGATAGAAAAAAAAGAATAGCATAGTTCTTACTATCAAGTTCTTGACCATTTAAACTAGCTAATATGAATAACTTTATCTTGAATACAACAGTCATATTACACCGCTAAATTTTCATAAAATGAAATCTCTATGAACTGCCAATAAGCTTTAGAGTTCACAATATCTTGTCACCTCTATTTTACAGTAATGTATGTACAGCATTTTTTCACGTTTATATCTATTACAAGCACACATATAGGAGAAAGTTAAGTATTTCCATCTTTATGCAGAAAAGCATCTTAAAAATTACATTTCATAAATATAAACATGCTAAATAATACTAATAATGTTATATCAATTTGAGTCATTCAAGTTGGTCATTGTTAAGTATTTGGATATTCCCTGAATATTAGAAATGCTTTTTGGTAGTTATCTTCCGTTAGTGACTGTTACCATAAAACTCATGACTATTAAACTCATGACTATTAAACTCCTAAGATAGTATGCTGTCATTAAACTTTTTAAGGGAACTAAGGGTTTGTGTGTCAAGGTTTTGGTAGCGGGGGGGTTACAGGGTTGGCGTCTGTGAGAAGCTGCTGGAAGCTTCCCCATGTCCAACAGAGCCAATGCCAGCCAGCTCCAAGATGGACTCACTGCTGGCCAAGGCCAACCCCATCAGCAACAGTGGTAGTGCCTCTGGGAGAGCAGATTTAAGAAGGGGGAAAAAAAAAACCCTGTGCAACAGGAATTGCATCCGGAGAAAGGGATGAGAATATGTGAGACAACCAACCCTGCAGACCCCCAGGTCATTGCAGAAGGAGGGGGAGGAGGTGCTCCAGGCGCCAGAGCAGAGATTCCCCTGCAGCTCGTGGTGAAGACCATGGTGAGGCAGGCTGTCCCCCTGAAGCCCATGGACATCCACGGTGGAGCAGATGCCCACCTGCAGCCCAGGGAGGACCCCCACACCGGAGCATCTGGGTGCCCAAAAGAGGCTGTGATCCTGTGGGATGGCCACACTGGAGCAGACTCCTGGCAGGACCTGTGGCCCCGTGGAGAGAGGAGCCCATGCTGGAGCAGGTTTTCTGGAAGGACTTGTGGCCCTGTGGGGGACCCACGGTGGAGCAGTCTGTGACTGAAGGGCTGTACACCTTGGAAGGGACCCACACTGGAGCAGTTCGTGAAGAACTGCAGCCCATGGGAAGGACCCATGTCAGAGAAGTTCATGGACTGTCTCCTGTGGGAGGGACCCCACGCTGGAGCAGGGTAAGAGTGTGAGGAGTCCTCTCCCTGAAGAAGAAGGAGCAGCAGAGATAATGTGTGATGAACTGACAGTAACCCCTTTCCCTGTCCCCCTGTGCTGCTGGGGGAGTAGGTAGAGAATCCATGAGGGAAGATGTGCCCGGGAAGAAGGGAGGGGTGGAGGGAAGTTATTTTGAGATTTGGGTTTTTTTCTTATTACCCTACTCTGGTTGATTGTCAATAAATTAAGTTACTTTTCACCAAGTCAAGTCTGTTTTCCCCATGACAGGAACTGGTGACTGATCTCTGCCTGTCCTTATCTCGACCCACAAGCCCTTTATTATATTTCCTCTCCCTGTCCAGCTGAGGAGGTGGAGTGATAAAGCGGCTTTGGCGGGCACCTGGCATCCAGCCAGGGTCAACCCACCATGGAACATAACAACAGGGGACATAAGAAGGTTTAAATAGATTTCAGTTTTGCACATAGAGCAGGATACATGGCTTTTTTCCTACTTAGACAATGAGTTACATTTTCTTATTCAACAATGTTTACTCCCAGAGTTCAAGATAAAATATCTGGTAATTTTCATACAAAAGTGTTGATTGTTTGAGTGAGACAACTACATTTTCATTTGTGGTGGGATTCTCACCAAATTTCAGATAGCTTCAGTAAGGAGATCTATAGTTAAGACTTAAACTCTAGAGATGCCCCTTTCTCTCTCCTCATTCCAATATCTTGATTTTCACCTAAAAGATGACTATTTCTGCTTCAGAGATAGAGATAGTTTCATTGCAGGTTTCCAGTGAGAAGAGTACATCATTTTTTTCCCTCTATTTCCCATCAGTAACAGAACAAGTGAAACTCTACATTTACTTATGTTTGAATTTTTCATGTCTTTTGTCTAATTCTACTGATTATATTGGCTAGTGAGAAGGTTAAAGCAACTGTAAGGTTACTGCCTAAACAGACATTTTAAATTAACAAATTATCTCAAACCTGCAAAGTTATTTAACGAGAAATAGTTCTATTCTCTGAGGTGAAATGTTTTGAGGGTAGGGTTACCCACTGATTTGTTTCTGTCTTTTAGAATCTCAATGAATGAACACTGTCTAGACATTAGTTTTGCAACATTTGTTAAGGAATATTTGCAAGCCATTGCAATGCAACTATGACTGTGGACACGGACTGAAATAAGTAGGAATTTCCATGTAGACCTACTGGGCAGATTCAAAGGATCAAATATCTGAGATAGATATCTGAGAGTTCTTTAAAAGAGAAACATATTTAAATATTGAATATTTTATTGTTTATTTCTCCCCATAATGGAGAGAGATTTTTTTTTTCATTGGTTTTGTTTTAATATAAATTTAATTTTAAAGTTGCTGGGCATAAAAAAGTTAATTTAAGGACAACGAACACCTCTGTGATGTTTTTATGCTTAAATTACAAAAATATTTATCACTATGTAACTCCATTAACATCCTGGGAATAAAAATACCAGTTATGGTCATTCCTATTTGGCACAGCCTAATCTGTTCATCATATGTAAAAGAGAGGTTGCAAGGAACTGCTGTCTGCGTAGCAGTTTTCCATGGACTGGGTGGATGTTCCTCTGCAGGTCCTGCATTTTATACAAGAGCAGGAAGTAGAATCAGAGGGAAAGTATGAGAATTTAATGGGGAACAAGAGAAGCCCAACAGTGCTCACAGTACAGGACAGCTTCTTTGCTACTTCTGGATTGGAAATGCTTATTGAAGATAAAAATGAAGTTATTGTAGTATAAAACAGAAGAAAGCTGAAACTTGATGGTTTTTATAATAATATTTTACATTTTATTCATGTTAGCATGTACCATGTCCTATGCATAGACACAAATCGTAGATCTCCTGGGATTTTGTTCATTGTGCTTGTGCTATTAATTTTTGCTTAGTCTAACTGTTGTACAATAAAAGCTGACTTACAAGCTAATGAGAAGAAAAAAAAACCTGAACAACTATGAATATAAGAAATTCTGTTGTTTAATCCCTTTTGACTACATAGCCAAGGGACAGCAGGATTTTACCATTCTCATTACTTATTTGCATTTAATACATGGTTTTATAATTAGAAGAAAACTCCCAGGGAAACATGAGAGTCCTATTCTGTATGTTTAATGCCATTTAGTAATTCTATGGACATCTGATAGAAGAAGAAAAGTGACATCAATAGCAGTGGCACACTGGTTAGTAATATACAAGAAAAGAAAAAAGAAACCACCAAATTAAGAATAGATTCTGGATTTTAGGATCTGGCCTAGGTAGACATCCACTAAATTTTATTAATTCCTTTCAATGCTGCATTTTAAGTGGAGGAGCAAGGAGCTGTTGAAAACTTTTCCAAAGCCAGGCTTCGATAAGAAAACCAGCCTTTTCATCTCTGCAATAATTTTAGAGAGAAAGTGGAAGTTATAATACAGTATTTTAAATAAACAAAAGCCAGCAATCCATTATGAGATAATGGAGTAAAAGGTGGAGGATTTTTGATGTTAAGGGGAAATTCTGAAAAAGGATGTGTGAAAGAGGAGGTTAGTTTATTTATTCTCAGCTTTATTGGCTTTAAAACAATGTGTTTGGGTTTTTGATTGCTACAACCCCAAAACATTTTCAGTGAACAGCAGCTATTATTTCCAAAGACATATATCATCCTTCCCTCTGATAAAATACTGAGTGGACAAAATCTTTGTTTCTATGTCCTCATGACTAACTTTTTGTCTGAGTTTTCCAATGTTTCCTTCCATCAATACTTACAGAAGTTGAATTTTGAACTCTAATATAGGCTCCCTTTGGATAAGAAATCTACTCCAATAAGTTGATTTACATAGCTGTCTCAGGCTAAAATGACCTCTGTCAACAGGCCTCTATCTGTTTCTGTCCATATAGTAGAAGGTTATGGTGAACATCTCTGAGCTATATAAGCATATACACATGTGTGTCATGGTTTAATCCCAGATGGCAATTGAGCACCATGAAGCCATTTATTCACTCTGCCCTTGCCCAGTGGGACTGGGAGAGAACCAGGAAAAAAAAAGTAAAACTTGTAGGTTAAGATAAAGATGGTTTAATAGGACAGAAAAGGAAGGAATAATAATAATATAACAATAACAACAACAATAAATAGGTAGATAGATAGATAGATAGTTATAGATAGATAGATAAATAATATATACAAAATGAGTGATACATGATAAAATTGCTCACCACCTGCTGACCAATGCTCAGCCAATTACCAAGCCGTAATGCCCCCAAGCCAGCTCACCCAGTTTATATACTGGGCATGACACAATATGGTATGGAATACCCCTTTAGACAGTTTGGGTCAGCTGCCCTGGCAGTGTCCCCTCCCAACTCCTTGTGTCCCTCCAGCCTTCTCCCTGGCTGGGCATGAGAAGCTGAAAAATCCTTGACTTTAGTCTAAACACTACTTAGCAGCAACCAAAAACATCAGTGTGTTATCAACATTATTCTCATCCTAAATCCAAAACACAGCACTATATCAGCTACTAGGAAGAAAATTAACTTATTCCAGCCAAAACCAGGACAATGTGTATATATGTATGGATATAAATCCTGGAAAAAATTGTTTTTCTTATATGTAGCTAAATATTTTCTTTTATAAAATTCTTAATGTGAAATGCTCAAAAATTTTATTGACTCAGTTGAGTACATTCCTGTTAGTAAGTCAATGTTTTTACATTTTTCTTCAAATCACAGGATAACAAAATACATGATGAAACACAAGTTTTCAAAGTATAACACGCATATTAACATCAATATCCCATGCAAAGCACAAAATTTTATATTGTTGACATATCATCTACGGGTAATGATGTTCTAAAAATATTCTGAGTTTCTCTGGTATTTAGTTCATATTAAAATTAACAATGAGGGAGACAGCATAAATGATACATAGAAAATAAAAGATATTTATTAAAAATTACATGAAACATTATAATTGGTCCAATTATTTTATTTTTTCTTAATTTATTTAAACTCAAAATCAAAATAAAAACAAGTGTTTACTAATCTGATGAGGAGTCTTAAGCTGTTAAGAAAAATGTAAGTCATTGAAACTGGAAATATATTCATATTTAATATCTGGTGTGGTCCCCTGACTGGCTTATCTTAGCAGCATACTTTGCTCTCCTGTCCTATTAATGTGTTTCACAGAATCACAGAGGTGCTGAAGTTGGAAGGGACCTTTGGAGGTCATCCTGTCCAATCCCTTTGCTCAAAAAGCACCACCTAGAGCTGGTTGCCCAGGACCATGTCTAGATGGCTTTTGAATATCTCCAAGGATGGAGACTACACATCCTCTCTGGGCAACCTGTGTCAGTGCTCAGTCACCCCCACAGTAAGAAAGTGTTTCCTCATCTTCAGAAGGAATCTTCTCTTTCAGTCTGTGTCCATTGCTCCTTGCCCTGTCACTGGGCACCACTGAAAAGACACTGGTTCTATATCCTTCCTTCAGGTATTTACACACAATGATAAGATCCACCCCCTGAGTCTCCTCTTCTCTAAGATAAGCAGTCCCAGCTTTTTCAGCCTTTCCTCATAGGGGAGATGTACCAGGCCCTTCATCATCTTCATAGCTTTTCATTGGACACCTTACCTTGTACTGAGGAGCCCAGAACTGGACCCAGTATGCCAGAAGTCGTCTCACCAGTGCTCAGCAGAGGGGAAGGACCACCTCCCTCAACCTGCTGGCAGCAATCTGAGCTGAGGATGACGTTAGTCTTCTTTGTCACAAGGGCACATTGCTTTTTCATATTCAACATAGTGTCCAGCAGGACCCTCAGGTCCTTTTCTGCAAAGCTCCTTTCCAGCTGGGCAGCCCCAAACGTATACGGGTGGGTGCATGGGGTTGTTCTTTCCCAGGTGCAGGACTTCGTACTTCCCCTTGTTGAACTTCATGAGGTTCCTGTCAGCCCATTTCTCCAGCCTGTCAGGTTCCTCTGGATGGCAGCATGACCCCCTGGTATACCAGCCTTTCTTCCCAGCTTTGTGTCACCTGCAAAGTTGTTGACTGTACACACTACGCCATCATTCAGGCATTTTTCAGACCACCTCACTGTCTGCTCATCAAGACAACTGCAACATCTGTTCCCTCTCTTTCTATTCACTTTTCATTTCAAATTCCAAAGACTTTCTTTCAGTAGGACCTGTGGATTAGTCAACAGCCCAAAGATAAATCAGTTCTACTGATACACTTGCTAAACATAAGTGGAGTACAACTTCAGAAGAATTTATAGTTAGTGCCCTGTGTCTATGAACACAGAATTCCTCTGCCATGGTGTATTGGGTCTGGCTGAGATGGAATTAATTCTCCCCATAGCAGCCCTTATAGTGCTGTGTTCTGAATTGGTAGCTGGAAAGGTGTTGATAACACACCAGTGTTTTGGCTACTGCTGAGCAGTGCTGGCACAGCATCAAGGCT
>JANZLQ010000008.1:19642646-19658059 GCA_026212715.1 Elanus axillaris
TTTTTCTTTCGTTTATAAATAAAAATTAAATCTGGTCAAAGGCAGATATTCTGACTCCAAATAAATTCTGATATTTCAGTTCTGGTTTGTGTTTTGGTTTTTTTTTTTTTTTCTTTACTAGTAGGGAAACAGTCTAGTTGAAATGAAAGAAAACACAAGAAAAACGGGATTTCATTCCAGAGCCTATTGAGGCATGGATTTCCCTGCAAGTGCAATTGTCAGTCTTTGGTTACATTTATGGTACAGCAGTGTTTTATTTGACACATCTAATGAGAATGCAGAAACAGTTCTTATAATAGCTGTCTTCATCTCTTTTCCAGAGGACTGACCCAATAGCCAGCTATAATGTGACACTCCTTTACTAATTCTGTCATCAACCTCCAAATCTTTCCATCTTAGTTATACAGTAGAAGGCCTTCAGATGTCTGACACTAAAGAAGCTTGCAGCTCTTCACCTATAGCCAAGAGCCCACACCTTCCCATGCAAATCCCCTGCAACACATACGCATGCACCCTGCAATGAGCAGTCTGTCTTCATCCCCTGGAAGAGAAACAAACTTCTATTTCAGCATCAGGTATCCCATCTTCTCCCCAGACTACTTTACAATAATTCCATCAGTCATGGAGCTGGGACTTGATCTTATCTGAGTTCAGAATCTAGGCTTGACTTGCAGGACATTTCAAGCCATTTGCAGCAGCAAACAGGAAGCCCCTCACCCTCAAAAGAAAAAAAGTTTATTTTTTGTAAACAGATGTGCAAAACAAGAAAAATAATTTCCATGAAGTTTTTGTAAGTGAAGACTCATACAGGTCATCTTATAACTCTGTGATGAGTCACTTATCACCATGCTATTGCAGAAAAGAGTGTAAAAGCATAAGTTAAACCCTTGGGTCTGCTTTTCTTTTAGCTGAAATTAATGTTGTTAAGGCACATTAGACATGCTCTGACCAAACATACCAGATCCCAACACTCAGGGTTAAAATAAAAACCCAAACCAAACAAAAAAAATACGGAAGACATTCTACATATTGCTAATCTTATAGCGGTTAATGATTTGCAGTTAGTTTTGATGCATTGAGAGATTTTTGTTGTTTTGCTTGAGGCAGAGCTAGAGCATCTGTTACTGTATGTTTTATCCATTTATATGGATCAGGTGCAATATTGCAAAAATAAGATTTTTGTCAGTAGAATTTGAATGTATTCAAGTGTCTGTTCTTAGTGTTCAGTCATAATTACACCATGAACACAATTTTTTTCTTAACAACATTTAACTTTCAATGTAAACTTTTTTTTTTACCCTATTCAAATGCAATTCTATTCTAAGACGTAGTTGAGATGCTATTGCTTTGTATTTGAAAACACAAAAGCACAGTTTTTTATATCATCAAAATATATGAGAACAGTATGACAAGTATCTAGAGTCTTCATCGGTTTGGACAAACCGGAAACAAAAAAGCCAAACCTGGAATGTTCCGCCCTTTAGGTAAGAACATTAAGTGTATCACATTTGAAACTGTACAACACTGCTTATGGATCAGAAAGCTAACCCCATTCCTAGACTTCATTTCATTTTAAATCAATCATTCATGCATTACATTTGGGAAGTTCCTATAACAGAGAACAGTAGACATGGAAGCAGATCCTTTGTTTTTAAGAGACACAATAAAGACTTCAGATTCATAAGACAGAACATCCTTGACTTTTGTACCTACTGCACTTTCCATTTATAAGGGGTTGCAAAAATCTCTAAACATACACATATAGGTATATAAAATTTTATATATATAAAAAAAATAGACATCTTCTGAACCCTCTTTATGCTACCTCTAGTTCTACAGAAAACAAAGAAAGTATAGCCTGTAACTCTTAACTGAAGTTTTCACACAGAGCTAGCCTTTCTGGAGATAAGAAGCATAAGACACAGCCCAAGAGAATCTTTATAACATAAGTGGTTTGTCTGATGGACTACTTCTCACCATACAGCTGCCACAAACAGCAAGACACTAATCATCCTCTGCAAGTTTAACAAAATAGCTATGCTAAATGAAGGTGTAATACCCTACTTAAGATATCGATTTACACTTAGCACTGATGGAAGAAAATATCCTTTGTTTGCAGCTGCTCCTCCCACAAGTTGTACTAAAGACTCAAAATTAAAATAACTGTACAGCAGCAGTTATCATAATAAATAAACCTAGATTCTACATACTTTATATTAAAACATTAAAATGCAGTTTAAATGAGTACATTATCACCTTTGTCTACTGAAAACATTCCTATAAAATACCCATTGAATAAAAAAAAAAATCAAAATCCTAGAGATGAAAAAAAATACATAAAGATAAATACACCTCCCTTAATTTATCAAAAGCCTGCTGTATTACCTTCCCATCCATCTAGAAACTAAGCTTTCAAAAAAAAAAAAAAAAGTTGTTACCTACAAGATGGGAAAACCTAAACACCAAATATATCTTTAAACATCTACATATTTGCACTATGCTTACAAATTTCACAAATGTTTTCTTAATTCTCATTTTTAATCCCACCCCTTTAACACTCCTGACTGAAGTAAATCTGAGACTTCTACTGCAGGGCATTAGTAGAGCAGAATATTCATAGGGCCTCTCCTTCTGCCAGCTGGTGATTGCTGCACCTGTGTGACTCCTTAAGTTCATCACAGCTGGGCTCTATCTGGTGTAATAGAAAGCAATTGTCAGGAAGTAGCTAACAATCGTAGTATGTCTCCTTCTATCTTATAGATTTAATTTGGAACATTTTTTTTTTTTCTGTTCTGGACATATGAGTGTCTACAGTTGTGGTCTTAGCAATAAATAAATAAATAAATAAAATAAAATTTTCCTTCTTTTACAAGGCATAGATTTTCTTTCACCTGTAAGCAGGCCTCTGGTATGTTATTTAACTTGATTAATCCGTTCAGCAGAGCTGAGTCAGTGCTTTGCAACTGAACAGGCAAAACTGATTTTTTCCATCCTGAATATGAGATGTTAGGTTAAGTCTGCTATTGCAAATAAAGCAGAAGAAGACAGAGTATACTTGAGTCAGGGGAGAAGGATGTGAATTGTGTCTGGAAAAATGGATTGTGTTTTGCCTATTGGGATTTTGAGGTTAGTTATTACTGCTGTTGTTAGAAGGTTGGTTTGCTTACCACAGCACAAACTGCTGCTCTGTATACTTGAGCTATTCCTCCAGCAGCACTCATCTCAGTTGCTAAGTTTCGCAGCTGCTCTAAGCAACTGCTTTGCATGTTCTCTACTGGAAATTAAGCTAACCTTTTTCTTCTTATTCTTCTGATAGAAAAAAGTGAATAAATTGCTCATTGCCTTATATAACTTGTGAACTGTAAGACTGTTACCACATCTTCCCTTATTATTCATTTTTCTAGATTCCTTGATGTGGTTACCGCAACTGCCTATTCATGAATTTGTAAATTCAGAAGGTATTTCCATAGTGAACTTGAGAATTGTTAGAACAGTTGTCAGTGCTTCTCCTTACATGGACAAAAGTGCAGGTTTGGGATAGATGAGCACATACACGCTAATGTAGTTCTAGGTGGCTGAAAAAGTGACCTGTGACAAACTAAAATTAGTGATAAATATGTCTCCATTTCTACATAATACTTTAACAGTTAAAGTGGTCATTCAGGAAGGGAGAACACTGGGAACCTTTTTATATTCCACTCAGTCTGAGATGAAGTGAATTCATAAATGCTATACACTTAGAAAGTGCCAAAATCAGTAGCCAGTAGAGAAGCTGGACTATGTTCATCTATGGGAGCTGAGCTGCAGTTATATAACAATTAGAGTCTTTTCTTTGATGAAGCCCTTGGCTGCATGTTGTTGTAAGAGGGTCTCAACTTTGGGGGTAGATTCTTCTTAATCATTCTGAGCCAGCAAGACTTGGGGTTTAGGTTTTCTTTTTGTTTTATTTTTCTGCATGTGACAAGGACATGATGGGAAGCTAGTCTAGTGATGTTCTAACATAAAATGTTTCTTCTTCTCAGAAGCAGCGCTAAAAACCTATGCTTGCATGTACAATTTGTGATCACTGGAGTTGGCCCTTTGCTTTGATCTTTTGCCAACATTAATAGCCAGGAAAGCCTAAATATATGTAGACAATATGGATTAAGTTTGCTTCTAAGTGGAGTTTAGATTGCCAGTTACTTCTTTGCCTGGATACTATTCAAATAATTTGACTTTATTGTAATGATATTGTCAGCAAAGATCTAAGGAAAGTAAATGAAAGCATTCATAATTTCCACTGGTTTTCCATAGTCTTAGAGATATGTTATTTAAGGAGATTGAATTGCCTGCAAGTTTTCCATTACTAAAAAAAAAGTAAGAAATATGCTTATTCTAGGTGTGCTGATTGTCCTCAAAGATCCATACCTAAAATTCTGGTGAGACAGTACACAATTTCAGCAGACCAAACTCCACTATCTTTCAATTAAGGTTCAGTTAGAGTCGCCTTTTTAGCATCCAAATCATACTTGAGACTGCTATTTAGCTTGAAACCAGTTAGATCCAATCTCCAGACCCTCTTCTGCTTATCCAAAGTCTCTGTTGTGTATGTGCATGCACACATGCTTGATTTCCACTTTTGATGTTGCATGCCAGCTGAAGGCCGCAGCTGCTCTCCAATCAGGCTGGCTGATTGACTTCTAGTTTCCATCCACCAGCTGACTCCAAAAAGAGTAAGACAAGGGAATGTGTGCAGTGAAGGGAAGTATTTATTCCAATCCACTTTAACACTTATAAGCATGAACATATGGATTAGCCAGTTATGTAAGGCGTGTTTACTCTTGGAATATGCCATATTTACTCTACAGATACTACAAATAAGCAAACCCACAGTTAAATAAGTTTTGATCAGATCCAGGTTCTCGTGTTGTTTCTCAGATCTTTGTGCTGTTCCTCGATGTTATTAGATAGAACCTTCTTTCTGTTATGTTGTTCTTTCCCTTGCTACACCCATCAGTCACTCTATAGGCATTTAAGTGTTATGTGGAATGAATTTCTTCCATCCCGTCACAGTCTTTATTACATTTGGCACAGACAGCTGACCTTTGCTTTGCATTCCCTTCTACATGTCTTCAAACTGCCTCAGTCTAGTTTATGAGTTAGGTTAAATGCCAGTACCATATTTTTCTGTTACAAGGTCAGCTTTTTTCATTTTCTTCCTAGTTTATCTGGCTGGGTAGTTTTGGGGCCTACACTCCTATCTGAATAACAATGCCTCCTATAGTTTATGTAAAATTAATTTATAATGTATGATAAGCAACAATCTGTTTTGTACTGAATTTCTCTTCCTTGATTTCAGATTCATTTTCCAACTTACTCAGCTTATTTAAATTTTTCCTTCTTCTTGTCAGTGCCTTTAATCTTTTGACTTCCACCTTGGGACATGACAAAATTTTTTAATTGTAAAGATCATCCACAGGTTTGGTGACAGCACCAATCAGAATTGAAATGAATCCTTTAATACTGTGCTTAAAATACCATTTCATTTTGATGGGGAATTGCTAGCAATGACACTTTGAAAGTTGGTAGGTTTGGGGGGGTCTTTGGTGGGGTTTTTTTAGACACCTGTTCTTTTGCCTTAGCCATTTACTCTGAATGTATTTTCCTAGATTTCATGGAAGAATCATGAAAGAAATATTTTAAAGTTAAATCAAGATATGCTGCATGAACACTGACTCTTTTTTAACAAGACAAGTTATATTGACAGATTCATGCCATATCCATTTTTTATGAACTCTTGAATGCTTTACTTACACAAAAGTCAGGTTATTTAAATGAAGCCATAGTTTCACTCCTAGTTCTGTTTTGGACTAGATCAAAATGGCTCCCCTTATTCAGTATAAGCTCCTATTCAGAATAAAAGTAAAATACAGAATATAAGAAGAAATTTTATTTCTTAATTGGGAAATTCCATGATAGTCTTTACTCAGACTCTCGGAATAGTCTTTAAAAAAACAAACAGAAAAAAACAAGCAAAGAAAACCTCACCAAAGATCTAAACATGTCATTGCAGCTGTTTCCTTCATAGGTGACTTAATACTGTAAGGAACATAATTAGATAGTTGAAATTACTTGAAAGCAAAAAAATAATCCTCCCTAACTGCAAATGAAGCCACTGTGATGAAACAAGATAGGAGGGTTTATATGTCCTTGCAGATAATGTTTTTTCTTACTGTGATTTATTCTGTCACTGTTGAACTAGCCATTGCTTGATGGGGCACCATCTTACCTCTGCTATGTCATCATATTGCTTGATTCCTTGGTAGCTTCAAACTTAATGAGATAGCAATCAAAAGGAATTTTTTTCTTCTTTTACCCTGATAATTAATTATCCTGAGTTTTCCCATTTTAAATATTTGAGGAAAATGTCCTCAGACATTTTCATAGAGCCTTTTTTGAGTTTCAGTGATGTACTAGCTAAAAGAAAATTAAAAAAGAGAAAAATATGAGTAGAATTAATATTAAAATAAAGTTTTATAATTTGATATAAAGTTAATTAAATCAAATACTGTATTAAGCAATCTTTATATTAAATTATAATTTGTCCAAGCAAACCTAAAAGGAGGTTAGAAAGGTTACAAAAGTATCCATTAGGAAAGGCATAAGCAATGTTGAGCATGCTTCAGGCTCGTGGTTAAACTACTCCCTTCTGTACAATTTCCTGTTATTCTGGGCAACTAATAATGGAAAATCTTCCTACAAAAACGATCACTATAATAAAATAAACAGAAAATTGAAAGTTAAACAGTAAAACAGTAGTTATTTTATGCTTCTGTAAATCGAAAATATTGAGGAAATTTCCTTAAGACTGCATTTATATTCTTCAAAATGTTTCACAGATTAGTTTGTTAGTGCTGAATGGTTTTACTTTGAATACAGTCTTTAGCACAAAGAGTGATGACAGGAGTTTTATCAAAATAAAATGTCTTACTCTTGAAATCACCATCCTGGGGTTCAGCATTTTTGTTGATGGATACACCTGTCTTTCTATGTTATGGTGAAGTAGTCCTTAACTGTGTAGTGAACTTCTGAGTGGATTTTGTTTTGGAAAGCAATTTAATGTTTGCTGATAACGTTGATTGGTACTTTGTCAGTGTTAGCTTTTAAGCTTCTGTTCTGCTCTGCTTAATTTTTTGAAATAACTTATTTGATTAAATGATGCTTTACCACCAACAGTTCAGTGGGCTTTCTGCTGATAGCTGGATTTTCTTTCTTTGGTGCTATTTTTCACTCACTGAATCTCTTCATCTTTAGAATTAAAAAGTGTAGGTGTATTGGGTTTCCCACAAAACTGGGAGGAGTGACTGATATGCCAGAGGGTCATGCTGCCATCCAGAGGGACCTCAGCAGGCTGGAGAAATGGGCTGACAGGAACCTCATGAAGTTCAACAAGGGGAAGTGCAAAGCCCAGTACATGGGAAGGAACAACCTAAGGCACCAGCATATGCTGGGGGCCACCCAGCTGGAAAGCAGCTTGACAGAAAAGGACCTGGGGTCGTGGTGGACATGAAGTTGAACAGGAGCCAACAGTGTGTCCCTGCAGCAAAGAAGGCTAATGGTGTCCTGGGGTGCCTTAGGCAAAGTATTGCAGGTTGAGGGAGGTGATCCTTCCCCTCTGCTCAGCACTGGGAGGCCAAATCTGGAGTGCTGTGTCCAGTTCTAGGTTTCTCAGTACAAGAGAGACATGGACATTCTGGAGAGAGGCCAGCAAAGGGCCATGAAGCTGATGAAGGGACTGGAGCATCTGTCCTATGTGGAAAGGCTGAGAAAGCTGGGACAGCTCAGCCTTGAGAAGAAAAGGCACGGAGGAGGGATCTTATTAATGCCTACAAATACCTGAAGGAATATTCTGCAAGCCAAAACCTCTGATCTATTGCTGCCTCAATATCATGAAACGATAGGATATCACTGTGATAAGGACAGTTTAAATATGTCTCATACAACAAGATTTAATAATTTATCCTTGAAATTGCTCATATTCTATTTACTCTGTATTTATCTTGTAATTAGTAATTTAAATAATCTTATTGGATTCCAAAAACTATGAACAAGAGATGGTTCAGCAATATAAAGATTTCAAAATATAGCATTATGGCAGCAAAGAGGTAGTATTTTGCTTCAAATATTTATATACTTAAATACTTCTTAGAGGTGAAGGTTGGATATCAGGAATGAATTTTTAATATATGGAAGTAGCTTATTATCAACTATGTGTAACATGATCTCACTGAAGTATTCAAAGGTATATCAACATAATTCCCTGAAACAGGGAATGGACATCTGCTGCGAAACATACTCCAGCCAGTATCTTGGAAATTTTACAAAAAAAGTGTACTTCTCTCAGCAGTAGGATAATTTGTCAGCTAAAGAGGAAACCAAATCCTGTGCAGTTGCATTTAGAAAAGGCTGTTATGATAGAAGGTACGCTCAAAACTTCAGAAGCAGGAATTGCAAGTGAGCATGGAGGACGGCTACAAATACCAACTTTTCAACCACTGACCCTTTCAAACACAATGGCTTGAAATTTTAGTCATTAGAACCACGAATATTATATGATTATGTACCCTGAAAAAATGTCAAAGAATACTGATCATAGCTTTGAACCTGCCAAAACACAAATGCAGAAACTTGGTCTTTCAGGCATGTGATTTGTCTGAAAATGAGTGCCCAGTCCTGTTCTATTTAGTTCAGAAAGAGAATACTTGATCTCTGAACAGCCCATGACTAGTATGAGAAAGTAAGTCTGGAAATTATGTTAGGTAATTTTTGTCTGCTTCATAAAAATATATCATAACCTCTCTCTGATTAGCTGTTGTTGAACAGTTTGGAATGAACAATTTCAGTTGAGCAGGAGAGGCTAGCCCAGCAATTTCTGAGTGAACTGCAGTGGAAGTGTGGTAAGTTTGCCTTACTCTGTTAAACAGTCCCCCTGAAATTACTGTGTCAACAATGAACCTTTTCTCAAGATCTACAAGAGAGGTCCAGTGTTCCATGCTGGTCAGGATTCATCCCTCTTTTTTAAAAGCTTTGTCTCCTTAGGCTGTCAGTACAATTAGAGAGAGAAATATATACCACCAATATGTGATTCAGCCCACAAGCTGTAATGTTCCTAAAAGCAGTTATGGACTTGGTAGTTAAAATCAGTTGCTGTGAAGCTAGGTCCTGCCCATAATGCTTTTGTGCTGTTGAGTTCTTTGCTATTCATGGCAAGTATGAAATTCCGCAAGCTACTGAATGGAAGTTGTACTTTTTTTCTCTCTTAACCTTTTTGAAAAGCTTGTATCTTTCTTTTCTTTTCCTCTCTTCACCTCTTTCGAAACAGTTTTAGGATTACTTCCAGTGCTAATCGCTTGAGAAAATGATGATATATTTTTTCATTAATTTATTAAAAAATTGTGCTTTCTTTATAGATGTGAGTTTTGTGTGATTTATTCAGTAACAAGAACACTATTTACCAGTAATAATAACACTATATACTATACAGTATACAACTGTATGCTATAAATTGTAATTTAGGTTTGGTCAAGCAACAGTGCGTGTATACTTGTCGCATTCATACAGACTGTATTCTGCTGAAGATGTCATAGGATCATTACTATGTCAGAAAAAAATCTAATTAACCAGGCTCATAATTTTATTTGTATACAAGGTTCATAGTTCTTTTGGATCACTGAAAAAAGTTAGAATAATCTCTCAGATTAAATACAGCTCACTTTAGTCTCATGTTATGAAACACCTGTAGTGCCTATGACGAACAAAGCTTATTCATTTGTCAGAGCGAGCATGTTATGCTAACTTCTATTTGGAAAGATGCATGTCTTTTTTTTTTCTCCTGCTGGGAAAATTTTCCATATCTTCCTTACCAATAATCTATTTGCAGAAAACAAATTAAACTTATCAGGAAAAAAAATGGTGAAATTGATAATTATATACTTAATAGTCATAGTAATGGATAATTATGCATTTATTGAAACTTTGCATAAAAATGCATATAAAATGTTCCATTTTGTATAGACTTTATATTATCAATGAATATACTACAGCCTAAAAAAAGCTGTAAAAACAAATTTTCAAAATATCATCAAGTTTAATTGGGATCATAAATATACAAGGCTGTTCTGATTTCTCCTCTGAATTACAGTAGACCATAGACGATGATTAAAAAGCAGTATACAACCTGCAGTTCACTAATTAAGGTAAGAGTGTTCTTATTTTTTCATTCTATTTTTATAAAGCCATCATATCACCTGGAATGTTTTAACTTTAATTTTACTCTTTCTGCTGAGCCACAGTGGTGATTTTAGCAAGTCACAGGTTAATGGTTTTCTTTTTTCCCCCAGAGGACATTTGCCAAGAGCTTATACTAATACAGGTCAAACTTTGAGCTAAAATAACTTCATAGTATCCTTTTAAGGAAGGCTGGTAGTCTTTCTTTTGTTTTGCTAATGACATTACATAGTAGCATATTATTGAAAGGTAGGAAAATCTGCAGAGATTAAAAGTATTATTCATATTTCACTGTAAATTCAGGGCTTCTTTTTAAGCAAGTCTGCTCTATTTCAATGCTTGGGGGAAAAACTGTATCTGTCAAATAAGTTTCCTAACACAGCTTAAATCAAATGTCAGGATAAAGTTTGTACTTGTTCTCTTTATGGATGTATCTTTATGAGTGTGTTTAATATTCAGAGGAGATTTACAAATAAATAGTTAAAAAGAAAATTGTATCTACTTTGCTCAGCCAGCAGTCTGAAACTCAGAAAGTGCTCCTCAGTGTGAATAAAATGTATTTGAAAATAAAATTTTACTTTCTAATTGGGATATTTGAGTCATCTTCTTGTGGCAACCATCCTGCTGACAAGATTCTGGTAGAATGATGCCCTGTGTCACATTTTATTGAAAAAAGACCTGGCTTTACTATTGCACTGCTATATTAGTAGATGTTGGTTTTGAATTTCCTTCTCTGCATAGCTAACTGGGGAGATGAGTATGGCTTTATGTGCACAGAACTTGGACACATTTTAATTGTGACAGCTAAATGATATATACGAATAATTTATACTAAGATAGGAGGACCAGTTAGAGAAGATCAGGTTTTTGTACATAATGTCATTTTGACCCTTGTACATGGGAAAACAGAAGTCAAATCTTGGTGTAATTATGGGTTTCCCAACTGTCTTTCAGTATTTTATTCTAGAGTGTAGGTTTGCATCATGTATTTTAAAAAAGATGTCTGCAATATGTAACCTTCCTACCATAACACAGACCCCCAAAAATGAACATTAATTCTCAGCAGGGTTTATTAACTCAGACCTGGCACCATATTAATGTAGTCTGGTAGGTTTTAGCTGGTTTTCAAGCTTAGGCAGAGCAAGCTCACATGTGTACTGAAAATACTGTATTATCACACTTTGTACGGGCAAACTTTGATCTTTATTATTATTATTATTTAAAATGTATATTGATGTATAGTGTTAACATGTATCCTATTAGAATAATTCTGCTGAATTTCTTCTAGAGGTAAATGTGTCTCAGGTAGCTTATAACTCTGGCTACCTACATCTTTATGATAAACAAAATCTTAAGGCTAATATTAGTACCATAAATTAGTGCTTATTTCTTCAAATTTGGAAGGTGGTAGATTTGGGTACATATGCCTTGCTTAGGTTGATATTTCATAAAAAATGCTTAAGACAGATGCCACAGAAGACAATGTGGGTCCTGCAATGAGAAGTCCAAAGAACGTTTTAAAATTTGGGTACAAAGCTACTATCCTTTGTATACATACCTAAGACTAGTTAGGGTCAATATGCCCTAGCATAATTAGACTTTTTTTACAATCTTTGTCATAGAAATAAAGATGTTCAGAACTGTCTTTTGCTATGCCATTGTTGAGGAATTGTAATATATTAAGTTTCCATACCTTATACTTTTTCTTCAAGAGATTGCATATTTTACCAGTTATCCTCTCCACCCCTTTTTGCCCTTCTTTTTTTCTTTTTTTTTTTTTTTTTTCTCCTGATGGAAACACTTTCACTTAAATGTTAGCATCATGAATAAGGTCAGTGCAAGAGGATGACAATTTATTATCTGAACACCTTTACTGGCAGCACACTGATTCACCTCTATAAACAAGAATACCAGTTACTTCTATTATACTGCTGCAGTATAATAATTGGGAAAGCTCTGAACAGTACTTGTCTGTACTTGTAAATCAAATATTAATGAGAACGTTTCTGGGTGTGGAGACCAGCTAATATGTTTCTATATAATGAAATGTTTCTCATAATGTTTTTATAAATACATTAACAAAAAAGAGTGCTAGGGATAATCTCCATCCTTTATTGAATGCAGGGCAAAACATAGTGACTAAGGGTGAGGAAGAGGTCGAGGTACTTCATGCCTTCTTTGCCTCAGTCTTTAATGGTAAGACTAGTTGCTCTTGGGGTACCCAGACCCGTGAGCTGGAGGACAGGGACAGGCAGCAGAATGAAACCCCCATAATCCAAGGGGAAATGGTGAGCAACTGCTATATCACTTAGACACATGCAAGTCAATGGGGCTGGATGGGATCCACCCACGGGTGCTGAGGAAGCTGGCAGAAGTGGTCAGCAAGCAACTTTCCATCATTTATCAGCAGTTCTGGCTAACCAGGGAGGTCCCAGTTGACTGGAGGTTAGCAAATGTGACGCCTGTCAACAAGAATAGCCAGGAGGACCCAGGGAACTACAGGCCTGTCAGTCTGACCTCTGTTCCAGGGAAGGTTATGGAGCAGATAATCTTGTGTGCCATCACTCAGCATGTACAGGACAACCAGGTGATCAGGCCCAGTCAGCTGGGGTTTATGAAAGGCAGGTCCTGCTTGACTGACCCGATCTCCTTCCATGACAAGGTGACCCACTCAGCAGATGAGGGAAAGGCTGTGCATGTTGTCTACCTAGACTTTAGTAAAGCCTTTGACACCATTTCCCACAGCATTGTCCTAGAGAACCTAGACTTAGAAGGGCATACTCTTCACTGGGGAAAAAAATGGTTGGCTGAGCCCAGAGGGTTGTGGTGAATGGAGTTAAATTCAGTTGGTGGCCAGTCACAAGTGGTGTTCCCCAGAGCTCAGTATCAGGGCCAGTTATGTTTAACGTCTTTATCAATGATCTAAGCAAGGATATCGAGTACACCCTCAGTAAGTTTGCAGATGAGACCAAGTTGGGAGAGAGGGTTCATCTGCTCGAGGGTAGGTAGGCTCTACACAGGGATCTGGACATGCTGGATTGATGGGCCGAGGCCAATTGTATGAGGTTCAGCAAGGCCAAGTGCCGGGTCCTGCACTTGGGTCACAACAACCCCATGCATTTCTACAGGCTTGGAAAACTGCCCAGTGGAAAAGGACCTGAAGGTGTCAGTCGACAGCCAGCTGAATATGATCCAGAGTGTGCCCAAGTGGCCAAGGTCAATGGCATCCTGGCTTGTATCAGAACTAGTGTGGCCAGCAGGACTAGGGCAGTGATTGTCTGCCTGTACTTGGCACTGGTGAGGCTGCACCTCGAATACTCTGTCCAGCTTTGGGTCCCTCAAAACAGGAAAGATATTGAGGTGCTGGATCATGTCCAAAGAACAATGACGAAGCTGATGAAGGGTTTAAAGAGCCTTCATTATGGGGAGTGGTTGAGGGAACTGGGGTTGTTCAGCCTGCATCAAAGAAGGCTGAGGGGAGACCTTATTGCTCTCTACAACTACCTTAAAGGAAGTTGTAATGAAGTGGGTGTCAGTCCCTTCTCCCAAGTAACAGGTGATAGGACAAGAGGAAATGGCCTCAGGTTGTGCCAGAGAGGTTTATGTTAGATATTAGGAAAAATGTCTTCATGGAAAGTATTATCAAGCACTGGAACAGTCTGCCCAGGGAAGTGGTTGAGTCACCATCCCTGGAGGTATTTAAAAGACGTGTAGAAGTGGCACTTAGGCACATGGTTTAGTGGTGGACTTGGCAGTGTTAACAGCTGGACCTGATGATCTTAAAGGTCCTTTCCAACCTAAATGATTCTATGATTCTACTATGGGATGGCCCCTATACATGTTAGTTAACAAGGCGTCAGAAACATGGTTTCATGCAAGCGGCCTGCTGAGTATGTCACGGATGTTGCATTTTCTGAGCAAAACCATGGACAGTTTGGGAGTGGGCTAGCAGGCACAACCCACAAGCCTGCCAAGGAGCCTTCCAGCACTTCCACAGTATGGACAATTGAGCTCCTGAGTGCCGCTGAATTTATTAGTGTAGCCAGGGAGTCCCTGGTATTCCACCATGATTGCTAATATGTTTATCTCAGTGTGTACTTTGAGCTTTTTGTTCTCCTACTGCCACGCCCAGATGTGTGGTGGTTTTGTTGTGGTTTCTTGTGTTGTTTTTTCCCCCCACATAAGGCACATGGACTCTTTTTGCTTCATTTACTTTTTATGCTCTTTACCTATTTTACTCTCCCTCTTTCAAGTCTTGCTTGTTATTGTATTGTAGCTACTTTTTCACCTATTTCTGCTAGAGGAAGATTAAGTAACTAATGCCACAGTGACTAGTATGTTGGATTTATTTTAAGCAATTAACCTTCATCTAAGAATTAGGCTTAAGGCTCTGCAAGCAAACAGACTAATAGGAACTCTGTCTAATATACTTAATTCCTTCAGTCTGGCAATCAGTGCAGTCTATCTGGTGTAGGATGGACATAACCTGAGGAAGCCAACACCTTCGAGTAAGAATGCAGATAGGAAAACATGATTTTTGTTACGTGAAATATTTGCATCAGTAAAGAGATTTGGACTGCTACAGGATTGAAACATTTTCTTCTTTTAGTTTTCTAAAGACATGATCCTGAATCTGTGTAACATGAATCTGATCATTCATAGCTCTCAGTTAACTTTAGGGATGCCAATTACTTTGCGAGAAAAAGAAAGCACAGCAAGACATTGGGGTCTTTAACCCTTTGTTCTTTCAGTCCTTGTATAATATTTTTTTCTTTCTTACTAGTGGTGTCGTGGTTTAACCCCAGCTAGCAACTAAGCATCATGCAGCCGCTCACTCCTCTCCCACTCAGTGGCATAGGGGAGAAAATCGGGAAAAGAATTAAAACTCATGGGTTGAGATAAGAATGGTTTAATAGAAGAAAAGATACTAATAATGGTAACACTAATAAAATGACAATAGTAATAACAAAAGGATTGGAATATACAGATGATGCACAATGCAATTGCTCACCACATGCCGATCGACAACCAGTTAGTCTCTGAGCAGTGATCCCCCCCTGCCCCCACTCACCCCAGTTTATATACTAGATGTGACGTCCCATGGTATGGAATACCCCGTTGGCCAGTTTGGGTCAGCTGCCCTGGCT
>JANZLQ010000008.1:19669572-19682776 GCA_026212715.1 Elanus axillaris
ATCCCACTTGGGGGGGGGGGGGAAGGGGTGAGCGGCTGCGTGGTGTTAGTTGCTCGCCGGCCCTAAACCACGACAATCATATATCAAATTCATTTAAAAAAAAAAGGAAACAAAACATTAAATTGGTATTTAGCTAGACAAAAACTCAATTTGTCTAGGATTAGGGAACAATGGAAATCTGTTATGATACAATATACACATTTTATCCAACACTTGGTTTCTAACAGTGGTTGCCATAACTACTAAAATATTTTTTCATATATATTTCCTGCTTCAGCTTTATACACAGCAGTCAGAAATACCTGTTACATGTGAAAAATTATGAGCTGCTACAGAAGCTGTAAAAAGCTACATGATGTTATATTTTGTTCTACCACATGTGATGAAGGAGAGATGAGCATATGTGAGTGAATACTGTCAGTTACTTAGGGCTCATATATAGAGCGTTTTACGTAAGTGTCCTGCCTACTCTAGTCAATCAATTTTAAAAGTCAAGCCATAAAATCTACTGTTTATCCTGAGGGCATTAATGTCTAAAGACAATAGTTTTCCACAACAGTGTTGGTCTAATTGCCTGTTCCTAGGGCAGTCTGTATGTGGAGTGTCCAGGAAGGCTTTATGATGTGACCACTTCAGCCCCTTCTACAACCTTTCCCATAAGTGCTCTCTTCCTCTTGTTGTGCAATAATCTTTGAAATAACTGAATGCAAGATCTCACCAATAAGTTCTAAAATAAAAAGAAGTCTGCAGACATCACTATTACTATTCTGTCTCCAGCTGGGACTGGGAGAGACAATTAACCTGCATATCAAACTCCAAAATAGATATCAAGGATGTGATTCTCAGTTAGAGTTGGAAATCCATCTGCAATATAGAGTAGGATGACTGGGAGAAGAGGAGCTCAAGGTATTTTTTTTTCCAACATATTTGCTGTAAGGCTAATTTTTGGTGCTTGTTACCTGAATGTTAGATTTTGTAGACACCCTGTTGAATATTTTGCTATTATGACTACATAAAGAACCCAGGCATTCTGCTCAGGATTCCAAATCTTATTAGGTACCTAGGTGTGTATAAATGACATGCCACAAGATGTTGCATTTTTTTAATCTTTTAGTAGAAATTGCCTTCCTTATCTTACCTCTTCAAGATTCTTCTGGCTTTTTTCAGCATTCTGTGCAAAGTATAAGGCAAGATCCTGTAGGGGAAGAAAAACTTTCCACATGATTATATTACTTATAATTGCATATATAAGATAAGAGAGAAGAAAGTTGTGTTTGTGCAGGAAGTCTTAACAGCAAAATCTTCTAAATTGTGTACTTGACTCTGTAAATGTAACAACCCATTAAATCTTCCTGCCACCCCCCTCCCCCCTTCCCTCCTTTCCTTCCTTTTTTTATTTTTACATACTTCATGTACTTCATGTTTTTATTATCTCTAATTTATAAACCCAGATTTATAGGTAATTACATTTTTGAAAACAAATCTTTCTCTTGACCAGCTTTTGTTTCAGTGAAAAAATGTATAAAAGAACATTCACAATTAGTTCTCACTGACATTTTAAGAGGAAAAGTAATTGATAAATGCTAAATGAATGTTTTATTGAGATGAAAAACCCCAGTCCTTTCTTGACACCATCACTAAGTATATGAACTATTTAATATAAGCTCAAAATCTTTTCTGAAAATTTCACTTCTATCATATACTCTCTCTGTGATTTTATACTCAGAAGGTAATTATGACCAAAAGGGGGAACACGCCTTATATAGAAAGCCAAGAGTTTACTATTGGTCTACTTTAAATCTGAGGTCTAACTAAGATACAGTAAGCAGTTACTAATAATCCAGATACAAATCTACTACACCTAAGAGTCCGTATTACCTTATTAATACAGACTTTGTTAATAGTACAGTTAAAATTATTATAAAAAAAACTTCCTGGTATCTACCAAATTTTCCATGGTGTTATACTTACCCCTCCTCTGTGCACCTAGGCCCCTAAGGGAGGCTCTAAGGTCTTTCTAAAGACAAAGCTGGAAGAGGACAGACAGGAGGACTGTATGATCAAACACTCAACAGTAAGCCTCAAGTGAAGGGCTAGAGAGTGTTGTGTTGATGACTGGGTTTCTTCCTCCTTCCTGGAAGAAGTTGATAATTTCTTCCTCCTTACTCCAGGAGCCACCCAGACATATTTTTATACATTTTCTAACACACTTCATTGAACTGCTACTCCTTGCTACATCTGAATTCATTGTGCATGGTGCATTTTGCATACGTTGGACAATTGTTTCTTGTTCTCTTTGCCCTTAAACTGGTTTTCTTCCAATTATCAAGTCTGCATATATTTAGCCATGAATAATTGACCATTGGTGACCACTTTATAGCCTTGGGATAGCAACTTGTTACTACTGTCTATTTAAAATTTATAGTTATACAACCCAATTGTAAAAATGTAAGCAAAAATATAGCAAATTAGGCAATAACAACCTGTTTGATATGTTGGTTTTGTTATTGTTGTTACAGCTAAATAAGCCAAATCAAAGCTCCAGAAAAACTAAGACAAGTTCTGACAAAGGGTGAAAAGTATCCTCTTCAGGGCTTTGCCAAGTTAATACAGTAACTGTAGCTTATCACAAGCACTGACACTTGTTTATGCATTAGTCTACAGAATATACTCTGAAAGCTATTTTATAGGCTTATTGTTGTTTGTTTGTTTTTTGTTTCTAATATGAAAAAATGTCTCTTGGATTACTAGTGAAAGGAGGAATAATGGAGAGTCTTTATACAAAGATCATTATTGCCCACTGCTTGACCATGGGGGGGATTAAAAATAAATTGGTATTCACTGGTTTAAGAGTTTATAAACAGGACAACACTTAAAATAAATCCTCAGAATAATTTGTAATATGGGGTAGAAATACCAGGAAAAAAAATTAGCAACACAAAGGTGGGAAAAAAACCCCAAAAGGTTTTGATATGCTTTCAGCAGGGTTGTCTACTCCATCACTTCTTCATTACTTACCACCCAGCATGTTCTTCTGAATCACAAATACACACAGTTTATAAATTACTGTTGATTTAGTCAGTTATAAACTGCATAACTTCCCAAGCTCTGCATGGTTTATGTAGATATTGCACATTCAGTATTTTGGCAGTATGACTTCTGTAGGCACTTTGCTGTCGGTTGGCCGGTAGAGTCAAAGGTCTTTGCCTGAAAGCAGTTTGCCCTGTAGGGATTTTGTCTGAGGTATGTGATTTTTCTCTACACAAGGAAGAAAATCCCAGCCAAACAACTCAAGAGATCACAAGGAACTTAGAGAAATGTAGCTTTCAGTACTCCATGGTAGAGAAGAGAATACAGCTTTATAAAATTAATCTCTTACTGCTTCTTCTCTCACTGCAGACTACTGCTATCAAATTCTGTGATAAAAGGGTTAAAGGATTTTTTTTTTTTAAAGTGTCAGCATGTTCCATATTTCTTCCTCCCACAGAAGAGAACCGTAGTTCTGTAGACGGAGTCAAATTTTATTTGAACGTTCAGCAAAGTAAATTATTACTTGGGATAACATTTTATAGTGATAAGATGTCAACTAATAGACTTGATTAGAACTGAGTCAGCACATAGTTTTGCTTTTTCCTTTACAGGACTTGAGTACATAGAAATGGCTATAAAATGCTGAGAATGGACAGCAAAAATGTGTCTATTTTTGTCAATGTGTAAAAAACCAAGTAAGAAAGAGGTTCATCTTGCCTTACAGAGTGAGGGTTTATAGCGGTTTATAATGAGATAAAAATGTTCTCTCATGAATAGTAAAAATTTTCAAAATTTGTGTGGCCTTGTTCCCCCCCCTCCAAATACAAATTGTAAAATATTTGTTCATCTGTATGTATTTGAGGTGATTGAACTTGGGTTAGTGAGACAGTTGTAAAGTCTGATATTTTTCTTGTTAATGAGACCCAGTCCTTTTTACTTATGATTTAACACCAACTTCTGTAGCATCTCACCTTTTCTCTACACATTAGAAACTGTTACAATGGAAATAAAAATTTTGATACTCAGGAAACGTAAGCCTTTCAGGAAAGAGGAACTCTTTTTTGTTTATAGTGTAATAGATCCTTGTTCTCCTAGATCCTGATCTTGACTAGACTCCTCCATACTTGGCTATCCAGAAAAGGTTGCAAAGACATAGTCACTGTCGTGCCAGTCTGCTTTGGGGACTACACGCAACGAGGACCAAAACCTGATATGCAGAAGTGGAAGTACACACAGGGATGGTATCGTTCTCTTAGGATGACAAAAACCACACAGAAAGCTAAATAATGTTACCAATAACACCATGAAGAAAATTTACAGAGGAGTAAAATATGTGAAGCTCTATTTTAAATTACAATACTAAATCACACACAGATCTTTTGCCACCATTTCCTCATCAATTTTGTCACTCAGCCCTTCGTGTGAATGCTTGATGCATTTTTAGGAATGTGAAAGTATGGGAACAGTCTTTCCAGAAACTGAGTAAAGCGCTCATCAGTAAAAGGAAAGGCTGGAATAAATTACAGTTAAATTACAGTTCATCTTTGATAAAAATGGACTTAGAGAGTACTTATCAGTAGTTCATTCCCTAGCTGTAGTGAAGCACCTCCAGTGCTTGCCAGTGCACTGATCGGTCCAGTCCAAAACAGGGTCTTTACATGAATTATTTTGGTTCTGAATAACTTTTAAGTTATTTTATTAGTGATTGTATTTATGCCTCAAAAATTCCTTAGAAGATATTTTCTTTCACTACCAGTATCCCACATTCACTACCAGCATCCCACATTCCCACTCTTGCTCAGTGATTTATTTATTTATTTTTCTCAAAATGGATATTAAATTGTATTGCATTTTGAAGTATTTTTTAAACTCTTTTTGCTTGGATTTTCCTTGTCTCCTGTTGCACATCTTTTTGAGATTTCCAGTGTTTTTGCAACAGTATCTTTTGCTGTATTCTGTTTATTTCCAAAAATATATCTTCTGCAGTTCCTAATATTGTTTGATAAGTTCTACTGGGTTTATGTAAACCCCTTGTATTTGTAATAACTTTTCTTTCTCCCCACATAATTAGTTTTGCAGTGAAGCAAGAACTGAAAAGGTGTCTTCTGATCACAGGTATTTTCTCTCTACTGGACAGAAAGAAAGTAGTAAAATTTATTGTGAATAAGTGAGATACTCCATTCTAAGTTATACTTTATTGAGACTAAGTAGGCTGATTTTAGATTAGCTGGAACAAGGACTCTGTATGTAGTTTGATAGATGGTTTCACAGCAGGCAGCAAAAATTTTGCAAGCAGAACATGCAGAAAGGAAAACTTGGGACAAAGTAGCAAGGAATTAGATTGTTTGCAAATCATTTGCATTTTAGCTGAATCTCTACAACATACTTCAAATAAAGTTTGGTTAGGTTTTTTTAAAGACCTATAGGATCTCCACACATTTACAAAAACTTATGAAACCTGTTGGGTTTAAGTACAGAATGTAGGGTCAAATAATCCTCAGTTAATGATTGCTTTGTTTTTTTCATTTGCATGAAATGGCCATTTAATATGACCATTTGAAATCATTTCAACTTACATTGTTAAGAGGGAATTCTGAAACTCAACTGCATTTTCTAAAATTATTTTGATGTTTCACTCTTTTCATGAAAGCAATGGTTAAAAAGATAAATAGAAAGTCCCTTCTCTCACAGTCACTAATTTCTAGGAAAAAGTGATTTTGCCCATTTTCAGTAATTTCAACAAATGCTGGAAACAGCATTTCAGTAAAGGAATTAAGTTTATGACATCCAAATACAGAGGCTAAAAAGCTGGACTCCTCATCTTTAATAGGCTTTTTTCTTAGATAAGTCTTTTTTTCCACATGTTGGTGACTGTTTTGTAAGTGTTGAAGGAAAACTTCTAAATGGAATAAAATAATTAGCAATTGGTTTGATTCAAAACATAAGCAGGTATAAAGTGGAAGTATAATACTATTACTAATAGTATTATATTAGTAAATATAATATTAGTAAAATAATAATATTAGTAAAAAAATATTTTCTCTAAGCAATCCTAAGCTGTAAGTATTGCCAAATGTGCTAGAAAGGCCAGATGTTGTGTGGAGCTCATTGTGCTCTTAAGACACACTCCTATAAACAAGCAACTTATTTAACACAAACTCTTATTTGTTGTTGCTCAAATTCCTGCTCTATAGCTACTGGTGCTTTTAACTGTCAGATCAAAAACTGTTTCACTGCTGTTACATAAAGAAAGGATGATGTTTTCAAACATGAAAATGGGTCTCTGAAAATGTTACTGCTATATCCTAAAGAGTTTCTAATTTGGACTTTTCATAGTTCTCAAAAGTCTCTTTTGCCAGACTAGCTATTTTGGCAGACAACACCTAATGATGGCATGGTCTATGCCAATAGAAAACAACAAAAAAGACTTTAAAGTTAAATCAGCAAGAATACTCTTTTTTTGGCATTTTGGGCTACAGATATTCTGGTAAGCATACTTGAGAATGCTCCTGAGCAGACGATAGCTGGAGCAGAAGAGTCCGCATCTAAAGTAATAAACTTTCTCTGCCTCCACACTATGATGGCTGTATGCAAAATGCTACTGGAGATGACCTCTGTACATTTTAAATACCAGAGCATGCCTGGTAATTGTTCAGGAGAGTGCTAGTTGGAATATGATAAATATATCTTAGGCAAGGGTTGAAACATCCCTAATTATATTTCAGTGCTGGGCAGGATTTACTGTACCAATACATTTACAACTTCTGTGCTTTTACAAAGAATTTTTCCAACAAAGGAGCATTATTTTTGTGTATGAATACACATGTAGGAATTTTTTTTTTTATGGTCCTAAGTAATGTAGGTATGCTGGCAGAGAATTTTGATGTAGAGTTTGTTACATACAATAGCAAACACAGTACATGAAAAACCTTCTTTAAAAAAACAAAGCTAAAACACTTGCACTGGAGAGATTGTAAGTGGTAATGTCCCTTTTCTATGGAATTTTTTTAGCAATGTTTACTTCTGTCATGTATTATCAGAAGTTTTCAGACTAGCAGCGTGGGAGGAAGCAGCGTGTGGCACTACCAATGATTACAGGAAAAGTGAACCAAGGCCAGGAGCTAGCAGTGTGAGAAATTTCCTGCCAAGCAGAGAATCTTGCAGAGCAAACTCACAGCTCGCTTCCTACTTATCTGGCACCAGAGGATATCAATGACCTAGCAAGGACTGATGCAAACTTCATGTATAAGAATGAGAAACACAGTTAACACAGCAGTCAATGCACTGATAAAGCAAAAGGGATCCAGAGCAGGTACTGGTCACAGAAAAAAACCTGCAGTGGAGACTATGCACCAAAGGACACGATCCCCAGCACTAGTTGGTGTAGACAAAGTCCTTTGATAGCCACTATTAATAAAGTTCTTCTGATGCTGGATGACACCATCCAGGTCTCATGCTGTAGGGAATGCCTGGTGCTCCTCCCTGGGGCTGAAAATAATAGTGGTGATCTCACCTGTAGGACAAGTCCTCTGACACAGATACAGCTCCTTCACCTGGCATTGTGTCAAAGAAAGTGAGCAGCATTCTTTGCAGCTGGGATGACAAACAGGTGATGAACAAGAAATTGCATAAATAAGAGCCTAAACTATATAGATGTGAGAGGAAGTGGCTAACATAAAGACCTCTCTGGAACATGTATAATTATTATTTCTTGTAGCAGAAGAAAGGCTGTCTCCAGATTTGATCTGTTTGCCTAAGTTAGATTTTGTGATTAAAATCTTATCTCAGTAAACACAAAGGAGCACAGAAGAATAGTGATAGCTGAAGAAAGCATGATAAGCTAACTGGAGTCACCTGAGCACCCTGACCCACATGCTCCGAGGGCTGTCATAGGTATCAGACTATTGTCCAGCTGTGAGAGACACCAACATGCATCAATGAGACCTGGGAGCCGCTTTCCAGATGATTTCACAGACCAAGGGAGGTTACTACATAAGGAGGGTGCAGTTATGTGGTGCTGGGGAAGACAGTCTTGGGATTGTAGCAAGACTTATTATGGAGTGTTTAGGCAAAAGGACCAAAGGCAGGAAAAGGAAGGGAGCAAGGTGGTTTGGGGAGGAGCCAGCATGGGAAAATGAAGGTAAAAGGAGCCAGTCACATTTAGACAGCTTGCTGATCAATATGCTTGTCTGACCATGCCACAGTCTGGCCTTTCTTCTTGCTAAACTCCATTTCTAACTACTTTCCTTGGTGAAAGTAAACCTAGAGAGCAGATCAAGGCCCTTGGAATTGAGTGGGAAGAATGAGTTCCATCTGGCAAAGTTTCTTGGTTGAGTAATTCAGGTCTTTTCCTGGGAAACAGTGTCATGAAGAACTTAGAAATGTTAGTGATTGGTGACTTCATTCTAAGTAGCACAGAGACACCTGCTTCCTGGTGTCTTTCTAAAAATCCATATCCATGAACTTGCAGACAGAAACTTCTGAGGACCACTCAGTCACATCATGAAGGTCCAGTTATTACCCTTTTCTGCTCATCCGTGTGGGAAACAGTGATGTACACAAGGAAAAGCGTGAGCAGATCAAAGGCCTCTTGGGGCAAGGGTGAGAGCAACAAGTTCCTGAGTGGTTTTTTTCAGTAATTCCTCCAATCAAGGAGACCTGAGTAGAAGCAGACACAGCTGGAAAACTAACACCTGACTATGTATGCACTGTCACTAAAAAAGTTTTGACTTCTTTGGTAATTATGCTTCATTTGATGATTAAGGGGTACCACTGGAAAGAGATGGAATACACCTAATAAAGTGTAAGGAGGACATATTTGAGTACAAACATACTAACCCAATGCAAAGGTTTTTAACTGTTCACTGAGAGTGAGGACTAAAGCCTCGAAGTAGTTGATTAAATTGTGACAAAAAAGGTAGGAGGGAGGCTTTCACAGTTCCTCTAAGAAAGGGAGAGAGTTCAGAAGCTTTTCTCAAGCTGCCTGCAAAATTATCATTAAACTAATGCATAGCACTTGAACAACAAACAAGAAAAACTGGAAGATTGTGCACAGTTGGAGGGCTGTGAATCACTTTAATTGCAGAGAACTGGTGTGACAGCATGACTAGAACATTGTATGGATTGGTACAGGATATTTAGGAAGGTTAGGCAAGGAAGAAGAGGAAAAGGATTTAACTTTCTGTAAAGGAGCTCCTTTGACTGCACAGAGCTTCAATATGAAATTGTGGATGGATCTGTTGAATATCTAGGACTAGACTGAGGGAGCAGTAAAACAGGATTTTTTGGTGGCCTCTGTTGCATGCTATGTGAGCAAGAGGATGAAATAAATGTGGCTTTCTAGAGATAAACAGCAAAAGTCTCCCTGTAAAAGGCCCTCATCCTCATGCCAGATTGTCCAGCTGTTCAGACTTCTGTAGGCAGGGTAGCATGGCATTGTGAAGGCAATTCAGGAAGTTTCCAGATTGCATTGCTAACAATTATCTCGGTCAACCACTGAGTAGCTAGTGAGGATTAAAGCTCATCTTGAACTTTTGCTCCCAAAGAGGTGGTAAAAGTGATCATAGATGGCATCTTCAGTGGTAGTGACTACAGTATGATTACATTCAGGAACTGACAGAAGGTAAACAATAGGACTAAGACTCTGGATTTCAGAGAAGCGAACTAGCTTATGTAGGGAACAGCTAGGCAGAATCTCTTAGAAATTAATCATGAATTGGAAAGTTGCCCAAAGGATCTGTCCAATTATTAAAGGACATTTACAGAGGTCAAGAAGAAACAATCTCATTGTACAGGAAGATCAGGATTTTCAGTTGAATGCTGAGATTTCTAAGTAAGGAGGTTTTAATGAGTGGAAGGTTTTGGGGAGTTTTGTTTTGTTGGGGTTTTTTTTTTGAAAGAGAATATAAACAGTATAAATAAGGGAGGCAACAAAGCAAGGGAGTAAAAGCATTGCTTCAACACTTAAACAGGAATTAGAAGGACAAAACCAAGACAAACGTAAAGCATAGCAAGAGACATAAAGAGTAACAAGAAGGAGGTTCTGCAAGCATGCTAATAGCAAATGGAAGTTCAGAGAAAATGAGGGTCAGTTGCTGAGTGGACAAGTCAACCTAGTAAGAGTTAAAACAAAGGCTCAGGTATTCAACCCCTCTCTTGACTGTAATCACCAGAAAAGCTCAATCCCAGATCTTTGTGTTAAAAAATATCTTTTGGGAAGGAGAAAGACAGCCAACAGATTTCAGGCTACTTAGGGAAGCTGTGTGGATTCACATTTGTTAGGCAGAATGGAATTCACCTGAGTGTGTTGAAAGAGATGCTGATGAAACGGCAAGGCTGTTACCATCTGTGAAAAATCATGGTTATTGAGAGAGGTCACAAATGACCAGGAAAATTACTCATGTTGCATGCATCTCTAAGAAAGCCAAGAAAGCAAACCAATAAAATTAAAGGCATGTCATCTTCACCTGAGTCCTTGGAAAGATCATAAAACATGCCCTCTTGAAATCCAGGATGCATTCCAAATGCATGACAAACAAGAAGGTAATCAAATTTACCAATGGCAATCTTCCTTGACTAATACAAGTGCTTTCTACAATTAAATGACTGGCTACAGGGAGAAGGAAACAACAATAGGTGTATCTCAACTTCTGAAAGGCTTTTGAGACTGTTTCCCACAACAGTCTCATGTGGAAACTGAAGAAGTATGCACTGGACAAACAGATTGCTAGAGGAGCTGAACTTTGGCTTAACTGTCAGGGTCAAATGACAGCAATCAGCATCCCAGTCAGCCTCCAGTTTGTGGCCAGGAACAAGCACCATACACCAGGTTTCATACTGAAGCCAATATTATTCATTCTCTGTGAACAACCTAGATGATGCAACAGAAGGCACCCTCAACAAAATCTTGAGCAATACTATATTGGAGTGTAGTGACTGACAAACTGAATGATAGAGCTCCAGCCCTGAAGGACCATAAGATACTTGACTATTTGACCAACAGAAACCTCATGAAGTTCAACAAGAAGTACTGCAAAGTTGTATACCTGAAGCAGTATATCCCCATGCACCAGTGCAGACTTGGAAGTAACTAGCTGAGCAGCAGCCTTGCTTGACAATATCTTGGAATTATGGTATTTCAACTAAACTGATTTTGAAACAACAGTGTGCTCTCATTGAAGATAATGTACTGGGCAAATTGTGCAATCAACACATACAGTACAAGAAGTATGGATAACAGGTCCAAAGAAGTTGCTGTTCCACTCCTTGCTGGTGAGACCATGAACTTCAGTGCTTTGTCTGTTTGTTCCCCCCTAATCAATTATTTCAAGAAGGACAGTGAGAAGCTGGAGAGGCCCCAGTACTGGTCTCTCAAAGTTATCTAGGGATTTGGGGGTAAATGACCTATAAGAAAAGGTGGAGAGAGCTGGTCTTGTTTGGTCTGGTGAACAGGAAGATAAAAAAGTGTTCTAGTAGCAATTTACTGCTTGAAGAGAAATTACAAATATGATGGAACCAAATTCTGCTTTTCAGTAGCATGTGGCAGAAAAAGGGCCAGCAGCTTCAAGCCACTTGGGAGGTTGATTCTAGACATTAGGACAAAATCTTTCCCCAAGCAGGTAGTACACTACTAAATCAGATTACCCAGAGAGGTGTTGGAATATCTATCCTTGGAGGTTTTCTGGCCTCAGCTAGACAAAGCCTTGTCTAACATACTCTAGCATTGACACTACCCTGCTTCAAGGTGTCAGGTTGCAGTAGATAAACTCCCAAAAGACGTAATTTCCAAGAGATGATTCAGAAAGAAGGTAAATCTGATGTCTGCAGAAAGAAGGTAAATCTGGTCTCCAGCCTGTAAGGTCTCCAGCTCCCGCAGCTTCTCAGCTATCAATTCATTTTCAGAGAAAAGTGAATATAACATCAAATCTTGAAGATATGTTTTCACGTATTTAAGGATGATTCCAGGGTTTCAGCTAAAATCATTTGCCATGGAGATGCATCCATAAGCAAACAAATTTCCAATAAATAATCTCTGTGAAATAAGAGATTAAACATGCATTCTTCTTCTGGGATATCAAATTTCTTGTCTTTACCAACCACAGGTTTTCTTCTAATCTAACAATACAAAAAACTTCAGCCACCTAATGCACACTTTCTGTGCTCCTCAGATGTCATTACAAACCTTTGTATAAGTAGCCTCCGATTTTAAAGAACTTCCACATAACCCCAGGGTTGTAAATACATCCTTACGCTTTAAGAAAAGTGCTGCGGTGAGTTGACCCTGGCTGGATGCCAGGTGCCCACCAAAGCTGCTCTATCACTCCCCCTCCTCAGCTGGACAGAGGAGAGAAAATACAATGATAGGTTCATGGGTCAAGATAAGGGCAGGAAGAGATAGTTCACTAATTACTGTCACAGGCAAACCAGGCTTGACTTGGGGAAATTAGTTTATTACCAATCAAATCAGAGTAGGGTAATGAGAAATAAAACCAAATCTTAAAACACTTTTCCCCCACCTCTCCCTTCTTCCCAGGCACAACTTCTGCTCCCAGTTTTCTCTACCTCCTCCCCCCACAGTGACTCAGGGGGATGGGGAATGGAGTTGCGATCAGTTCATCGCACATTGTCTAGTCTGCTTCTTGCTTCTCAGAAGGACTCATCACACTCTTCCCCTGTTCCAGCCTGGGGTCCCTCCCAAGGGAGACAGTTCTCCATGAACTACTCCAATGTGGGTCCTTCCCATGGGCTGCAGTCCTTCAGGAGCACACTGCTCCAGTGTGGGTCTCCCACGGTGTCGTGGTTTAGGGCCAGCGAGCAACCAACACCACGCAGCCGCCCACCCCCTCCCCCACCCCAAGCGGGACGGGGAAGAAAATCAGGAAAGAAAAAGTAAAAACTCGTGGGCTGAGACAAGAACAGTCCAATAGCACAGAAAAGAAGAAAGCAATTCCAATGACAACACCAAGAAAATGACAACAGCAACAGGAAAAGGACTGGAATGCACAAATGGTGCACAGGGCAACCGCTCACCACCCGCCGATCGACACCCGAGCAGCAATCGCAACCCCCCCACCACCCAGTTATTTCCTGAATGTGACGTCCCATGGTATGGAATACCTCGTTGGCCCGTTTGGGTCAGCTGCCCTGGCTGTGTTCCCTCCCAACTTCTTGTGCC
>JANZLQ010000008.1:19682876-19706335 GCA_026212715.1 Elanus axillaris
GTCCTGCCAGAAAACCTGCTCCAGCATGGGCTCCTCTCTCCAAAGGGCCACAGGTCCTGCCAGGAGCCTGCTCCAGCACGGGCTTCCCACAGGGTCACAGACTCCTTGGGGCATCCCCCTGCTCTGGCGTGGTGTCCTCCCCGGGCTGCAGGTGGATATCTGCTCCACCGTGGACCTCCCTGGGCTGCAGGGGCACAGCCTGCCTCACCATGGTCTTCCCACGGGCTGCAGGGGAATCTCTGCTCCGGTGCCTGGAGCGTCTCCTCCCCTCCTTCTGCACTGACATGGGGGGTCTGCAGGACTGTTTGTCTTACATGTTCTCACTTCTCTCCCTGGCTGCTATTCTGCAGTTTTTTACCCCCCTTCTTAAATCTGTTGTCCCAGAGGCACTGCCACCATTGCTGATGGGCTTGGCCTTGGCTGGCGACAGGTCCATCTTGGAGCTGGCTGGTATTGGCTCTGTCGGATACAGGGGGAAGCTTCCAGCAGCTTCTCACAGAAGCCACCTCTGTAACTTCCCCTCCTTCCCTGCTACCAAAACCTTGCCATGCAAATGCAATGCAAGTTCTTATAGGTTTAAACCTGACAAAAAAGGCAAAATATTTGAGCTACCCAGTGTTCTAAATGTTTGCTAAAGCAATCCCCTTCTGAGAGTTAGGTATGTGGCCAGGGAAAGGAAAGGAACTTGTGCAGTTGTAGCTCACAGCTGATGTATGGCAGAAAAGTCACTGAAGTTTGCAAAAAAAACATTCCTTTGTATAAAGAAGATCATTTAGTTCCGCAGCAGGACTATAGTAGTGCCTGAGATACAGTCCAAGGCCCAGATTAAGATTTTCATTAAAATGTGTTAATTTGTCTCTCCAAAAATAATTAAACTGCAATGTGAAACTTCAGAAATTCATATTCTGCTAACATAGTGTTTCTGTAAACAGAAGGTTAGCACTTTTAAACCATTCATACTGTCTCTGACTTGATGTTAAAACAGGGGTTTACTTTTTTTTTAAAATGCTCACTGCTACAAATCTGCATGAATGTCAAACCAGAAAAGTACAATTCTGCTTGTTCAGGTAGGAAATAAACTGTGACTTCTTAGAATAGGGCCAGTGACTTCAGTCAATTATCCCTGCTGTTAATGCTAATGTTAGAGTGGTAATTACCATGTAACGTCCATTGAAATTATTCCATGAAAATAATTTCATACCAGCTTGATTACCACCTGGATTCTCCTGATTGAAATTTTTTAAGTGGTAAGCAAGGAAAAGAATTTAAAAAACCCACAACCAAACCCTACCCAAAAAAACAAAACCCACAAAATAGTTTGCATTCCATTAAGGACTACTTGAGGGACCAGTCACTGAGTGACTGAAAAACAAAAACAAAGTTATACCTCATATATGAATATATTCTTCTGATGGTTGTTGTTGTTTTATTCTGTGTTTTGTTCTGAATGTAATAATAGTCTAGGATAGATGAAAGGTGAAGACTTGATATGATATGAATCCTTTATAGTCTGAGACTTCATTATTCACACTGAGGAACTGATTATACTCAGATAATACCATAGTGTTTAGAAGGTTGCTCATTAGTCAAAATATGAATGTATACAAGTATGTAGAACATAGGGCAGAAAACAAGAGTCAGCAGTAATCAGTCTTGTTTCAGAACTGAAAGTATTATTACCTTGCTAATGTAAAAGGCTACAGAAAAACTCTGGTAGAAAACCTGCACAGCAAGGCTTTTAAGCAGAGAACATAACCATGCTACAACCATGCTAGTTAAGACTGAACTAGTATTCTTATGTGAAGTTCAGTGACAACTGGTGACTCTACCATGTTCAGATGGTGTTAATGCAAGTATTTCTACATAGGACTCAATTGCATGATGAAGATGTTCCTAAGGGAACATTTTAAGCCATGGCTAAAGTTAAGGAGCAAAGGAGTTGAAGCCAGTGGGTCTGTATGTATAAGTAAAGGTTTCTGAATCTGATCCTCCTTCTTATCATCATATCTATAGTTTAAACAAGGCTATAAAAGGTAATTCAGAAGGAGTTAATGAGTGCTTAGAGCCTTGTTCAGTAGCATTGGTGGTGGTGTTTGTACAAATATAGAGGGTAATTTACCATTAGTCAAAACAATTCACTGTATATTTTTATACATCTGCTTTGTGATGAAATGAGCTGTCCAATGATGATGTGACAGTCTAGCCAAAATATGGATGACTACAGTGTGGATGTGAATATTTGGTAATTGTTCCATCCCCTTGTGCTTATTGACTTCTGTAAATATTCCAAGGTCCAGAGAATATGGCTTAGAATGAAAAATTCATACATATGTTAACAAAACAAGCAAATACCTTGTCCCTCATTCCTGATCTAAATAAGATATAGAAAATCAGGAAGATTTTAAAAAAATCATGTGCACCCCCAAAATAAACATTTGCTTGACATATATTGCTAATCAAAATAACAGATAGATGGAAAAGAAAAAGTGGAAAACATAACTAAGGATTATACAACTCAGTTTTATGCACTCACAAGGAACACTGTATTCATTTCTGGTTAGCATATTTCAGAAAGATGTGGGACAACACATGGATTTCAAAGTGGGTGACAAAAGCAATTGGAAATATCAAATTATATTTGTGGTAAGCAAAACTAAAAAGGCTGGGATTTAGAGGAGTTTAAAGGGAAGAAGAACAGAGGATGTGACAAGGCACACAAAATAATAAATAGTAAAGTGAAGACAATTCTAGTGTTTCAGTGTATCTTTTTTCATTCTACAAAAAGATGGATGAAAAATTTTAAAAAGGAAATGTAAAAGCTGGATAATAGCAATCTGTCTTTATTTGCAGGAAAGAAGACAACAGATTTTTTTATAATATTCTTTTCCACAAAATCCAGACTCTGGAAGCCAAGAAAGCGTAGTTAAGGTACATAGATATGCAACTGTCCCCTTTTACTTGGCAACAGCCCCTGGGAAACTTCTACATACACTCAAATTGTGCAAGAGAGAGCTGCATGCAGTGGTGGAGAAAAGTCAGGCTGAAATATCTGTTAATAGTGATATGAGATTGGCTGTGGACCCTTTGCAGCCTTAGCCCTAAGCACTTCCTTCCCAATAATGTGATAGAAAGAAACAGATGTTTATCTAGACAGATCTAGTATACATATTTCCAAAGTTCTGGCTGCTGCATTGATGATGGTTTATAGGAAGACTTTCTTGCCATGCTTATTGTTACAAGGAAACTAATACCCAAGAGCAAGCAGGAGGTTTAGTAATACATAAGTGGCTGAAGAGTGCTAACACTGTGCTGAGGCTCCAGTGCATTTTACCTATCTTAAAGCAAATAGCTGAGGGAGTCAGGAATGTAAGTATAGGGTAGGAAGTCCCTGCAGAGAGATCTGGACAGGCTGGGTCAATGGGCCAAGGCCAATTATATGAGGTTCAACAAGGCCAAGTGCTGGGTCCTGCACTTGGGTCACAACAACTCCATGTAATGCTACAGGCTTGGGGAAGAGCGGCTGGAAAGCTGCCTGGTGGAAAAGGACCTGGGGGTTCTGGCTGACAGCCAGCTGAATATGAGCCAGCAGTGTGCCCAGGTGGCCAAGAAGGCCAGTGGCATCCTGGCCTGTATCAGAAATTCTGTGACCAGCAGGAGCAGGGAGGTGATTGTTCCCTTGTACTCGGCACTGGTGAGGCTGCAGCTCGAGTACTGGGTTCAGTTTTGGGCCCCTCACTACAGGAAAGACACTGAGGTGCTAGAGTGTGTCAAATGTAGGGCAACAAAGCTAGGTGTAGAGCACAAGTCTTATGAAGAGCGACTGAGGCAACTGGGGCTGTTTAGTCTAGAAAAAAGGAGGCTGCGTGAGAACTTATCACTCTGTACAACTACCTGAAAGGGGGTTGTAGTGAGGTGGGGGCTGGTCTCTTCTGTCTGGTGGCTGGTGATAGGACGAGAGGTAATGGCCTCAAGTTGCGTCAAGGGAGGTTTAGGTTGGATATTAAGAAAAATCTCTTTATTGAGAGGGTTGTGAGTCATTGGAATAGGCTGCCCAGGGAGCTGGTTGAGTCGCCATCCTTGGAGGTATTAAAAAAAGTGCAGACAAGGCACTCCAAGACATGGTCTAGTGGGCATGGACAGTGGTTGGACTCAATGATCTTGAAGGTCTTTTCCAACCTAAGTGATTCTATGTTTCTATCATTCTATTCTAAACTCCTGTGTAATCAATGATGAGACATAGGTGCATAAAATATGCTGCTAATGACTTCTGCTAAGACTTCCATTAGTTGTCTAAGATAAACTAGTATATGGGCACTTTTAAGAATTATAAAATTAGTGTTTGTGGAGGTACTTAGGCCCTTGAACACAACTTTATTGAATAGTTAATAAAGATTTGTGTATGTATTTTTATTATTAATATTGTGAAACAACAGTGTCTTCACATATCTTTGTTTAATGTCATACAAAAGTTTCGCTCATTTGAAATTTCTAGTAATATAAGTGTTTAAGAAAAAGTATCAGTGATGATCTATGTATGATTCTTATGTCAACTTCCACTTTCTTGCACACTATATTAGTGTATTATAACTGCATTTTGAATTGTTTATGGATATACTGGCTGACACAAGAAACAGAGCTGAAAATTATAGTGTATGTCATCAAATATTAACAATTATTCATTGGTAGTTGCAATAATTTGAAGTGCATCTGTAAAGACTAAGGTGTTTTCTTCCTCTGCTTTTTATGTCTTATTACTACTAAGGCATATAACCTGGAAATATTTCTGTTCTTTTTTTCTCAGTAAACTATTTATTTTTCATAGTTATTAAAGTATTTTTTTTACCTTTATCATCTCTTTATCATCTCTGCATAAACCTATTAATGGTAGCAGTTCAAACAATTCTTGAGCTTACACTAACAAAAAAAAACCCACACTAAATCATTATTTCAGTTAGCCAGAGCTAACTTGCTTTGGCTAGCCAAAATCCACCCAGTCTCACTTTCATTCTCACCATTTCATCTGCTGAGCACTTAATTCTCACATTAATATACCTCTCACTTCTATTCCCCCATGTATCACCTCTCACTGTTGCTCTCCTCACAGCAAACCCACAGATACTTAATTTATTTTTGTTTTACAAATACTCTGAGGTCCTCACTTCTCTGCTTTCTAAGCTTTGATTTTCACTGAGCAAAAAGCCACTTTGAATAAATCCTAATTATAGAAATTTGTCCATTTAGACATTTAATTTTTAAAATTTAAAGTGTTTTATTAATACACAAGATTTAGACTTGTGGTTTTGCCTTCTTTGCCCAATTACATGAAAACAAGAAACTTTCTTTGTTCAGTCCAATCTTTTGGTGGATAAGCATTCAGCATGTACCAATCTGTCAGATTAAATACTTCCCATGGCAACTTTCAATATTTCATTCCACTAAACATAGTGATTGACATACTGTGGTATTGTCTGAAATTATTTAGAGATCAGTAGAGTGCTTACAAAGGAAGTTAATAAAACTGCCAACTTCATAAAATAGTTTTGTGGTAGGTTTTTGTGGGGAAGGGAGAGGAGGGAGGGATTGAATGCTTGAATAGACTCCTTTGTTGTGTTTTCAGATGGCTTTATACGCCCTATATAGACTCAATATTATGTGAGAACTCATGAGGGTGCTTCTTTTGAAAGGTACCACATGAACAGTGTTGGCTGGCATGAAGAGCAGCGCCTCAATAGTGGCTGAGAAAGTCTGCATCCTCTTTAGGGCTACCACACTGATGGCTATCCAATACTACAATGTGAACAAAGAAGAAAAACTTAATGTTAGGAGCCCATAGCAGAAGCTGTCACTTGACCAAACAGTATAGAACATAAAAACCATAAAAAGAGATGGTTATGTATGCATTATTAGCAGTGTTGTCTGACAAGCAGAGATACATAGATAAATTACATAGGGTAAGAATGTGATTTTTTCTATTATACTATTCTTGAGTCTAGAAATTTAATAAAGTTCTTGGCTCTATCACTGATCTTTGGCATTGCATTATGTGAGCAATGCAGAGAGAGGAGAGGAGAGGAGAGGAGAGGAGAGGAGAGGAGAGGAGAGGAGAGGAGAGGAGAAGAGATACAATCCATATTCTCTTGGTTTGTTATTCCATGCTTCTTACAATAATAATTTGTTTCTTGGAGAAGAGGATGAGATGTGGATGATCAGTTGAAATATTTTTGCTTCAGATTGATGAAGATAGTAGGAGCAGTGATACATCAATGATTGCAGCAGCTAGTCTAGCAAATTCTGCTTTCACATGCAGCTGGTGATTGAAAATGTTGCTGAGTCACTGGACAGTCCTTTGCTTAGTCTTTCAACAGCTCATTTATCATAATCGTACAGGCACATCACCTGAAGTACTCAAAAGCCTCAGGCTAAATTTTGTTACTGGTAGTTTTGATGGTTGATCATTAACACTTGGAATACGGACTCAAGGAGAATTAGGATGATCATTGGACACTAGCTGAATATCACAGACATTCCCTCCTTGTAAAATGACAAAACTAAAACAAATTTAAAAAATGAATCAAACAAAAAAAACCCTACAGACCAAAACTCCCACCTTAAAACTACTCCCTTTTACTATAGATAAACTATGTAAAATCTTTCAAGCCTTACCAGTCTACTTCCTGAACTTTAAAGTAATATAAATTCATTTGTATAAACTCTAGAGTTTTCAGTCCTTTCTGTAAGCTGGATTCTATACATATTGATTTGAGTATCCAAAATGAATATCTACAAAGTTAGTGAATGCTTACAAAGAGACTGGTGTTCACACTGGTCTTGGTCATGACCCACTGTAATTCCTTGAGTTTTGGAAAATCCATGAGTGCCCTGGTGAAGGTCATAGAGAAACCAGCAACCAATAATGGAAATAATAAAACCCATTGTTGTCCTGCTGATAGCTGTGAAAATCTTGTGATATCACTTGTAATTTCACAATCATAAAAATTCATGTGTTTCTAGATAATTTTCCTCTATGAAGAGTCTTAGTGAAAACCTGGTGCAAATGCAGCCACTTATATCTTACTTCTTTTTGTTGTCTGCAGCCAATGCTTGGAAATCTATTCAGTTATTGATTTTTTTTTAGTAGGTTTCCTCTTTCTCTATAATCAAACATTAAATTGTGTTTTTTATTTAATATATATGAAGTAGCAGAAAAAAACAACACGCAGAAAATGGCAGGCCCCTATATAGGCATAGAGGTTACTATCTTTGAGAAAAGAATCATTTGATTTGAATATGAAACACTCAGACATTGAACTCTACATCCATAGTTTACTGTAGTTCAACTGTCCCATCTGTTATTTTTTAAAACAGATGAATAATGAAAGAATAAATATTTTTACCCTATACAATACTCATATACTCACAGAACTAATTAATTCAAATAGAACAGTGCATTAGTTCTCAGTATTAATGGAGCTGATTTATTTATTTAGCTTGTCACTTTCAAACAAACTGAACTAAGAGACATCCTGAATTGAGTTGAATTACAGCTTTCATCTTTCATCCCTGCTGAAATTCTTTGCAACCTGCATTCTGACAAAATAAAAAGGAATAAAAAGGTAAAAAAATCTATTTTGATCCTCACATCTCAGAAATAATAGCTTTTTATCTTGTCTTCTCTTGTTGGTGCAGTAATTATGACTCAAAAAAAGAAAATGGTCATAACAAGCAAGAACATGGGAGTAGCTTACGAGATAGCTGTTTCTAAAATGCAATACTGAATGCCAAAAAGTAAATCTGTTTTCATATATATGAATGATACATGCTTCTCAGGGGAAATCATAACAGTGAAATTTAATGCTGATCTATCTTCATAAACCTTTTCTCAGTCCCATGTACTTTGTCTCAGCCTTAAGTATGATAACAAAAAGTTTTGATTTTTTGGTGGTTTTTTTTTTCTTTTTTCTATTTCTGTTTAACATAGAACAGCTTCAGTTTCCTTTTAAATGTACTTAGGACTTATCACTTCCCCATGAGATAGTGAAAACTGATGGATATTTTGTGCTTCTGAAGTACAAAACCACACATATTCCTAGTAAGATCATTATTGTGTTACTCAGTTTATTGCTGTGCTGTAACTGCTACAGATTTTTCCTCATCATGTTTAAGTTCATGGCAGTATTGTTACAATGGTTCAGTAAGAATCACAGAAAATATTATAGCCACCAAAATTGAAAAATTCATTTTTTAATATTTTGCTAAAGATTGTATATTTGATTATTTGGATGTAAGCATTTATTGATGAAAGCTTTTATTGATAATCTCCATGTTTCTTCAACTACTGGAATACTCAAAATACATTACTTTTGAAAATTCTCATTACACCTCATTGTAAGTCATGAGATAAAATACTGATTTTTCAACCACATCTAGGAGTCACTAGAAATGTTTTCTATCAGAGATCAAGTAAATAAGAAAAATGGAAAATACCTGTAATGGGCAAAACTACATTGAAAATGCTTTCTCAATATGAATAATAATTCAGGACAAAATAAATAGAACTCATAATGTCTCTAATTTTTGTTTCATTTGTCATTAATGGAAGAACTACTATGCTGAAACAGGTGCTGAGGTCTGTATTTGGAATGACATGGTTATGATGAATATCTAGATTTTCTGATATAAATCATGGAATCATAGAATCATTTAGGTTGGAAATGACCTTTGAGATTATCAAGCCCAACAATAAACCTAACACTGCCAAGTCCACCACTAAACCATGTCCCCAAGCACCACATCTACACGTCTTTTAAATACCTCCAGGGATGGTGACTCAACCACTTCCCTGGGCAGCCTGTGCCAGTGCTTGACAACCCTTTCTACGAAGACATTTTTCCAAATATCCAAACTACACCTCCATTGGTGCAGCATGAGGCTATTTCCTCTCGTCTTATTGCTTGTTACTTGGAGAAGAGACCGACCCCCACCTCACTACAACCTCCTTTCAGGTAGTTGTAGAGAGCAATAAGGTCTCCCCTCAGCTGCCTTTGCTCCAGGCTGAACAACCCCAGTTCCCTCAGCCACTCCTTATAAGTCTTGGTCTCTAAACCCTTCACCAGCTTTGTTGCTCTTATTTGGATATGCTCCAGCACCTCAATGTCCTCCTTGTCACGAGGTGCCAGGTACAGGGGGACAATCATTTCCCTAGTCCTGCTGGCCACACTATTTCTGATAGAAGCCAGGATGCTATTGTCTTTCTTGGCCAATTATAATGTAGATAATTTGAAATTTTATGTGCTCAGTCTCAGAAAGGCTATTAGTTCCAGATTTTCAAAAGAAAAACAAAGTGGTTTGATTTATTTATGTGTATGCTGTAGTTAAGAAAGATATTTATATATAACATCATTGTATTTTTCTAAGTAGTGGTTACCTTAACACATTCAATGGCATCTGCAGAATTTTATAAATAGCTAACCAATGTATGTGACATACTTTTAATATGAAGATGTGTGCTCCTGCCACCTTGTCATAACCAGAATCAAAACACACAATTGCTTCTTTGCAGTTTCACTAATTAAGTTAATTCTAAACTACATTTGGGATGAGTTCAATGTTCATCAAATGAGTAATTGTTGCAGGATCACAATCCCAAGTGATACACTGTACTATTACTAGTCAGAATTAGGTATACTGCAAGAAACAATGAACAATTGTTCCCACAGTCCTCTGTCAATTCATCTCTGTCTTGACCTGCTACCCCCTGATATTCCATTCCTGGCCTTCCCTTAAGCAAAGACTGACAACTGTGCAAAATTGGGACAGATTGTGTTGTTGATACATAATATGGACATTTTTCCCTAAGGGACTATATAATTACAGGCACAAAATAGAAAGAAGATAAATGAAATGAAAACTGAAGCTTAAGAAAGACAGAGATTTTAACTGGGACTTGAGAGAAAGCAACATTTCAAAAAAATTTCAAAAATGTTTTTAAGACTTGTATCCTCATCTCAGTATATCTGCAGACATTAGTGCCTTACATAACTTTACATAATGTTTATTTGGAATAAAATACAGTTTCACTCTCTTACAAAAGCTATGTTAATAATGTTTGCTCAGTGTTTAAGCTGTTCACCTTGGTGCCTAAATTTATATGGGTTTCTTCTCTAGTATTTGCTTTTTTAAACTTTTCTCCCAAAGACTGTTTTTAGTGTCCGTTAATAAAGATTATCTCCATCTTTTCACATGGTATTTGGTTGTTGCTTTTCTATTTGTTTCTTTTTCTCACTTCTCTGTCTCTTTTCCTTTCCATAGCTTTAAACTCTCTTCCCTAATCTCACAGTTGACCCATCAGCCTCTTTAACTTCCTTCTGTTTCTCTCTTGACATGCTATTGGTCCATTTCTGTATATTCACATATACAGATATTTCTTTTCTCTCTTTTTCTTCTGCTAACTTCTAATCAATTATTTCCAACATCTATCCTTTTCCTCTTAACATCTCTTAATTTTGCTATTACTACATAATCCTTCAGAGTACAAAGTTCTTTTTTCAATGTGGATTGTATTTGTTTATATTATCTGCATGGGAAACAGTTAACTACATTAGAAATATTCTGATGTTAAAAATTAAAAAAAAAAGTGGCTTATTAAATTATTTCTGATCTATTTCAGCTTTGCCAGGCCAGGAAACAAAATTCTTACTTTAAACACTATTCATCTGTTGTGTTGAGAAAGAGGGTGAATTGCCATAATCATGTTCAGTCATTTCTATTTTAGGGGCAGTGATACTTGAGCATTAATGTGATAATGAAATCAAGCCTGACGGCTGAGTTAAACCTGAGGATTGCCTGTTCAAGAGATCTGTGTATACAGAAAAGCCTAACAATAGGAGTAATGGCCATTCAGGCAAACCAGACATCCTTCCCAAGGACTTTCAGCAGAGCCTTCTGACTGTGAAGGATAAAAGCTATGTATGCCACCTCCTTGAATTACATCACAGCATAGCTGAAGGTTCTGATCCTTTGCATTAGGTGTCTTCTTGAATCATCTTCAGTCACTGTAGCTCATCTGAGAGGAAGGGTGTCTGGATCTAGAAACTGGAAAACACTTCTGGCTCCCATCATATACACTTTTCTTATTCAACCTCTTACATCTTCATTACCTCCAATGTGTTATACAGGGACAGGGTGGTCAAGAAAACTGAATATGAGTCTAGATCTGGCATCGTATTTGTAAAGGGCCACCTAAGCATGGGTGGAATGCTTTGCAAGAGGATTGAAATAAATAAATGAATGAGCAAGCACATTTGTCATAATGGGGAAGGAAATCCGAATTTGCTCCTATGTGCTGTTAACATTGTGCATCACAATATGTATTACCCATAGAAAAAGTATTTCAGACTCTCTTAGTGTGTTAGGAAGAGTAACCAGAGTATCCATGTAGATAGCTCCTTGCAAAACCAATTCCACAAGTGAGATGGGTTTTAAAATGATCCAGTTTTAACCTGTGTGGATAAAATTCATTCAGAAAAGGTGAGCATAATGTATAGCTGCAGAAATGCATTAACAGCTTAGCAGATTTGAAGACCTGGTTTAAATAACAATCTCACTCTGTTATGTAGACAGGAATTTGGGAATGGTTTGTTCAATTAGGACAAAAGTTAAAAATATGTGAAATTGGGAAGTGCTACAAATTATTCAGAGTGGAGAAAAGGGAATAAAGATTCCAGTATTAATTGCCCTGGTTCCTGGACAACCTCTTCTGAGACCATTTCAGTCTGTTTGGCTCTTTACAACTCCCAGTGATACTGTTCTTACTTAGGGTTGCCTACAGGTAAATGTAAGGAGCAGAAGAAAAGGAGGGACAGGGAAGGACAAAGGAAGCACTAACAAGGTATGAGGGGAGGAGAAAACCATCACGAACAAGTACTGTGTTTATCCTTTGATGCAAAACATCTTTCAGTGGCCACGTTATCAGGGGCTTATTGTTTTTTAGCAATGCAATTGCTGAAAAACAGCTTTTCTGTCTTCTGGAATATTGTTCAAGATCTTTTCCTTGCTTTTGAGATACAAAGAAATAATACCTAGGAAAAACTATTGCCCTTGTGGAACTTACAAATATAAAAAAAATTGTCAATGTATTGCTTTCATTGAAAGTGCTGACATTGGTGGTGATTTATGAAGTTTATTGCTGCTTATCTAGGCTAGTAAGCACAAAACTAGTTACCACTAAATAAGTCTTCTCAAGCAGGGAGCAAGCTGAGCATATTACAAGGAACTAATATTGAATTATTTGATTTCAGCTGAGGCAGAGCTGGCTCCTCAAATGCTACAGGTATATACCTTTTTCACTTTTACCTAGCCACATTTAGAATTTCTAAAGCAGATTCTCTGTATGATTGTGATGGCCATTCCATAGCAGAATTGTCTTAACTCCAATTGTGTAGTAATCAGCAATTTAACATAAATGTATAAAACACAAATTCAACTTCCCATTAAGGTTATCCCATGCAGAAGAGTTTAGACTCTCTACAGGAATTTTCATGACAAAAAAAAAAAAAAAAGTCAGTAAGGTGTGTGATATAAAAGCAGGACCTGTAATTTTCTCAATCCAGATAACATTTTTTTTCCTTCCTTATGACATTCTCTTATTTAATGATATTATATTTCTGAATAAAAGACATCTGGTAAAAATTATTCAACAATAGTGAACACAAGTGATTGTATTAGCTGTTTCAAACAAATTTTGTGGGCAACACAGCCTGTTTTTTTCTTTTTTTTTCCCCCACCTTTTTCCTAGACATACGTTGATGTAGATTTCTAAAGAGATCAGATGAACAGAGAATGATGAAAAACTTTTCCAGCCAAAAACATCTGCAGTGAGAACTTGCAAGGAAGCTGAAAATTAAAGAATTTCATGAAAACTAGACTTCCTTTTTGCAGGATTAAATAAAACCACCACAAGATGGCTCCCCAGCTTCTCCAAATAGTTTTGGTTTTTTTGTTGGTTTTTTTTTTTTAATCAAGCTGCTCTCCAGTGAAAGCATTGATTGTCTTATAGAAGTCTGGAGTACAACTGAACAGACTGTGGATTAGAGCCTTGTCTAATAAAATAATAGCTATTTTTACATTAAAGCCCTAGAGATCTCTTTGAAAGGTAATTCTGTTACTTTAATTTCTGTACCCCATAAAAGGCTGTTATCTAGTTTGTGCCTCTGTTCATTTTTCTTCTAACAGACAAAGATTGGCTCAGAGAATTCAAACTGATTTGGAGTTTAAGCCTCCTGCTTTTAAAGGCTAAAGCAGCTTATGCTCCTAAGATTTTTAAGTTTCTAAAAGTACTAGGAATTTGAATGCTACATAAATTTTTTTAATTATTATTTTTGTTGGCCATTAATTTTTAAAAAGTAGAACTACAATTAAAGGGTGAGCTATGATATAGTGGTTTTAGTAGGGGTTGTTCCCAAAGCAGTCTGAAATTACACTAAAATAAACACCATTCTCAAGGAAAATACAGGGTTTGGGTTTTTTTTGTAGTTTTTGAAATAAAAAAAAAAAAGTACAACACCTGATTCAGCTAATCAGAACAGTGTGCGTATTTTTTAGAATACCACTTCTGGGATAAATAGGTTTCGTTTTGTTTTTCTGCTGGGATTATTTTATTGATACAGACTTCCTAATACAAAGCAGAGATGCAGAGGAAGAAAGAACAAGAAAACATTGGAGGGTGAGAAGTGGGCAATTTAACATCAAAGAAGTAGTTGATAGCAGCAGAATTCTTTTCAGTTTGTATACAACAGAAAGACAAATTTGTATTTATGCAGAATAAGAATCTGTTTTCTTTGTAAGATCCATACTGTAAGTCTGGAGAGCCTTTCACAGAGGAGGCATGGCAGTGATAGAGTTTACTGCAGTCTGTGTGCTATAAAACTGAAAATTTTCACTTCTACATGGTCAGAAGTGCAAGTTATCTCCATTCTATCTTTTAAGCCTATTTGTGAATTTTTTCTTGTTGTCAAAGTCACTGATCAATCATACTGTCTATAAATTTTCACTCAGTCACAAAGTGACATTTACTGATAAAATTTGATCTTTATACTTAATGCAGAGAAAACACAAGATAAGAATGAATTCCTTGTTCAGCTGTGGAAAGATCACAAGCAAGACCATACTTTGATTAAAACAAAGTTGCTGTTCTAAAGAAAAAAGTGGGGTATAACTAAGGCAAAGAATGAAGGAAACTGGAATTAGGTATAAATTTATAAAACTGAAAGAAGCTTTTTGAAGGCTCAGAGTAGAATTAGAAAACTGGGTGCTTCCAAGACTGATCCTGAGTATAACTATTTTATGGATGTATTCAGCACTGGCTGAAGCTATAGCTGTCCATGCACTCCTTTTTTTTTCCTTCTTCTCCGCCCCCCTGCCCCCCCCCCCAGTCTCTGTTACACCATGGCAAGAGTCCAAGGACAAAGCTCCACCTTATTAAGATAAAAAGCAACCCCTGTCCATCCATTTTTTGAGTCTGTCTGTCTACCTATACTACTAGGTCTCACACAATCTTTCTTTCCACTGACTATAGGCCATGTCTGTGCCAATTAGCCAAGATACAGGTGTCTACACTAAACACCTGTAAGCCAGACAAATTCTACTTGCCTCCATATAGAATGATAGAAAATGTTTCCTGTTACAATTCATGCTTAAGGATGGAAAACTAAGGCATATTTGGTGACTGATGAAACCAGCATGCCCAGTACACCAGGTAGTATGAACAAGCTGGAATGTGACAGTCCCAATGCCTGGCAGAAATGGAAATTTAAATATAGAGAGCCAGAAACTTAAGAATTCACATTGAATTCTGCACTGAATTTCCAAGGTTTTATTGCTCCATTTAGTGTGTTCAGATGACATGCTACCCTTAAACTAGCGAATAAAATTTTTGAGGAAAGTTTTACATCTCCATTATCTCTTGTTCTAAGTCAGAAAGTCCATTTGAAACGTAGTCACAGCTATTTTACAAATTATTTGATCTTTCTGGATCTCAGCCCTGAATTGCAAATGCAAAAGTAAATTGCAGTCAGGGAAGTCATTGACTTACTGAGACATTGAAACCCAGCCTGTGCATTATTTCACCCTTAGTGTGCTCTGTCAGAAAGAAATATTTCTTCAGCAGTGTTGAGAGTGCCAGCATTTCCTTACAATGTGACAGAGTAAACTTCTGCCCCAAGAAGAAACAGTTTTAATGTATTCTGGGCTTTATTTACTTACACTTACTTACTTACTTATTTTTGAAAGGGGGTATTTTTAATTTGATGCTTACAAAGTCATATTAGCTTCCTGTATCATTGATTTAATGGTCTCTATTCATAAAATAGGTGTAATAAGACCAATTAAATAACAACAAATGAGCTAATTAAAGACTGCTTGTGAAAAAATGATGAGGACTGCCAGCTACCTTTCACTTAATCTGTGTCATTATGGCAAAATGGCTTCCAGCCACTGTAGTGACATTAAGCCCAAAAGGAAAATTCTAGCCCAAATGAGTTCGTGCCATTCCCTTTTTTGTAAACACTGTCCTCCTGGTCCACATTTTACACCTCTACTGGATTAGATGGAAAAAGAAATACTTACAAATACTTTAAAAACACACAATATCACAAGAAACATTAGTAACTTTTTAAATTATTCAGTAATCTCATTTATAAAATATATACTAGAATACCAATCTATGGAGTAGGCTTAGCATCTTAGGAAGAAGGTATGGAGCTGCTGTTTTGTTATAAATAGTAACAGCCTTTTCTGAAAAAGAACATTCCTCTAAATTCCTTGAGTAAAATACTATCCCTAGAGAAAACAAGGGAAGTTCTTTCACTGACTTTATTAGCTACAATTTCACCTCTTATTTTTATTACTGTTTATACCACTGCATATAGTGTTTCCTTTACTGTGTTTCTGGGCAGTATACAAATATTAAAACCTATAAATTTAATTTACTTAACTCAGGCAAATATTAATTCTTCCTACAATTAAAATGTTAGCCAATTACAGAAAAACAAGAAAAAAATTACACCCGTGTATAATGCATTCACAGGATACACAGATGGGCTCTTAATCACACACATCTGCTTTGGATTTCATCTGCCAATATGTATGGATTGAACCGTTTTATATATAACATAGCTACATACATTTATGTATATTACATACCATTACAGAGACAGCTGACAAATACAACAGACTTTCGTACAAAATAGAGGTTTGAAAATTATAGCTTTCCCTAAGACTGAATGACAATGTAATTGGAAAAAAAAAAAAAGTTTTCTGAATATCTTAATGAAGTGTATTTTAAAGCCACTCTTTCTGCATGATTTATTCTTTAAAATAAGTGAACATGTTGATCTTATTCCATTCACTCATACATAAAAGTGGACAGCAATGAAACATGTAAAGTCATTGTGGGTGGTTTTGGTTCAGCACTTGAGGGAGCTGAGCTTTCTAGAAGTTCATCCACAGCTCTCTGAAACCCATGCAAGATTTCCTACTGATCTCAGTGAATTTGAGTTCAGAAAGGGAGTGACACTTGAAAGTAGTCTTTAACTAAAACAAAAATGCAGCCATGTATTTTGATTCAAGCATATTTAACCCACTTAATGTATTGTATTACAAATCAACTTAGAAAATTAAACATACTCTTGATCTAAAAAGACAAAAGCTAACCTGTTTCTCTTGCCTACATATTTATGTATTTATGTATTTATATGAAAAGGGATTTTTATATTCTCTTGTCAATGCTGGAAATTATAAAGACTTCTGCCTAATATGTGGGATGTTGGGATTACATGTAAAAATTTTTAGTGCGCTGTGCTAGCAAAGGTGGGTTTCTGTCACTAGCTCTTGTGAAACTAACTGATTACCTGAAGAAAGAGAAATTGAAGTTTCTTTGCAATGTCAAGCTAGATGCCTTTATGCTTTTTTTTTTCCTTTTTTTTAATTCTGAACAGAATAATGCCACAAATTAATGTATTTTGGATGGTACTAGGTGAAAAGTAATGGATAGTGAACTCTCCAGAGCATCACAGGGAAAACATTTTTTCATCCTCTTCAAATACTTCATGAGCAAGAACTTTTTGGCCATTACAGGTAGAATTTGGATTGGTCATCTCTTTCTGTTCAAAGAGGAATTGTGTTAGATTTAGTCACCAAGTTGAACAAGAGTTTCTAGGACTCAGCTATTACTTTTTTCCTGTTACCATAGAAACATGTCAGCATGATGAATATGGAAAATGGTGCTTTAAAATAATCTCCATTTTGAACATAAAAAGAAAACAGGCTTGTGTAAAGTAGCAATTATGTTAAAGCACCTTATCCCATTTTCAGTCAGCACAACAGCAGTTTCCATGAAAATGGGAATATGAGTAGTGACCAGCAGCAAGACGGCCATTCTTCTTCATTTTATTGATTCGAGTTCATGGGTGGAGTCTTAACTCCCCAGGTTTTCCTAAACTTAAAATCCAAAAGTTCGGTGCTACAACATAGTTGCTGCAGTGAAAAGATTTGATGGTGTTTTGAACATCCAGAAATTCACTAGAACACTGTCTTCTCTTTATGATGCATTCTGTATGTGAGCGGCACAGAACATTGTGCATGTGAATCAGCCTTCCATGCTGCATTCGAATAGTTAATTTTAAAAAGTTAAGGGAAAAAGAAAAAAAAGAAAACATATCATTTCACCCCTGCACTGTTTTGTTTTTGGTTTTTTTTAGCATATTCAAAACTATTTTGATTCATAAAATTAATTAGAATTTGATCAGTCTCTCTGAACAGATAGTGTGAATAATGACAGCTGATGGCCAAGAAGGCATTACACTATTGTAATAGTCTAAGTAGAAACTGTATTTTTTGTACTACAAGAGCAGTCTAAATTGTAGATCTACGTCTAATGGAGTGTATGGTCTTTCGTGCTATCTGCCTATCATTCTATTGATTATACTTTTTGAGAAACATAGAATGTATACCTTACATATATTTTACACATTAATGGCATACCATCTAATGTTCACTAATATCCTAATGTAGCCAGTAAATCGAGTGCGCTAACTTAATCTACACATTTAGTTGTTAATTTAATGAACTTTAGTCATTATAATGTTGAAATTGCATGTTTTTGGTTATCTGTATCAGGCTTGGTAGTATCAAGCTTTGTATCTTTAGACTTATCTTGCTTCAGGAGCAGTGTTTTGAAAATAGTCTTTATAATGGTTTGTGCTGTAAATTAATATATTACTCTGAGTTTTGTGATACAAATAAAATAAAAATCAGATCGTGTCCTTGTCTCATTTACAATTATATTAGTCTTAGGCTATCTTTCCTAAGAAAAATATGGGAGGCTTAGTGGACTCCAAATTTACTTTTACATAGCTGAAAGCAGTAGATGTCTATATTTTTGTCACATTTATTTTTCTTTTTATGCCATATTTTTATCTTATGTTTTTGAAACATTGTGTGGTCATGTAATACTCTGAAAAAGCTATAGGCTTAATATTTGGGTTTATTTTATTTTGATTGGAGAGATGCTATTTTGTCTATTGGCAAATAGGAGACCATACATGGTCTTTTTATGCAATTAAAGGATGAGGTATTTGACAACCAGAAAGGACATTTATCAAAATATAATACACTTCCAACATTTTTCCTTTCACATGAATCTACAAGACCTCAAAAACCCACAGCATTTTTAAAAATACTTTAGCACAGATTTTCCTCTGATGGTTTGAAATCTCACCATTATTCTATCATTAGACTGTACATCAGGATCACCATTTCGGTATGGTAAGAATAGTTTCCTGACAAACAAAGGAACACTTTTAGTCTCTAACTAATTTGGTAGACTTAAAAAGCAGTAATTCCTAGCAGGCATAATTGATTTCAATGGAAATAAAGGACATATTGTCCTTAAGTCTAATGCACTATTTTCAGTGACATGGTGAAACAACTCAGATTAAAGTTAAGCTAAGTCTAGGAAAGTGAATCCTACATTTTCAGTTTAAAGACATTGCATTATATCGCAGATAATAACTTGTAGATTTTTAATAAATGGAACAAATCATAGCACATTTAGCACTGAAAAAGTTTTGATTTTTATTCTTTCAAATAAGAGTAACCTGCATATAAGAAGCATTCAGTTCTAGTTTACTTAGAGAAAAGTCAGTGAAGCAGAGGCTATGACTAGGTAATATGAGTGACTATTCATCAGTAACAGCAAAACATGACTGAACAAGCACAAATAAAACAAAGGCACAGACACAAAAAAAAAATCTGCAAATCTATTCAGTAACCTGTTGGATTTACACAACCCCATCTAAATACTTCTCAGAAAGATATGACAGTTCATGCTGTTTTGGTTATAAGCTCAGAAATATAGCATTGCTTATTAGAGAAGCTCTTAAACTATCAGCATCCTTGCTGAGAAAAAGATTTATGGCTAACCTTTGCTAGGTCAGTGACAATAAGACTAGGAAAGTGGTTTTTTAGAGAAAAGGCAGTCAGGTGGTTCAACATGAAATTAGATATGTTGCCAGACTCAGCAGGTAGCTGATAATATGATTGAAATTCAGGATACCTATAAATAGAAAATACTGCCTAGCATGCAGTCTGGGTCATGAGGAAGATGATTTATCCTGCAATGTTTTCAGTGTCCTGCATTTATTTGAAATATCATACCATACACATTACTTTTTATTCACTAAAGCATGGAGACTGTTTGATTCTCCAACATTTCTAGTCACAGTTTTTCAAGTGCCCTTTGTTGGACTAATTTGTCTTGTTCCCTACATCAGTGTGGAATAGTGTTAGCACACTCACAGTATTTCTATTAAAAGAAAGAACTGATAATTCTGTGCAACCTGAACTGGTGAAAGATATCCCTGCCCATGGCAGCAGGTGTTGAAACTAGATGATCTTTAAGGTCCCTTCCAAATCAAACAATACTATAGCTATATGATTCTCCACACGGAGTCTGTAACTCAGCTCTATGATACCACCAAAGTAAAGAAAAGCTTGACTAGATTAAGGTTAGGGTTGTGGAATCTTGCTAACTGTCCTTGTAAATACGCAAGGAGTTTGAATGAAAGCTTTGAGAATGCAGTAACCCCTAAAACACTAGGAGATGGAGAGAGGAAAGGTATACCAAATGAAAAATGTTCCTATGTTTTATACTTTTTTCCTTAAGTGTCCATTACTGGATACAGCTGGGTACTGATCTAAATGGAGATTTAAATGGAGCTTTGGAATACCATTTTTATATTTTTAATGGTCACCATAGAATATGTGTCCCAAAATATTAGCCTGCTAGCACTGATTGTGGCTATGGGAAATTAAAATATTTAGGCTGAGACCCATATGGATTTCTATCTGAATAACTTGTTCAGAATTGTTGCTTGCAGCAAGCGTGGAGACCACAGCCATAAATCCCATAAATTAAACATGCCAATGACTACTCTCCAGCACTGAAGTTAGTATAGAATGGTTCGCATGCACTGTGTTAAATTCTTTTACTCTCCAAAACAGTTAGCCCATATTAAATTACTTGTTAAAAATGATCCTTGACTTGTACTTAGCACCCAACTGTAGTTGAGAAAATACTGGCTGGCGAAGCTTCAAACTAAGACAAGAACTATTCTGAGAGTTTAACATTTATTTGGATTAAAGAGAACAGACTTCCTGACAGAAGCACCTGGGATATGAGTTCATCTGCTCAAATACAGGCATCTGTGGTGCAGATATCCCCATCTGATTTAGAAGTTTAGACTGTCTTTATAATCAGTGGAGAGACACAGGCACATCTAAGGGACTGATTCACTCCATCATAAAGCAGACACTTAACATTTTCAGATTAATTGTTCCCTGCAAGTGCCCATTTTTCTCTTTTCATTATAAAGAGAATCCAGGAAGATAAATATACATGTCTGTATTGTAAATATTTAAAGATAAGACAAATGAATCCCAGACTAAATGCATGAATATGCTGACTGAATCTGTGTCTTTGTGCCTCCATAGGTCTATCCATGATTCAAATTCAGACGTTGTAAATCTCAAAGAGAGGACAGGAATTGATTTCTGTGCAACTGAGGAAGAAGTTCTTTCACAGATCTGTCTTGGTTTATAATCCACAATATGTCTATGAACTTCTGATTCTGCATTGGAAAACCAGAATTTGACTATATGTCTACTTTAAAGAACCTGTGTATTGCCATTTTAGAGGTTTATTTTCAGCTGATGACTTTTATTTATTCATAAATAATTAAGGAATGGAAAATAGATGCAGATAAGAGTAATTTTCTATTAATGGGGAAAGAAGAAATGAATCAAATATTTCACAGTCCCTGTAACTTTATAATCAAAGTACAAAGGCAAGAAGAGGGTTTTCATGCAGGGAGATAATGTCTTTTCAAACAGTTCAAGGTTATGCCTGTTTCAGGCATAAACCAGTCAAAAATATACATTGTAAAGCCAAGGTCACCATTGAATCAAGATTTCTTGAAGTGTTTGCAAGAATGAACCATGAATCAGCTAGATATCACAATGAGTCCGTCATACTCTAAATGACTTCAAACCAGTCAGTAAATAATACACCTCTGTTAATGAAAAACAACAACAACAACAAAAACCCAACAAAAAAACAACAACAACAAACCTTCAATAATAATCTTGTGGATAAAGAACTAAAATTAATCTAGCAAGTTATCAGTTCCTGATTCTTCCACAAGCTTCCAGTGTAATACTTGATTAGTGGCTTTTCAGCAGAATGGTTGAGTTGTTCTGTCCAACATGAATAATATTTATTCAGAATTTTATTTGTCAATGGAAGTGATATTTTAATATTTTATTGGGAATGTACAGATAAACTTGCACTAGAATAAATTACAAAAATAAACATATCTGAGAAAATTAAAATATTCCAAATCATGAATTTAGTTCAACATTCTACAGTACCTCCTTGTCTCTTGCTTCCCTCAAAAAGGAAAATCAGATAATGATGAGGGGGAGAGTCCAGGTTAAAGTCACAGCTGAGATAGCTGAAAACAACTTGGAGATTTAGATATTTAGTTTGATTTTTTTGGATCTGCCCAAATACATAGTTACCTTTTTAGATATAAGAAGCTACAAAAATCCAATGTTCTTCAAGTTTATAAAAATTCTCTTTCCTGAGCAGGATGCTTTCCTAAAACATCGTGACATTGTAGGTTACAGACTACATTTTTATTTACCCACTAAGGCAAGTGGTTTTGGCTCAATAGTTTCTAAAGGACGCTTCACTCAGATCCTTGAGATCCCATAGCTTTAACTTTCTCTAATTTCACATTTCACAATACATGTATGAAAGATACACATGTATAAATATATGAATTATGTATATAAATACATGAAATAGGAAACAGTCATTCACACTTCTCCCAAATTTTCATATTACAGCTCATAATTTATTCTGCCTTCCTTCAGAGATTTTTTTGGTACAGGTACTGTTGGTTGTAAACACAGCAAAGTAAAAGAACTATTTTATCTCATGGAATATGAGAGATGACTCATCCTCTGAAAGTTCCTGTGAAGAGAGCTGAGTTGCTGAGACCTTACATATGTTAGTGCACTGAAGTTTGGGAGGATGAGCTCCACTTCCAATGAATGTGTGACATATAATCAACTGACATACAAATTGCCCAGGAACTTCTTTCAGTTTTCCTTAGTTTTCACTGACTTTGGGCTGATGATGAAGTGAAATTATCACTTCACTTACGTTTGTTTGGATAAGGACTTTAGAATTTAATTTCAGGATGCAGGTTTTAAAATATTTATATGCATATTCCCAAATATGTTTTCACAAAGGTGGTACAATTTATGTTATTATGGAAGTTAACTTCTTTCACTGTTCTCTGAGTTGCCTAAAAGTATTGAGTTCTGAATGAGAAAAGTTAGATGCTGAAGAACTACTATTTCTTTTGCTTTCACACTTCACTTATGGCTGTACAGAACATTACAGTGATTAGGGTTTTTCACATATACCAAGTATAGATTCCTCCTGATTCCCTCTCACATGTGGATTGAAAAAGATGAAGAGGAAGGAATAAAACAGTCTCTCCTAACAGAAGTTAAGCCACATTAAGTGGCCTTAGCTAAATCTCATAGGCAAGCAATTCTTTTACTTATTGTGAATAAAAATATATTTGGTTTTGTCACTTATTCAGCAGGGAAAACTGCAATTTTCATTTATATATATATATATTTTATAATTGATCCTTCTACTATATTGGGTCTGGCTGAGATGGAGTTAACTATCCCCATAGCAGCCCTCATAGTGCTGTGTTCTGCGTTGGTAGCTAGAAAGGTCTTGATAAAACCCCAGTGTTTTGGCTACTGCTGAGCAGTGCTGGCACAGCATCAAGGCTGTGTCCCCAACATTTTTTTGCTGCCCTCAA
>JANZLQ010000008.1:19706435-19747243 GCA_026212715.1 Elanus axillaris
CTCAATGGGAGGCTGGGGCTGGGCAAGATCTTGGGAGGGGACATAACCAGGACAGCTGACCTAAACTAACCAAACAGGTATTCCATACCATATGAAGTTAGCTCAGCTATAAAAGCTAAGTAAAGGGAGATGAAAGGGGGACATTTTATCTTCTGGAGCAACCACTACATGTGCTGGAGCCCTGCTTCCTGGGAAGTGGCCAGACATCACCTGCTGATGGGAAGTAGAGCATAACATGATTTTTTTCTTGTTGCTTTCACGCGCAACCTTTGCTTTCACTTTATTAAACTGTCTTTATCTTGACCCACAAGCCTGCTATATTTTCTCCCCCCGTCCAGCTGAGGAGGGGGAGTGATAGAGCGGCTTTGGTGGGCACCTGGCACCCAGCGAGGGTCAACCAACCACATCTAATTGGGTAAAAAGAGTTACTTACATTTGTGCAAATCAGACTAGTTTACTGGGATTTTTAATTTGAAATATTTCACTTTATCAACACAGGGTTGGTCCTTTATAAGTTTATAAATACATATTAATATTTTATGAATATGTAAATAAGCATCTTCCTGCTGACCTGCTAGGCAAACAATTGCCATTCAGCCAATCAGAAATTCTGTGAGTAGAGACTGAGCAGAGCTGGATTGCTTTCCAGACCTTTTTAAACAAGTAGCTAATCTCTTATTTCTGCAAATTATGCATTTTACGCATAACGCCAAAAATAATGATGTGCCATCTCAGACCTTAATTGTCCGTATTTCCCTAGCAAGGCAAGAACTTTGCATATTGCAGTAGGCATACTAGATTCAGGTAAGGATGGAGGAGATATGCAAACTTTTGTGAATTTTTAGGTTACATCAGATGTATTTTAAAGTTTTTATCTTAAAGTCACAGAGAATTAACAAAAACATAACTTCTAAGTCTTCCTGAACCTTCCTTTAGAAGATAGTTCATCAGACAATTCAGCATTTTAACTTCACCCCTGCCCTGCCCTCACCCCCAGGGGTGTGGTACTTATATTTGTTCTCTGTCTGTGAAGCTCTGTCTAATTTGGTGAAAGGACAATGACATATTGAAAAAGTACTATTTGAAGACTATGAAATAATACTTTAATAACATGATAATATTAACAGCATGTCAGATTGGAATGTGGCATCTTTTCTCCCTTTCCCAATGTGACAGGCACTTCCCATCTTGCTGATCTCCTGGTAGCAATGGATTTCCCACTTATTTACTCTTCATTCTTTCCACAGTGTATTCTGATTACTGTATTTATGAATTAATTTATTCTTTTGATCTATACAATAATAGTTTGTGGGTTAGTTTGGAAGAAATTTTCAATAATATTTTTGGATGCAATGGGGAATAACTCTTACTTGTCTCATTATTCTTAGCTTTCTGAATTACTTAGTTGTCCTGCAATATGGTCTTAATCCCCTTCATCTTCTGTGTGTTCAAGAAATTAAGCATAATACATGTCATACCTAAAATCTCCAGTGAATTACTCCATTACTCAGAAAATCTTGCATGAAAAATTCTTTGCAGTTGATTTGAATAGTAGCCTTCTGCACTACTTTTTTATGGCTCAAAATCAGCTACATGCATATACCCTGCACAATTAGTATTTGATATTATGATGTAACAACAAGCAAAAGTATGGCAATATTAAAACCACCTAGTTTGTGTGCAGGAAGCATTGAGCTACTCAAGATGGTAGCTAAATTTTTTTATTCCTATTTTTTACTTTTGGAGTTCCTGCTTTACTTCACTGTAAACTACCTCTCTAACATCTAATGTTCCATGTATTATTATTAAATAATTCCACTGTAACAACTAATAAAACTGTTGTTCAGTGTTTGCTTGTATTAGTCACTGTAGCCCAAATTAATTTCTGTTAACATCTCATGTGAGCTTGGTTCAGTTTCCAAAACATAAGAGACTAGCTGCATTTACAATGCTCTAGCTGCTAATCCTGACTGACAGAAAAATCTCTCCCTTGGCTCTCTCAGATGCTTTGTAAATGATGCTTGCTCTAGTCTATATCATGGTGATAGGGATCAGTTTATCCTGATGCAGACACTTACATCTGGTTAGTTGTCTCTCTTCAGTTTCCACTGATTTTACTGACTTGCAGCATGATTCATTTGCTGACACAAGGATGTCTAGTGGTGTTGAGATGTCCTAGACTATCTTGTGTAGTTTCAGCCACTGTTACAGAAGGACATTACTTCTCCTTCTGTCATATATACCTACTCTGCACAGATGTCTTCAATAGCAACTATGTCAAATTCCATTAGCAACTACTTTTGAACAAATTAATTCCTAGATCTCCACTAACCAGCATATTAATTTAGATGAATTTAGTTATTTTTCTGTATATACATTCAATTCAAGACCTCAATTAACTTGAGTACAGATGGTGTCTAGTGGCATTTGAGATTTCTTAATAGATTTCACCTGGCTTCCAGCTGCTGTTTCAGAAGAGCAGAGATGTTCCCTAGACCCTGTCATATTTGCCAACACTATGAAGAAGTATTAAAAGCCCAAGGGTGGACTTTTATATTCAGGCAAAGAAATCCCACACTAAGTGCCTAAAACCTGGAGCTGAATTCTACCCTTACTATTTTTTGGAACAGAGAAGTAGTAATTTTTCATTTTAAAATTATCAGGAAGATTAGATTATTTCAAAATATATTTGAATTGGAAAATCTGTTGAAACTGACTGTCACAATAAACCATTTTCTGATACTGGAGTCTCATGAAATAATTAATGACAAACTGTTCTGCTCATGAACTAATTTGTCTAATCATCTATAACACTTACATTTCCTCCTTCAACATATTTTTAAATTATTTTATCTCTCAATGTCTTTTTCTGCTTTGTGATTTTTGTGTTCCAAATAACATTAGTGCATTTTAGTTTTCCACAGTCATTTAAAATCATCACTCCATGAAACACAGACATGTTCATAAATATGTTTTCACATATTCTAGGAAGCTTTTATGAATTATAAACTTACACTTTTTAGATATTATTGTTTAGGAAGAATTCATTTCTACACAGTTTCAGAAGCTTCTCTATTTATTACCCTATTCTGTAACTAGCTAACTCTCCCACGTTTGTTCTCTTACATTTCTTGACTATAAAGACATCAAGTTGTATCCTTTTTATTTTGTTTTAATCCGTTATGGATTTCTATCAAAAGTGCTTCTTTCTTCAGTAGGTGATGTTTTCAGGTGAAGAATAATACTGCAGATTTTGATTATTATTTATGAAAACACTGGGTTAAATGAAGTGATTTTTCTTATCTACTTCATTTCTTCACACAAGTTTTCTTGTCAGGCTTATTCTAGTAGGAAATTACTTCATCTAAATTGTAGGACAGACACATTCTCTGACAAGTACAGTATTTTCACTGATACCATTCAGAGCAGCTGATCTTTTGGCAGAGACTGCTGCATGCTCCCATCCTGAGAGCAGGTGAGAACTCTTGGCCTCCCTTCATGCAATGGCATCCATGAAGCAGATGGAGGGAAGCGTGTGCACCTTCTCTCATGCTGCTGTGCAGTCAGGGCACAGCCAAAAGAGGTACCCAGGTCAAGAAGATGAAAAGTATTCCTAGACCCTTACCCTTCAGACACTGCTAATTAACTTTTCTTCCACTATCTTTAGAAGAAACGCAGCCGCCTACTTCCTAACTTCTATTTGATTTTGCTTCATTCTGTAACAGGTAAGAACAGCTAAAACAGTAAAATCCATCTAGAGGCTGGTAGAGTTAGTAACCAGCCATGTTTTTAAAAAAAAGATTTTGATATAGGTTATATGGTATTTATTAAGTAACAGGATGGATGTTACTTGTAATCTAACAGCTGCACGAACAGTCATCCCAGAAAGCTGTAGTTCAAACTCCTGGAAACTTCTGCCTCCCACTGAGTAATTTCATAGGGTTAACATAAGTATTAGCATTGTCAGTAGACTACATCATCTCATTATCTGAGACTTGTGACTTAGACATCTATACTTACATGTTGAACCTAGTGACCCATGTATCACTTTATCCCTCATTCTAATGAAACTTCTACCTAAACCAGCAGGACTCTCTGTGGAAGGGGAGGAGTAATTTTCATTCTCATATATATCTTCCACTCAGACAAAAGAGGAAAGAAAATAGAGCTGTTTCCTAATAAGCTGGACTTTCTGATGTGGAAGCCATTATGTGGCCAAACAAACTAGATTTCAGTTTTCTTGCAGTCTTTGGTCTCCACATCTTCTAAAGCATTTTAATAGCTAAAACAAAAATCCCTGCCTCCCCAAGTCCAAAAGTTTGATTATGTAGATAAAACTAAGTAATATTTGACCTTAAAAAAAGAACAAAAATAAAACTTTCCAAAAGTAAAACTAAAATATTATTGTATTAGCATAATCAAATAAAGCAGAGAAGGCGATGTGTGGGGTGTGAGGGAGGAAGGAAAACTTAAACACTTCTTTGCCTGTTCTAGTATTTCACTAAGATTTTCTAGACTCTCAAGAAAGGCCATGGCAAAATTAATCTAAGCTGCAGGAAAAAAAAAATTAAAACATATCCCTCTTCAAAAAGCAGTGCAATCAAAACACCCACATTAAACATTATTCTTCACACTATTCAGGACTTGCAAGCATATTGTTACAAAATTGGGTCATTTTCCTCAAAAAGTATAACAATATTGCAACTAAGGAAAATGTCAAAAATTATATCCAGAAAATACATGCAGATGAAAGGAAGTAGGACAATTATACTTAATTTATATTTCTGACTAAAATGCTTATAAACAATACAAGACAGAAATTATTGACTAGTTGTCATAAGTTCTCTTCAGAACTTATCTGTATTTCAGGCAAGTATAGAATCTTGACTTTCAATGTCTCTAAAAATTAATATTTATTAACCAGAAAGTAAAAGAACTTTTTTCACCACAAAATCTCACTACCTACTTTGCATGTTGAAGTACTTATTTTCTTATTTGTCAGGAATAAGACTGAAATATTTTACCTTTTCAATAAACTTTCAAGCAACTTTCTCATCAACAGTATTCTGTTTTTATTTGACAGCAGTATTTGTGACCATCTTGAGGGCTGTTCTTAAGAAAGCAGCTTTCTGGCAAATGACTGTCATCATCGTTGCAGCATGATTCAATCTCATAATATCTAATTAGACAACAGTAGACACTATTTTAATACTGGTATGCAAGATACACTGTATTCTCTTTTTTTTTGTTTTACCACTAATACTTGGATTCATAGTATTTGGTTATGGACAACGTGATCACATTCATATATTCTGTGTCAAATGAGAGACAGAAGTAAAGCTTACTAAGTAAAATTTCTAAATAATATTGCCCAATATCATACTTCTAATCATATTCAAATCTTTGACACTTTAATTTTAGTTTTAAAGCCCTTTAGAGGTAAATTCAGATGCAGATGTTTGCTTGCCCTTTGACTTTTTTGATTGTTGATTAGCTAGAAGGTTTTCAAATACAGTATTCATCCAATAGCTTGTTTTATCATATATTAAGTGGGGAATGTTTATGTTTAGTTAATACCATAGAACACTGGAGATGAAAGTGAATACACAGAGAATGATATGACAAGAAAATACAGATTAGATTATTTAATTCCATTTTGTGTTTATAAAATATAAATGGAGGAGTGCAGTGAAGTTACACCAATTTAAGGTTGCAGAAGTGTGAGTTAGAGGGCAACTAGCCATGTTAAATGAAAATTCAGTTAGATAACTAAAGCACAACAGAATATAGACAGAATATACTGTGGGAAGAATGAAGAGTAAATAAGTGGGAAATCCATTGCTACCAGGAGATCAACAAGATGGTAAGTGCCTGTTGCACTGGGAAAGGAAGAAAAGATGCCACATTCCTCTTTGACATGGTAGCTTTTGACCTGTGTAAGTACGTAGCAGGACCCTAGTCTTACAGACTTACAAACTTGATAGGTATTTGGGGTTTTTTTTCTGAAGTAAAAGAATCAGCAACTTTTTTTATGAGGGCAAAAAGCAAGACCAGCATTTTTAAAAATTACATGCTCGTCCTGGACAAGATAGACAATCATCTTTATGGATTAAATAGTATGTCTGAGTGTTCTGGGGAAGTGTTCTCTGAAGAAATGTATTTCTATATTTGTGAAGAATGATAAAGAATAAAGAAAAAATGAGCAGTCTAACTGGGGAAATCTGAAGCATATTTGTAAGCTAGCAATCTTTACTAAATTCTCATAACAGGAACCATAACCAAAATATATGAGTGATTTGCAAGAGATAATAACTAGTTACAGAAGGTGTAGTGGAAGTAGTATATTCAGTTACCATTAAATGTGTATTTAGGCTTCAATGCCATAAATACTTTAAGAAATGAAGAACTATAGACCAGAAGCCCAGATAATCAATGTCTAAACCCCACTGAATTTAGAAGGTAAATATAAGCCCTCTAGAGTAGAAGCTGTAGAGCAGTAGTGATGAAACAATTTAATTTGAGTTTTCTGTAATGTCAGTGAGAAGTTAAATCAGGAAGAACTTATTTGCATTCTCTTCCATGGTGAACTGCAAGCATTTGTGATAAGTGATACAAATAAACCTCATCCCAACCTCACACTGATTCATTTTTCACCCTGAAGTGCCTTCTCATCTGCCAGTTACTTTGGATCAAGGAACACTGACGTTGTAATTTTAAGCAGTTCCCCTATGTGTTTGGAGTGAGGAAATTATCAATTTTTCCCACCCTTTGTCTCCCTCCTATTCTGTGCACTCTGCAAGACCCATAAATATTTGCATTTAAAGGCAATTTTGGGAGACGGCAAAAAAAAATCTAATGAAAGTCATAGTTTAGTCTCTTAAAGGTTAAAAATCTTTACTAATAGCTAAAAGCTTTTGAAAATGCAGATTTCCTTGATGAAATAAATAGCATTTCATAGAAGATAAACTATACTAAGAACTCAGTGATACATTCTAGATTTAAACTTCATGAAATTAACACAGATTAATCTCTATGTAAATTTCAACAAGAAAAATAACACAATATTTGAATGTGGCAGTGAAGCTGATAACAGTCAAAAGTTACCCAGTCAAATATGGACAAAGATGTATTCAATGACAAATGATGGAAATGTACCAACTCTAAACCGTATTTAAAAACATAGAGGCATCTTTCTGACCCTTGCTGTATACCTTCTGCTATGTTTCCCCAAGCCTTTATTTTACTAAATTCTCCCCATGTTCCTTTTTCTATTTTTTTATCTCCTTCTTTTTTTTTTTTTTTTTTTTTTTCAATTTTCCATTCATCTGCCAGGTTCTTCTTTCCTCAGAAATAACTACATATGTTATTAAACAGAAGGGACAGAGTGGGATTCTCCCAGTGAGGCTCGGGAGAAGTAGAAATGTTACAATTCTTGTGAGGACAAGAACCTTGTTGACCTGCTTGCGCAAGATAAAGATTAGGAAGAGGAGGGGTATGTATATGGAAATAGGGATAATCCAGTGAATCAACTTCTTTAACATAGTTTTCCTTTCAACTGCTTGACAGGTCCATTTTCTTTGATTTTTTGAATATTTTATTCTACTCTTTCATATAAATTTTAGAGTTTTTCTACATCATTTGGAGAGAAAGGGAAGCCGAGACTGCATCTTTGTTGCTGGTAAACAGCTTGAACAGCTTGAACTATTGAGAAATAGCTGTACGGTGATTATGCAAATCAGATAAACTCAACCAACCAGCATGCAGAGAAAAGCATAGCTAAGGAAAAATCTATACAGGTATGCATCAATAGCTGTTCAGCTACTCTGTGCTCTGATTGGCTATAGCAAGTCTATTTCTATGTGATATTTTTGCATTGGTGAAAAGCTAAAAGACATACAAGACTGATTCTCAACATGTTTGGAAAATTATCTTGATTGCCTAAAGAATTTGTCTGCTTAAATGTACAAGAGATAAATTTAGCCACCAAATCTAACCTTTTTCGTTGGCTAATGGTCTTTAATTTATTACCATTTACAGCTTCAGTTCAGTGGAGGAGGTGCACAATTAATAGCATAAAATATATTTGGAAAAATTACCCCAATTCAACAGGAAGATATTGTCCATGACTACATTATAAGGTTTACAAATTTGTTATTTAAATTATTTGAATATTCTGTAAGATTAACTTTTCATTTATCTTTTCATCTATGAACTTTTTTGGATATGAGTTTTACTTCATTTTAGTATCTTACATTGTTCATTTTGTATGCTAACTGGTCTGAAGCAAGATTGAGATTATCTGAAGGACTCATATACCAAAGACTTCTGAAATTCAGTATCTTCAAAAAGAATCTTTGCAATATTTCTCAAATACGAAGAGTTCCCAAATCCTACAGCAACATAGTGAAACTAAATTCTTATTAGAAGCAGTAGTAAACTTCTGATAGTTCTACAGCCGCACTCCCATGCCTTTCTCCCCTCCATCACACATTTGCAGGCCTAGGATTTTCAGTTTTGAATTCCAAGTCTTCAGTTAACAAAGTGACATGCAATGAATTTGCCAGCCATGAACTTTGTCCTGATTTGATAAAATACATAAAATACAAAATATTTGAGATTTTTAATGATATAATATGTATAGACTTTGGCTGTGTCAGCTGCTTTGGGGCAAGAAGAGAGTTCCACAGTTGATATCAATAGCCTTAGGAATATCTTTTACATCTCATTAGTTTTCATTATTAGTCTCATTATTTTTTATATTGTCAATTACCTAATGTGGGACTAAGGATCCTTTTCCTGTATGCAGAGAGGTTGTATATGCAGTGCGGGAATGAAAGAGTAGATGGGCTGAACAAATCACTCAATGCTATTCTAAATATTAATGTGATTTATTTCTGCTAGGAAAATATTCCTCTCTGTCTATTAACTGACTCAGTCAGTATGCTTTTTATTGATATGCTTCAACACTAGCGCAATTAGTGCTTGGAGACCAAGGAAGGAATATGGCTCCGTTTTAGATACAAAGCTTGAGTCATACCACAGGTAAATTACTTTGTTTAAAAGAACATAAAAAAATTGATTTTATATATATATACACACACACATATACACTCAAATTAAAACATTTTATACTAAAAGTGTTAGTAAAAATGGCATAAACACCTTCTGACTCCTGGAAAGAAAGTAAAGATGTGGTCTTCCCTACTAATACATTTTCAGCTGTCATATTTTAGCTCTCAATGTTCATTCAATCAAAAGCCAGTTTTAAAGCAGTGTGTCATTTTAGCTGCCATTAATTAGTAGGACTGTCACAGGTCATCTTATATTCTTTAACCTGCTCTGAACTTAAGACTTTGTTATTCTCATACCACAGAGAAATTGTATTTTACCAGTGAGTTCAGTGGAAGCTGATGTGGGTCCTCATAGATTTGGAAGCATGATGCTGTCTTCTCTATTTTATGCTCATAAGAACTCTGTAAATAGCTTGTTAATACTGACAATAGAAAGGAAACATTGTAGTTGACTACATATTGATGACAGGAGCTGATATCACAAGCAAAAGAAGTACAACGTAGTCAGGAATGAGTTTTTGCTGGTTTTACTGAAACTAAGCAGAATGCATCTTGTGTGCAGGGACCTGTGTTTGTCAAGACACTTGCAAATGACTAGAATGTAGGCTGAATAGAGGAGAGAAAATGCTGACCAACACCAAAGTGAGTAAAAAGTTAAGCAATCTGTCAAGACCTTCATAAAAATCTCATGACAGTGAATGACCAGAAGATAAAATCACAGACAAATTACAATACTGATACATGCAAGTAAAAAGACTATTTGGTCTTTCAATTATGCCCCTGTACTAATCCTTTTTATATCAATATCTTAAATATTTTTATATTCTCAACTCAGATTAGCTCATCTCAAAAAAGTTTTCAGTATTTAGAAAGGGTGCAAAGGTGAGTAACTGATCAGAGATGATGGGAAATGATCTCAGAATGCAAGAACTTGTGTAAAAAGGAAAAATTATATGGGACAGAACTTAGGAAGCAGATGACTAGATGTAAGTGTGATATTGCTGATGTCTACAAAATGATAAATGGCATGGAGAAGGTTAAGAATAAATAAAGATTCAGTTTCTCATAATAGAACACTAGGAAAAATTAAATTAGCACACAGTTTTTTTAAAAAAAGGAGTCACTTTTTCACTTAAAGCATAATTAAATTGTGGCATCCATTGGTTTGGGATATTTTAGATGCCAAAAGTATAGCTATGTTATAAATAGATTGGTGAAATTAGTGGGAAAAAGTACTTTTCAGAAGATATTAGGCAAGATGATCTGAATGTAACTGCAGTCCAAGAAATTTCTCGGCTTCAATCTAATAGAGCATGAGGTCTATTCCTCAACATAGGAGTATTTCCTCAATATATTATTCCATAGTGTTTTGTTTCTTATATGTTTTCTGTAAGTACCACCTAATGCCCACTGTCAAAGACAAGATAATGATTCTTCTGTGTATGACCTGAATTTTTTTAAGTCCTTGTATGTAAACCTGCTTTGCAGCACTAACATAACCTCAGAGATTGTATGGCTTCTGTTGCATTCCTGTTGGTTCTATAATTTTTTAACTATAGAGAATGAAAAAAAACAGGATGAAATTAAAAAAAAAGTAAAATACTGTAAAAAATACATAGAAAATTGGTAAGGCTGTTGCTAAGGAAAGCCAAAATTATCAGTAAAAGTATAACCCCCTAAAATAACAGGGGGTTCTTAAAAAGCATATTAGGATACTGAAAATTTCTGAGTCCCTTGCTAGATGCTGTTAATGAACTTACACATAATTAAGTTAATTAGGTTGAAATTATCTACATTTCTTTTTAGGTTTTTTTTTGAAACAAACAAGAGATTGTATTTACCCCATTATATGTTGGAACAGAGAGTTTAACATCTGTAACAGTGGTAAGTAAGGAAGTGTTTGCTAAAATTAAAGTTATAAAGATGTTCTACAATCCCTTCTTTAATACTTACCAAGCTTTGGAAAAAAATAGAAAAAAGTAGAAAAAAATAAGTATTTTTCAGTTTACTAAAGAAGTTCTGAGGAGATATGAATACCTAAAACGTGAAAAAAACAATTCATGCTGGAAGGTTTTTTGCATTGAGGGCCTAGAAGCTACAATTAGGGAACCAAGATGATAGTTTTGTGACTGAAGCTGATTACATTCTGGAGTTGTCATCTAGGGGATATGATTGACTTTACCTGGATTAAGTTTTCAAGTCAAATTGGATAACGTACTCACCAAAATGCTCCATACTCTCATTTGGAACAGGTTTTTAACTCATTTATTCGTATTTACAGAAACAGTGGTCCTTCCTTAGGGTACAATCTGTGGACCCTTAGGTACTCTAAGGTGCATTTTTGACAAAATTACCTTTCAAAATATAGCAAATTGGCTCTTCTAATAAAATTCCGTATTAATGATTTGAGCTATTAACCTGAAATAACCAGGAAATGCTCTGGTTATTTAACTAAAAACTTTAGGTGGGTGAGGGGTTGTGATTTTTTTTTCCCTTCTCTGAAAGGACAAAGAGCCACAGCTGCAGATGATTTAGGATGAGTCAGTGGTGTCTTGCTGCCTGATGTCTTTCTCACAGTGTTCAAGGATTGCAACATACAGGGTCAGGAAGGAGTTAGTTCCTCAGCAGGGTCAGTGAAATTTCTGCAAGACAGCATTTTTCTGTGGCATGTGGCTGTGTTTCACAGCTGGAATAATAAATGTATGTTTGGTTTACATAAGTTATATGACATATGTCATCCAATGAATTCTGTCAGTGCAGGTCTACAAGGTTTTGTGACACTCCAACTTCTTTTGTTTTCTATTTGTTTAGCATTCTGGAGACTAATCATGTAGCTTCAATATATAATTAGTCTGACTAAGCTCTAGTAGTCTCTTTAGCTGTCATTTCTGTGAAATCTGTGTCTTTAAAGAGGTGACAAAAGTCTGTTATTGTGCAATCCATCTGAAATGGTCAGTGGTGATACAAACAACTACTGTAGCTAATAATTTAATTTTTTCCACACCTGAGGCCAGAGTTATAAAACAAAAATGGCTCTAATACCCCCAAGTCTTCCTCTTAAATACCAGTTTTTACCATGGGAGTTTTAAGATGAGAAGAATAAAAAAAAAAATTATAGTGAGTGAAAGATTAAACTGTTTGATTAAATATTCAGACATTTCTTACCTCACTTGCAAGGAAGCGCACACATGTACTGCCTTATAATAAGATTACTCTAGAAGCTGTCAGGGATCTACAGCACAGAGTCACTGAGCTCAATGCGAAGGTTACCCAACCTAGAGCTATGAGACTACTACTGCTGAGTAGCCAGAATCTGCTGGGTCAGCCCTTGGGTAGGTGACAAAGATTAATCACATCTGACTTAGAAAACCCTATAGCCTCACATGGCTGCGACAGAAGGGATCACTGTAATCACAGGGTGTGCTACAGAGCCCACAGGGTTGCAAGATGTCTCTGTAGGCCCCCCACAGCCTCCTACAGGGTTTAAAGTTGTGGGGACCAGCCCATGGTGCTCAGCTGGAGGTGCTGGGACCGGCATGGCATGAGGGCCAAGATTCACGGTGCTCACTCAGGGCTCAAGAAGGCCAGAGCTAATTATCCAGCAGCATCAAGAGCAGGCATGCTCTGCAAGGAAAGTTGAGCTGGCAGCCAAGGGTAGCCAGATCACAGGCAGGGGTAGTGCCCTCAGCTGCAAGACTGCTGTCCCACGGTGACTGAACAAGGTGAGCAGGCTGGGGTTTCATCCACAGCCTGGTGATCGTCAAATGCAAGATGGCAAGTAGGTCTGAGGTGAAGCCAGGAAGTCCAGTCAGCCCGTTGGTGCTCTCAGGGCCTGGCATCTAAGAACTAATTAGAACAGAGAGATAGTTCCTTCTTTCTCTTATTTGGCCTTGCTCTTCGGAGTAACATGTTGATTAAAGCACAGTTCTCGTGTCCATGGTGCTTGAACACTGCTTTATAGGTTTTTATTTTTCTCTCCAAGAGAGGGATGTATTTTCTTGTGGAGTTGCAGAAAAGTAACAGCATGATGCACAAAATATCACAGCAAAGTACAAAATATGCATACCTGGCTGTTGGTTTCTGTGAGTTTTTACATGGCTCTGGGAGGGTGCATTATCAGAATGCAGAAAGTAGCAATCACAGCTGCTTTTCCATGGAGTAATAACATAAATTAACATATTCTGAAGGGCTGAAAATCAGCATACAGACCATTTAATTTCAATTGATTATGAATTGGAAGTGATTCTACATTTGCCTTTGGGTGTCCTACTAAGATGGTTTGAAAATGTCTGGTTGTTTTGTCATTTAGTATAACTGCTTTATTATCTTCCATTGACCCATAATAAATTTCCATGTTTTTCTGACCAGCTTGAAAAACCTGGCTTTTAACTCTTCACACTGAAATAGATTCTCACAGGCTTACTGCTGTACTTTTGCTTTGTTTGCTCTGTTGCAGTAAAATTTGGCAAAGAAAAAGAAGCAGCATATCAACAAACTGTAGGCTTTCTTTATTTACATTTTTAATCACCTGTAATTCAGTCATACAGTCAATATTTCTGTTGTGATAGACTTTTACTACCACAAATATTTACATGTAATAATTACAGATAAACAAGATTAGTTGCTTGGGTATCTGTTAAGGATTTTACTAAGTTCCAATCTTGTTTGAATTCATAACTTTCTGATAGTGACATTGTGGCTAGCTTCTCTCAAAATTATTTGGGTGATCTAAATGAGACTTAACTGAAGACCTCCTAAAGCATGTGAAGCTGTCTGGTTTATAGTACAGGTGCTCACAATAGTTTTTCCCATTAGTACTATGTGCTGGAAACATGGAGCAATTACATGCATAGATCACTTCCAGGTGGCAACTGCTTTTCTTCAGAGAAAATTGAAATGGAAATTGGAAAATAGTGCATATTAGTTGATCATAAAACAGAACTAGTTATGGCTGGGACAAATGCATGAAGCACTAGAACCACTTCTAGTTTTGCAGAATGCATACTCTCTTTCCTGTCTTTTGATTATACAATCTTCACCACTGCTCTCTAGTGCATGGAGGAAGTTAGTCACCTAAGAAAAGACTCCATAGAAATGAGCAAGTTGATGAAGAAGGCTCATTCTATGCCTTAATGGATTAGTTAAATAAGTAAATGTTTATATTTAATGGAGATCTAACCAGTATAGTTATGAGTCTTGCAGGTTATTTCTCATCTCTTAAAGTAAGTATCTGCTCAGCTGGATAGCAACCTAGATTTTACTGACAGCCAACTGCAAGTCATTTGCTGAATATAGTCATCTGCTGCCACTTGAGATGCCCTAAACAGGCCTTCCCTTGGTCCTGTGTATCTTCCAGTGTTAGCTTAGAGTGTTAGAGGGAATCTACCAGCAATAGTCAAGGACTGCACTGTGTTCCAGAGACATCCATTCTCTTACAGCGACTGCAAGGGAGTGTAAATACATCAGCTCAGGTAAAGACAACTGTATCTGGCCAGAAATATTCCAGTCATTACATCTACGGTACCTGTTACATAGAAAAGAAAGAGAGGGTCAGATGATGTTCTGGGTTATGAAAGATTGATTTGAACTCCTCCTTTTTTTGCCTGACTAACTACCAGATCTTACATGTCCCAGATGTTCCCTGGTTTGAAAGATATTAAGAATTAGGTCTTTCTCAAACTTTCTTGTTCCACTTCTTCCAGGTTGTATAAAATATTGAAATGTACACAAGCAAGACAAGAGGACTCCGTAACCTAGTGGCAACCTGCTGGAATAAACTAGTAACTTAAACAGACATACAACTTTATTCTGGCAGTGAAATTATAGAACAGTTATAGAACAGACCCAATCCATAATATTAAATTGTCTTATTTTCTGTAACTGGTAGCCATATCCAAACTATGTATTAGGAAAGATGGTTTGTAGTGACTGCCAAGGTGTATCAGGGTATTATTTGGGATTTCTGACTGGTTCAGGACAAAACCAGCACTGGACCTTTCTTACAATTTAATAATTATGGGTTGCCAGGTTTTAGTATCTAGGAAGCTAGTTACATTTCCTGACAGCTGTTTAATTTATGAATAATGGCATAGTCTCATGTTCCAGCCTGTATTTCAGTGAGGAATAAAGTATGTTTTATTAAGTATATCTTATACAAATTGGAATATGGCATATTCCACCAGTATCCACATTTTATGCTTGATTTTTATCTATCTACTTTTAAATGAATTCATTTCTATCCTTATTTCAGGGTAATCAGTTAATAAGATCATTATATTGTAGATTGGGCTTTGAATTTTTGAATTTCTGAAAAAGACCAGTGCAAAAGAAGAAGCAATACTGCTCAGGGAAAGAGGCTTTCCCAGGGAAGAGCTTGCTTTCAATTTGGGCACAAACAAAACCAGCAAAGCCAAAGTGGCACAACTATTGAGCACATTCAGGAACATCTTGATCCAGATGTCACGTAGCATCAGGCTTCTGAAAGGGAAATGGAGCAGCAAAGTGACAGTGGGGGTTTAGGGAGTGGGAGCTCCCTGCAGAGCAGCCTTGGGTCATGGAAGCCTGTCATGGTTACCTACGAGCTCTGGGCAGCTGCAGCTGAAGCTAGGTCTGTACACACAGTAAATGGAGACCAGCAGTTCCATTGCTGTGCTAGTTGGTCCAGACCCCTTGCTGTGTTTTCACCTTAAGTGCAGTCTGTAACCAGTTTGTACCATGAAGTTGTATATTACCAAGTCTATCCTTACTCAAACATTTCTCCTATAGAGGTTTTTAGCACAGTAGCTCCTGGACTCACACATGAGTAGTCTTGGCTGTTCACAGTATAGCTGCTGGCTTTCCTTATAACACTTTTGTCTACACAGTTATTGAACACTAGACAGTTTCATTAAGTGACAACAGGGAAGAACAAACCATTGATGTAGATGTGTAAAGGTGAGTTAACGTGAAGTTATTCCACTGAGAACCTGACAAAGACTCTCTTTTGTGTAAAGACTCATGCTGAAAATCATCAGATGAGATAATGACTGGCTTGAGAATGAAAGAAAAGGACAAGATAAAACACACCAAAGCTGACGTTTTGTAGAGGGCAGACGGGACACATGGCAGAAGTGAAGAATTATCAGAAATGCTTTTTTCTTCATGCACTGAATACATTTGAAATCTGTGCTAATGGAATGGTGAACCCACCTTAATGATATTCTACTTTTCATTCAAGACAAATCAGCTTCAACAACCAGCAGACTCATTCTAAATGGCAGAAACTTTTAAAGAGTGTCACTTCTGCATTGCATTATGCTTGATTACACAACTTTTTGTGTGTTTTGTCATGTGTTTACAAAACCGGTATTTTTTCCTATTGTCCTTATAACATTGGACTTCAATCATATGGCATGGAGTCCCATGGTGAATTAAATATACAGTGATTATGCAGATCAGTCACCCACAACTGGATGAAGTTCAGGGAGTTGCATTAATGAGAGTACACTGTGCAGACGTGGGTCACAAGCTGTACAGAATTTTTACCCTCTAAAAGGCTGAAACAATCTAATTTCTAGATACATTTACTTGCACTCATAATATTAATACTACCAGTAATTATTTTTATGTGCTGTCATGGAAAACTGTCCAGAAAATGTTAAAATGCTGAAAAATTAGGGGAAATAAACAGCTGAAAGATATACAGTGAAAATCCTCATAAGATCAAACAAGATTCGAGTGAATAGTTTACAAGATGAAAACTATAAGACTGTATAAAATGTGAATCTGAAAGTGATCATATTGGAACAAAATATACAGCTAGTATTTTGAAGTTTTTAAAACAATTAAGTATATATATGTAGATATTTATATATTATTGTTACAAGGAAATATACCAATGATAACTAGATATACCCTTGCTGATATAGGAATAAATGCACAGACTTTGCATTAGTTCTGCATTGTTGTATAATGTCTCTTTGCAGCATCAGCAAACACAGCAGCAACCCATATAACATAGAGGAGAATTATACCTTCAACTGCCTGACAGTTCTCATCTTAACTTCCTTGCTTTTATCATTATTTTAATTTCAAATGGGCCGATTAATAGAAAGTAAGGTCTAAGCAGATGGTTGTCAGAAATATGCTTACCACCATAATGTAATTGAGAGTTAGTGAGCCAGCATTTGCAACTTGGTACAATATAAAACATTCCAACATTAACATGCCAAAAGAAATCAGAGTTGGAGAATATTTTATAATTGTAATTCTCTCTTTACTGTTTATATTTTAGAAATGTAAGTGCAGAAAAACATACGCAAAGGACTATGCCAAAACCTGTAACTGAAATAGACACTAAGATGAAATAGACACGGCAGCTTCAGATCATACGTGAACTTTCCAATTAACTTTCTAAATCACCTGGAACAATTGATTCTGCTGAATCAAAAGCAACAAGATTAATTAGATTAAAAATAACAGAAGAATATTAAGCCAAACACCTGGCAAACCGGTGTTTGATTTGTAAGTGCTTTCTACCAACACACTGCAGTTTTTTCTTGTGACATTCCCAGTGTTATTGTTATTAAGTAATTTGATTATCAAACAAACACATCTGAATTTATGTGGGTAATTAACATGTTTTGACTCAGCTGAAGTAGTCATGCACACTTGTAGAACTTCAAGGACGAGAAACAAAAAAACAAAGAAAAAAAAGAAATTATCATTATTATTTCAAAAATATGTGAGTCCATAGCTAGTTAAATAAGACTATATTAATGGGCATATTATTTAATATAATATATTATATATAATATAATTTAATATGTATATATTTATTTATTCTGGATGAGTTAGGATGCACATGGGAATGAAGGATGTGTTTATGAGAATTTCTTTTCCAAGCATTCTTGCCAGTCTTTCTGCAGAGGGTTTTTTCTCTCTTCATCCTACATTCTACTCTCCTTAAATAAGACTTTTTAAATGCCAGAAACAGCCCCTGTATATTTTTGTGAGTACCATGGAGGAGGGATTAAGGCTGCTTCTAGATTTACTGCACAAGAAGGAAAAGGAAACCAGGAGGGAGGGGTTGAGAGACTTCAGGGTTTCCTGCTTTGCTTTTCGTAGTGGTGAAGGTGAGATGGGGAAGGAGAAATGGAGAACATGTATGAACACAAGATTCTTTCTTCCTCCCTCAGCAGAAACAGCAATTGCCTGTACAGGTAGAAGGTGGAGAAGGAAGAGTCTAAGCAGTGTCAGTCTTCTCAACCAAAGGGGAAATAGGTAGCTGCTAGTGTAAACAGTGGGCTATTTTGGTCCTGGTTTAAATCTGATATACCTATTTATCATGTATCATGATTCCCTTCTCAATATCCCTCCTCCATATTCCCATTTATTTCCAAAGCAAGTAAGTCAATCTTATTCGCTTATTTCTAAAAGTAGCCACTATGCAAAAAAAAACCTGCTACACAAGCCTCAGTTAAAATATTTATTAACTATTCTTGTTAGCCCTTGGTTGTTTCCTCTGGTGACAGGTTCCTTGAATGGCATTTCTGTTGTTAGCTTTCGGATACCACCACTGCTTTTTCAGCCCAAATTTTAATCAGTAACATGGGTGGAAGGAAGATTCTTGGGTTTGGTTCTGGTTTTGTTGCCCTGTGTGTGAAGAAATAGATACTCAAAGGCTTCTTGTGCTTGAAAGTCTTGAAAAGATGGAATGACTGTGGTTTGGTGAGGGGGAGAGTTGTTCTTTTTTTTTTCTTTCTTTCTTTTTTTTTCCTCACTAGGTTCTAGAGATTCCAGACACAGAGAAACTGGCTACAGATGATAAGATTTTAGAGGAAGAGAAAGAAAAACCATACACAGAACTGAATTGTTAAACCTAGAATTAGGTCTGCTGAAGGGAGGATCAGTGCTGGTGATGGACTGTGTAGAAATTTAGGATAAGTGTGTGGATTCAGCTTGGTAGTTAGAGATATATGAATATGTTTTGAGCAGTCCTGCTGTCAACATAATGGACACTATTTTGCAATTAATGAGGCAACAGTTATGTGAAATATTCACATATTATCACACCATGCATACTATCAGTCTCCTGGAGGTGAGTACAAAGTAGTCCCCCCTTTTAAGATTAAACTAGAAAGATGTATGACATTACCATGAATTAACTATGGGTTCAGCTTCATTTTTTATCCTCCTTGTATTTATCAGCTACAAAAAGTTATGATTACCATTTCTATCCTAGCATAGTAAAAATTCCACATCTGAGCATTGTTTTACATGCTTTGCTAAGAAATAGGTGATGCCTTATTCCTAGGTGTTTGTAGACCTAGGATTTCATCTATAAATGAGACTAGTAATAAGTAAATTTAAAATCAATAGTGGTGGAAAATTTTGGATCAGAAAGGCATAAAAAGTGTGGATGTTTTCATTTCTTCTCCTACTGTAGAGTTTATTTCTGTGGATGGTTACCTAGGAAATGGATGTAGGATGGAATTTGTTTAACTGTATTGTCAGATTGATTATCAGAGTTTTGAGCAGGGTTATAAGTAGTGGATGTGCTCTTGATGCTAGAAAAAGTAGAGATAATTTGGCTTATTATTAAGAACATCAAAGAAGCTATAGTAGAATGAACTTTTAGTCCTTGTATTTTTGAAAATCTTTCTTGAAAATAATTTATGTACTCATGGGTTAATTTAGCTTGACTGAGTGGGAAAATATTTTCCATTCCTAAAATAATACCGCAGCATGAAAGAACACCTTGTGGCTCATCTAAGTCCACTGAACATTTGCACCCTGTAATTTCTTCCTCTTACAAATACTTGTCTGAAGACTTTATGTATGTGCTCACAATTGGAAGTTCCATGCCAGTGTTTGCAGTCCATTCTGCCTATTAATTACCTCCTGACTAAATAATCTGTCCCAAATCCCTCCATGCATTTATTTTTCAGAGATATTACGAGATCCAACTTTTTAACATATTGCCCTCTAGAGTGCTTCTATAACATCTTTCTTATTTTGTAGTCTGTAAGTCTTATGGAACAGAGTTTTTCTTTATTACTTTTTCTCAAAATATCTTCCTGGGCTTGTTGGCCATTCATATGAATTCCCATAACAATTACTAATATTTTGAATAATAAAGGTCAGAATGTAGCTAGTTTTGCACTGTTTGGTAATCATTTATACCTCTATAACATGAGTATAAAGCTACCAGCATAAATTTGAATCATTGCATAACCATTTAACACAGGGATAATTGGCAGTAAATAGTGCAAGGTTTGTGGAAATTAAGGTGAGAGACATGCAATTATATTTAAAAAAAAATCTATAAAAACCTCTTCCAAATTACAACCATGGCATAAACAAAATAAAACAAAATCAATAAACTTAAAACTACCCTTCATTGTCCTTTAAAGTGCTAAGTAAAAAGAAGCCTACACATACCTTCAATTCCAGAAAACCTGAGCTCTATTACAGAACTGAGATGATAGTGATTTCCAGAACCAAGGGTACAATATTGCCAACTCTTTCTAGCTCTGATATCAAAATTGAGATTGGTTAGATTGAAGGTCCCACTAGATTTCAATTGTTGCTGTTTATTACAAAAAAAGACATCTCCTAGTTGCTTTGGATTTACAGGTCTAAGCAAAATAACCACAAAATATTAGTTTATGCCCCCAAATTAAAAGTAAGATAGATCACTGCAGAAAAGAAAATTTTAAAATTGTGGGCTTTTTTTGGTTTGGGTTTTTTTGTGTGTGTGTTTTCTTTTTTTTTTTCCTCGTGTGACAGAAAAGCAACTGTTTATTAGTTTTCCAATTTTACCCTTTAACATTTTCAGTAATTAGGTAAAAACATGCTCAGTAGTTAGGTAAAAGTTTTCACTAAGAACATTATAGAAACATGGAAACCTTTAAATATGAGGCTGAAAATAAAAAGAGTTAATGCATAAATAAATAAAACAGTGATAGGCACATTGTACTACTAATTCCTCTTGTTCATTCAGTGAGAAACTCTGTTTTGAAATATTGTTGAAAGCACCAGAGCATATTCTTCATGTACACTGGAGTTCTGCAGAATCACAAGCATCTGACTCATAATTTAGCTCCAGCTTGCTGCATCGTGCACCCAAGAAGAGACTGTGGAGAATTTCAACATTTGTTTACTGCAGTTCAGACAGAGCGTCTCTAATTTCCACTACTAAGCAAGAAGCTGTCTGTAAGTGAACTTTCAAATTGATGTATAAAAATACTATCATCAGAATGAAAACACTGTCTTTTGAGATGGAGGATGATCATTTTAGGAAAAAATTTACATTCTGCAAATGAGATATTTGACACTGATTAGCATTTACAGGGCACCATATATGTGAACAGCTTCTGAAAGTAAAAAATAAGATAGGTATGGCAAGCAGCCAGCAAGTTGAAAAGATAGAACAGAACTATGAAGAAAGCAAATGAGAGGGAGTATTAAGACTATTAAGGGAAGAGCAGGACTAGAAGGCAGATAGCAGGGGGCTGGGATAACAATAAGGTCAGGCAGGAGGTTGTCCCTGCCACAGAGTTCCACCTGAGGAATCACATAAGGAAGCTGGTTATGATAAATGGGACTTCTGTGTTACTTAAGCTGTAATGTCTGTGGGACTTCATGAATTTGAAGAACATGGACACTGAGAAGAGAAAAGAGGACAAAAAAACAACAGTATTTGTTACAGGACTAAATGGAGACATGAAGAACCCTGAAACTGTAGCTGAGAAGATAGGTAACTGGCATGCAAGCTTTTAATAGCAAAAGCTATAAGACAAAGGTGTGTTAGAAGAAACACACACACAAAAAAAGAAAGAAAATACAAAAAAGTTCAAGCCATCTACCCACTGATATTTTGAGATCATCCATATCCCAGCTCTCATTGGTGAAATTACCCTTTATTTCCATGAGGAAGTGAATGAATCAGTAGACATGAGATGAAATTTCTGAGATGTGAATATCTGAGATATGCAAAATGAGGACAAGATACTGGGAAACCAACAGCACACAGTAGTGGAACTCAAGGCAATGTTTATTTTTGCAGAATACAATACCTAAAGTCTTCACCAAAAACTGTTCTGAGGAAATGCTTAACGTGTTTTACCCATCTCTGAAAGAAAACTCAGACTCCTGTTCTTTAAGCAAGAGACAATTCCTACTTGTCTTGTCATGTTAGAAAAAACCCACAAAAAACCAAAACCAACCAAATAAAAAAAAAAATCTTTAATTTAATTCAGTTTGCACTGTGTGCCTACATAGGAAATCTTTATCTCTGTGTGTTCAAGGTGTGTATGTGCTCAAGCAGAAGCAGGGGAGGAGTTTAGTGTCTGTGGACTAGAGAACGGGAAGTTTGATTGATTGTATCAGTGTATGCAAACACTGAGTTAAGGGGATTGGACATTTAAGAGATCTGTGAATGGAAGTGGAAGGACGAACAGAGAAGTGAAAGAACAACTGAAAGGGTGTGTTGAGATGGAAGAAACACATCACATAACACTAAACTCTTGAAGCAAAGAAATTATTGGATACCAAAATACTAAATGCAAAAGAGATGTTGCTATATAGAAAGAATGGGACAAAGATAAAGAAAAATGATGAAAAATTGCACTCTTCAGAAATAACTTACAAGGAAAACAAGGTGGAAGAAAGGATTTAACAGAACACCCAGTTGTCATAAAAAAAGGCAAAAGAAAAAAAAAGGGTAAAAAAAGCTTCAAAGAGCACACACTAGTTTTAACTGGTTGGAAAAAAAATTCAGAAATAAAGTCAAAATATAAAATTAAATGAGACAGCTAAAAATGTAGGATGATGAAGACTGCCTAAAGCAGTGGGGTGCCCAGAGCCAGATTTGACTACAAAGTTTCAAAATCATTGCAATCTGATGTTTGCAAATGATTTAAGTACAGTAACTTTGCAGCACTTGTTACTTCCAATTTCTGTGACATAGCATGTCTCTTACAGACAGCAGGCTAATCCTCTTCTGGTTTAGCAGGAACTACATTTTTTTCAACAGGTTTGTAGAAAAGTACAATTTCAGAACCTCAGGTTTTCTTCAGTGTACTCAATTTCTGACTACAAAATGTATACAATGTCATTTTCTACTTTCAGTAGTTATAGGGTGTTTCAGAATACTTAGGACTGTAGATCTCTGTATTCCATTAACGTCAGTGATGTAGAATTTGTTCCCAAATGTTCTGATTAACAAAAAGTGAAAGAAGTCAGGATTTGAGCTATCCTTTTTTTTTCATACAAAACAAAAAAAAGGTGAACATTGTGCCTGGCAGAAAATGAATCCGCAACTATTTTGAAAATATACTTCTCAAGGGTTATTTATATTTGCCTAATGACATATTTAAATTATAGGAGTCTACATCTGAGTTAGTCTCTCTTCTCAGTGCAGAGAAATAGGCTGCTCTAGGACACAACTCATGTCAACATAAAGTAGCTGGCTAAAAAGATCAGTTGTATTATTTTTTTTAATACAATTCCTATTTTATTTTCACTGGGCCTGAGGTGAAGAGTTCAGATGTTTTTTTGAAGTAAATCCCACCCAGCCTGTCTGGTATAGGACATTCCTACTAGATGGCTGATAAAATAGCGAGGAAGAACAAATTCCTCTTTCCTTCTCAAACAGAGGACAAAGACTGATAAGACTCCTTTTTTTACATCCTGCCTCTTGACAGGAGATATTTGCAAGACACAGACGCTTACTCTAAGCCAAAGGCATCATTTTCTCATCAGGGAAAATGATGAGACCAGGTGAAAATGAAAACAGATGCCACAGCTGTCTGCTTCCTCCAGATTCTGCTCTTCCACCTGACACATCTATTATATCTATCAGTTGATTATTTTATCAGCTAAAATGATAACATCACATGCTTGGTTCATGTACTTGACATGTACCTTGAAAGGCTGTATCTAGATGATTCCCAGTACGCATGTCTTCATTTTAGATTAATGACTCCTCAGAGTCTGTTTCAGTCTCAAGTTTATTCTTTCTTCTGTACTAACCAGTTAACAACACCTACAACTTGGTTCCTTTTCCAGCTAGCGTGTCAGCTTGTAGTCAGCTATGAGTTCCATCAACATTAAATCACAACTGATACAGATAAGCGGGTAGTTTATGCACTACTTTAAGTGACAGTCTTGCTTTCTGTGGTTTTGCTTTATATTTCCTCTAGATTACAGGCAAAAGTCATACCTTCAGTAAACTAAAAAATGTCTGAAAATGTGATTTACAATGTAATTTATTTTTTTTTCAGTGCAGTAGGACAGTTTAAAGTAAATCCTCAAGAAGAATCATGGCACAATATCTCTCCTCACTGTCAGAGAGTATGGTAGTCTGCTTGTATTTTCACAAATACATTATGGGAGAAAAAGCAGCCAATGAAGGGCTTACATTTTGCCTCTATCTCTGAGAGTGCAGAGATTATTACCTAATATAAGTTCTGCTAGAGTTCTTCAAAAAGTCTGAAGAGACCAATAAAGCTACGAAAGCATTTCTGTAAGGAATGCCTCTTATTTTCCACATTGTCACTACCGGGGACCAGTTTAGTTTGTTTTGTTGTACTACTTGCTTGTTTGTATTGTTTTTCTGGGCTGCCAGAAAGACATTCTTCTTGTGATGTAGAAGCTTCAGTACACTATTTTTTTTTCCTTTGAGTATTTCTTCTTTTTTCTTCCCAGAATCTTTTGTTATGACTTGACAGATATATTTCTTTATGCTCCCTGGAACATACTGTGTTACACATTTGTGTTGGAACAGATTACAATACCTGCCTCCAAATTTTTGTCACATGTATACTAGAATATCTCTTGCAGGCTATGTGTGTGTGTTTTGGCTGATCCTTACTAATTCTGAAGGAAACAGTATTGATGATTACATTTATACCTCAATGGACAATATTGTTCCACTTCCTGTCATATAACCTACTACGATGTCTCTCCTCCACCAGTTGATAAATTTACAGACTCTCATGGTGGCAAACAGAATCTAATGTATTAACCTACTAATTACTTGCAAAATTTTCAAATAGTCTCTGAGAGACTAAAAATATCCCATCAGTTTCAGGGGATTTCTTCCCCTGTGATAAATTAATTTGAGATATAAAGATGATCCATTCTATTTTCTGGGTAGGGCAATAAGACCACAGAGTATATATATATGTTCCCTTGGCTTGAATAGTTAGAAAAATTATTGTGCTAATATGTTGTAAAAGAGACTTAAAAAGATAGCAAAAAATGTTTTTGATGTTACACTCCATTTTATTTAGTTTCTCCTCCTGCTATTTTGGGAGATAGTTTGCATTTCATATATCAACAACAGTAATTAATCCAGATGAGATGATACTTAAAGTTTACCTGTGCATCCATCATGGAAGTAATTTCTTCTAGTGTGGCAAATCATGTTCCACCTTATATGTGGATTTCATTCTGCAAGCAAGTTATCATCTATAGTATTTTGGTGCTGCATGACTGTATTAGATTTATAAATATGGTCTACAAAATAGGAAGCTTTGCAGACCATTCTATGGTTGTAGCTTTGTTCTGAATTTTTATTTAGTACTGTTTCATATTCATTATTTTACATACCGCTTGCTACCTCATTTATTTCAAAAAGTGCTTTCATACTACAATGTTTGTTGCAATTCATAGCTGTCTACCTATATGCTTTTCAGTTGGTTTATGACTTAGTATAGTAGGACAAACTGTTAATGAACCTTTATCAATTTGATTTTGTTATGAGACCCTTTTGAATTTTTATACTGCTGGAGTCATACTCTTGGTGGAGCTTTTGTTTTATTTATCAGATTTTGCTATATATATGCACAGTTTCTATTATCTGTATTTTAAACACACACAAGGCATTGTCAGCAGAGGAAAAATGATCTAATAAATCTTATTGTTATTCAAAGAGCAGAAATGTGTCGTACACAATGTCATAAATATAAACCCATTTGTTTCCACAGCCAAAAATGCATTTTTACAGTTATGTCAGTGTTGGATTATGACTATCACTTCCACTTTTAATAACTGAGAAGTAAAAGTTGTTTAGAAAAATAAAAATTAGACTTGTAAAATATGTGTCTGAAAGTGCAGAAATTACTTGATCTACAAAAAGGAATTTTACTTTTTATGGTCTACCTATCTACTGAAAGTTATGATATTAGAAGAAAAGGCTGAAACTGCTTGAAGAAAACTAGATACCTAAATCTGGGGGCTACAAAATATTAACCATATGCATAAAATGCTACCTGATGTTGTTAAAGTGTATACTAAGGAGCACAGATTTTATTCTTCATTCTCACAGGTTTTACTGCTTTTCTCTGTGCTGGAAAGATCTGCTTTCTTCCCATTAGGAATGAGAAATTCCTAGCTAGGGTGCAAGTAGTCAATGAATCAAAAAGCCACCCTACTTTTGTGTGTTTGAAAAGATACCCTAGCTACAGGTTATTCACTAATGTGAGGTAGAAGAACTCCCAGAATTTTCTACATAAATTGTTCAATTTTTTTTCATTAAACAAGTTCTTGCTGAGCCACTAGAAACATGAGTGGATATCCAAAAGATTTAGGTGCTCAACTATAAATTGGTAAACATGGCATTTAATGCCTCTACATTGAGTGTTCTTGGTGGTTTTCATCTGAAGTGTTTACTGGAGCGTGTAGGTGCTCTAACCACTAGGCTGAGCAGTAATGATCCATTTCTTTCTCACTCTCACCTTAGCCCAGTGAATGTTTAATATGTTAAGTGAAACAGCTTCAACAGAAGGGAATGAGATCACCTAACAGCCACCACCAGTGCAAAATATTTTCTCTATCCTAGTGCTCTTAGCACCCAGCTGGGAAAGAAAAAATAGCTTCAAATCTCCTTAGGCAGTCAAAGCAGACCTGGGTCGAGGACAGACCAGTTGTATGTTTCTTTGCACAGCAATAAGCAGGTGTGCTAGACAACTCCAAGGTATGAATAATTGAATTGATCTTAGAATGAGACACGTCATATTTTAAAAGAAAGGAAATGACAGAAAAGAATCACCTTTATTCAGCTTGCTCTTAAATTTTCAATTGAAATATTTGAATAACTTTTAACTTTTTTTTTATTAAAAATAACAAACAAATGATAAATTTTACCAGGACTTAAAAACTGTTTACATGAGATTATGTAAATTCTCTTTAGGACTAGTTTTGACTTTCATTAACCGATTGAGAACAACAGAAATTGATACAAATTCATTGAAGTGTGAATGCACTGAAGCTTGAGCAAAAAAGAACCTACATAAATACTAATTTTTATTTTTTACTTCATGAGCTACTACACAAAGAATTTAAATCTAAATAGTTTAATGGGGAGCTTTACACACTGATGTTTAAAAATGCTGCACTATTTTATCACAGAAACATGTACATAAAGATGATACCATTTGTGAAAAGTAATGTCAGTGGAAACTTTGTATGGGATTATGACTCAAAAAAAAAGTATAAAGAAAATGAGGGGAAGAGAGTACAAAAAAGCATCTGTTACATTTCAGTTGAAAACTGTGATTTTATGAGATAAAAACATCACTTACTCTGAAGTATATGAACACCCACAAAGACAAGTATAAGGAAAAAAACTTAAATAAGGAACTGAGTTTTACATTTTAGAAGGGAGGTGTAGGAGTGTCCATGCTGTGTCAGCTAGTGGACAATTTCAATCTTCAGAGTAAACATAATTCATTATACTCGCCCTGCATTTAGAAGATTGTTAAATATTCTTTTCTTGTTCCTTCCCAAGAGATGAGAGGATTCTTTTGCAGCCAAAAGTAAACAAGGATTAGGACATTGGAGGTGACCAGGATATAATTCTGGGTCACCAGCTTAAAAAGCAAAAGGAAAGCAAAAAAAGTTCTGGAGAAATATCATAAGAAATCCAGTGACTTAAAAGCGTGACTATGAAGCCAGCTCTGACAGACCTAATCCATAGCATCTCCTCTACCTGATGTAACTCTGCACTGCCTACTTTCTTTTTAAAGATTTTTAAAAAGCATTAAAATATAGCAGAAATTGCATTTGAGAAAAAAACAAAAATGCTGACCAACAAAGAGTAAGTTGAGGGTGCTCTATTTTTTTAATTTATTTATACATATTTCATTCTTCTTTCTTCAGCTCTTCTAAACTCTATGTATAGAGTTTATGTTTTTGTTGTTCTGCTCATTGAACAGTTATTTACAATCATTAAAAGGTGTTATACATTTTATTTAGCTAATTTGGGAGCAGGTTCTGTCCACTTACTACTAGTGCACTGAAGAAACAGGCTAACAAAATAAAAGTCCTTGTGATCAAGAGAATTGTCAAGTTCTCAGAAAATTCAATAACATTTTATGGATTCTCATATGTGTCTAAAGACTAAGAAGGTGGAGGATATAACTAGTCATGGATCTTCAGTTAGTGATTTATTACCTCTTAAAAATACAGAATGTTAATTCCAAAGTTTTCTGAGAGGCATCAATTGCCATTTTAAAACTCTACTGCAGGCTGGCAGCTAATAACAAGCAGTGGTATAATGTGCTGAACTCTGCATGTGACCATCGCAGTTGCATGAAAACAGCTAAAAACCTGTTTCCCCTGATGTTTTTAAATGCACCTCTGAGGTAGATAAAACGAACTGCCAAATTTTTTTCTAAATGACAGGCGGTTAGTGAAGGAAATATATGACTATCTTTACTACTAAATATCTTTTGTACTTTTATTTAATAACTTCTAATTTAAAGAAACACAAAAACCAGGTGTTGACATTATAAGAGATATTCCTATATAGATAATAGAAGGAAAAGTATCAGCTGAGAAAACTAATATTAATTAAAGTGGATACACTACATGTTATAAAAAATATGCCTGCTGTTTAAAATAATAAAATTAATTTTAAAATAAACAGAATCTTATTTTTTCCTGCAATTGCTCAAATTATTTCATGTGTTGACACACACAGATCATTTATCTTGATACCATTAATGTTGTCAGTCTAATTCGCTATGCTTGTATTTTACTGGAAACATATGACAAGGCATTAAGCCATTACTTCATATTTCTGATTCACCCACATTGTCCTCTTGAAGTCAATGAAATTTGCAATTATTCAAGCAATATGCTAATGAAAGGGTGAAAAATAAAAGCAAGTAAAGACAATTAATTTAATACATATATTACCATGAGTGCTCAACATTCTCTTTGACTTAAATTCAAAAGCCAAAACTTTCTTAACATAACATGATGGTAAAAATTGAGCTCCAGATGGGGAATCTCAAAACCACCAAGAAAGGAGTAATCCATCCAGATCCTGCAGGTCTGTTCTACCCAGTGTGGTGAATAACAGCCAGAATACACTGGTAAATCATCAACCTGTCCACAGTATTCATACTATGGCTATCCGTTATTGCACTTCCAACTACAATATGTAACTGAGTATGTATATAAGGATTTTATATTTAGCAATGGATAGAGGATTAGAACTTTGAAAGTAGGATTAACAATACATTTAATATAATGGGTGCAGGTTAATGGTTTATAGGAAAGTTACAGTTAAAGGAAATACTTTACACCATTTCCTTTATATGAATAGGAGAGAACAAGTGTGTTAACAAAAGAAAATATGTGACAGTCTCAGCTTTCACTCAAGAAAAAATGAAGAGTGGGATAAATCTATTGTAAATTAGATACCTAAAAATTAGGTAACTTAATCTGATCTAGTCATTGTAGGGTCCTTCTGCAGTTAAGGGGGATACTTCTAAAGAACAATTCAACCTATTCTGAAGCAGAAGTCTTCAATGAAGGCAAATCAAACTGTAAAATTCCCTTTTGCTTTTTATTGACTCTGCATGGAGCCACATGTTCAGACACAAAACTTTTACATGAATGACACTTATACTTATTTTTGATAATGGACTTGTACCTCAAATAATTCTGAAAGATAGAAAGAAACAAGCAAATAGTCTCTTCAGTCCACTACTGAAACATACACTAAAATTCAGACATAAGTTTAATGTATATAAGTCAAGACATTTAGGCTGTTTGATAAAGAATTCATTGGCTTGTGTTCCAAGTCTTCAGATTGGAAATTGGTTAGCTCAATAGCCAATGCTGAGAACAATAATGTCAAGGTAGATGAAACATTCACTGAGAACTCATCTAACTGCAATATTTTTTTAATGGAAGCAACTTAATTAATAGATGCTGTGATACCCTGTTGTCATTTTCACTTACACTGCAGTGCTGCTGCAAAAGAAACTTTTAATTGCAGCTTCTTAATCACCCTATGAGGAATATGTGGACATATAGTCGTCCCACATCTGCAGTGTATTAATTTCAATAGATTACAAAGAGAAAGAAAGAAATTACAGGTTTGGATATCTCTTATTACCTGTGGTTTTCTACAGTGGAGAATTTTCCATGAAAAGTAGTCATATGAAATTATCTTTCTATTTAATGCAAAGTAATAGGTGTATTAAGATAAATTTTACCCGCATTATTGGGTAAACTAAACTGCATTCTGCGTGAACCTGCATCTCTCCATTGACTCTAAGAGTTACTAGCTCAAATGTGGGTTTCTATTCTTGAGCCATATACATCCATCTGCATCATGGAATGATTCAGGTAGGAAGGGACCTCTGGAGGTCATCTGGTCCAATTGCCCTGCTCAAACAAGGCCACCTACAACCAGTTACCCAGGATCTTGGCTAGATGATTTTTTAATATCTCCAAGAAGGAAGACGCCACAACCTCTCCAGGCAACATATACCAGTTCTTGCTCATCTTCACAGTGTTTTCTGAGGTTCAGATGGAACCTACTGTGTTTCAGTTTGTGCCCCTTATTACCTGTCCTGTCACAGAGCACCACTGAGAAAAGCCTGGGTCCATCCTCTTTACACACTGCCTTCATACACATTGATGAGATATCCCCTGAGCCTCATCTTCTCCAGGCTGAACAGTCCCAACTCTTCCAACCTTTCCTTACATAGTGGTGCTTCTGTCCCTTCATCATCTTTGGGGCCCTGTGCTGGAGTCTTTCCAGAGAAAGACTCTCATGAGAGTGTGATAAACAGAATGGAATATTTTCAGATGTGTTAAGAGAGTCTGTTGATTCAAAGATGGCATTTTCTTGAACACTCTAGCACCAAGAAGGGTCTCTTGCAGATACCAATAACTTCAAAGGTGGTAGCCTTTCTGGATCTAAGTACTCTTGTTTTCTTTTTCTCCTGCTCTGTGTCCTCCCAACAGCTTTTACCTTTTTTATACATGCTTTTGGATCAGGTGCAATTTTAAATTTATCTTTCATAGTTCGTTCGTTGACCTACCTTTCAATTTTACCTTGAACAAATAAATGCTATTATAGTGTGTTCCTAGACTTTTTGAATCATTTTTGCTTTGCATTCATTTCTGGCTTTATTTTTAAAACATGCAAGTCTTTAGTCCACAAAGCATTAGTGTTGGGTCCTGGTTTCAGCTGGAATAAAGTTAATTTTCTTCCTAGTAAACTGGTGTAGTGCTGTGTTTTGGATTTATAATGAGAAGAATGTTGATAACACACTGATGTTTCAGTTGCTGCGAAGCAGTGTTTATACTAAGTCAAGGACTTTTCAGCTTCTCACACCTCCCTGCCAGCGGAGGCTGGGGGGGCACAAGAAGCTGGGAGGGGACACAGCCAGCACAGCTGACCCAAACAAGCCAAGGGAGTATTCCATACCATATGGCATTGTACCTAATATATAAACCCTGAGAGTTATCCAGGGGACACTGTGGCTCGGGGATTGGCTGGGCATTGGTCAGCAGTTGGTGAGAAATTACATTGTGCAACTCTTGTTTTGTATATTCTATTATTATTCCTTCCTTTTTAGTCCTATTAAATTGTCTTTATTTCAACCCATGAGTTTTACTTCTTTTTTCTGATTTTCTCCCCCATCCCACTGGCAGGAGGGAGCGAGCAATCGGCTGTGTGGAGCTTAATTGCCGGCTGGAGTTAAACCATGACATGTTGATACATAGTATAAAACTTCCTAATTATACCTTTCAAATTTTTCCTAGGTTTACCTGAAAAGCCATTTTTTCTATGGCTAAGTTATTTCATATATATGTATAGTGATAAAAGTGGGAAATAACAGTAATTACATCATTTTTGGTGGAAGTGAGGAGCATTGAGCTGTTACATTTCCTTACTTATTGTCTTTAGACTTTAGTGCCATGTTGCTGTGTTTTAGATTTGTCACTAAAACAGTGTTGATAACACAGCAGTGTTTTGGCTGTTGCTGAACTGTGTTTGCACAGCATTGAGTTTTTCTTCCTACCATTCTGTTCCTGTAGCAAGTAGCCTGGGGTGCAGAGGAAACTGGAAGGAGACAAAGCTGAGGCAGCTGAGCCAAATTGGCCAAAAGGATATTCTGTATCACAGGGGCACCATGCTCAGGAGTAAAAGCTCCGGGAAAGGAGGGAGAAGCAAGCACAATCACGGTTGTGGCTTTTGTCTTTGCAAGTGACTGTTCACATGCTTTTCAGGGCTAACGTGGCTAAACATCTTCCTGCTGATGGGAAGTAGTGCATAAATTCATTATTTTTCCTTGCTTGTGCATGCATCTATTTCCCTCATTAAACTGACTTTATTTTGACTCATCAGGTTTGGGCTTTTGCTCTTCTAGTTCTCCCCCCCATCCCACTGAGTGAGAAAGCAACAGTACTTAGCTGCTGGCCAGGGCAAACCCAGAGCAGCTGAGAAAGCTAAGTTTCCCCCCTCATATCTTCAGTACCCTTCTAGAGGCTTCCTGCATTCTATAAACATCTCAAAAGACACTTTCTGAAGATATACCTGAAGGAAAAAATCAGGGTGAAGATAGATGTATCAGAATCAATATTCCAGACTAAAAAAAAACCTAAACGTTGAATTCTGGAGCATTCAGTGCTCCAGCGCAAACCAAATTGCAAACCTTTTCACTCTAAAGTGAAAAAAAAATATATTTGTTTAATGTTCCAGACGTGTTATTAAAAAAAAATCCTGGAATTTAACAACACCCTACATACATGGTAAGAAAGGTATCCCTGGTAGAAGTGGTAGCAAAAACCTTATATGTAATTACAAAATAATTTTAAAATAATCAAGACCAAAATATAAATTTAACACCTTATTTTTTTAAATAGCAACATTTATTGAGCCAGTTGCAATGCTACAACAACAACAAAACCCACCAAAACCAAACCAAAAATCAACCTCAAAAAAAATCCAGGGCTGGTAAAAGAAAACCAAACTAAACCAAACCAAACCTAAATATACCTTCATTTTTTATATCATTCTATATATTGCAGCAGTAAACTTTACACAAACATTTCAAGGTCTTTTGGTTGTCTTACAACTAAAATACTTTCCTCATGAGTATTTTTAGTACTGTTGCTTCACTGTCTTAGGAATACTTAAGTATAAAACTTTATGTTTTGATGTTATTTCTAATAACTTTTTGCAAACAAAGCACATTTTAGAAACTCCACAAAATTATCAACTTGAGATAGGTTTTAATTATCAGGATTTTATTTTTCTTGTAAGCTTTTTTTCATCTTCTGTGTCAAAATTTTTATTTTAAAAGGACATATTCTCAGTGCTAAGTGTTTACATCTCGTGAGTCAGGCCTCAGCAAATACAGGATTTAGAATTGTGATAATAACCAGTGGAGGTGTCATGGAAACTTCACCTTAGTCTCAACCTTGATAATAAGTGCTATGGATTTTTCTAAGCCTACTGTTTGCAGCAATCAGTTCAGAAATTATTGGTTTCTCTGAAGCCTTTATATGACTAGGGTGGTAGATTTAAGTTGGAGGTGAAACTCTAGCTTACTGTGCTAAATTAACCATAGTAGGTTCTTAAAGCATTGAGGCTAGGGACTGCAGATAAAAAAATGTGTCTCAATACCTCTATACCTAGTGTTAAAAAGTAATTCTTTGTTCCAAGTTTTAAAATAGTTTCTGCCCTACTAAGAAGTCTTCTTCAGTATGCATCACTGATCAACACCCTTAGGAGGATTGTTCTGTGTATTAAGTGATATCCTACCAAAAATAGTATGCAATCTACTGTGTGGTGTGGGATTTAGCTGGCCTATATTTAGGTATCTGTATGTGACCTGGATACCAACACAACCGCTTTTGTCACTGGAGAACTAGTCAATACATTCACTGGAGTCTGCAGAACTGTTCAGTTTACCCTGAAGTAGATACCCCCATATGATGTCGAGACTCTGTATCTCTAGACTCTTATCAATTGTATTGACTAGACCTCCACTGGACATAGTAGGTGCTTATAGATTTATCTTACATGTAGACACTTCCATTGTAAACATCTGAAGTTAGGGATACCTGCATCCCACCTAAATTAGGGTTGTTAGTAATTCCCTACTCATTTTAGTTCTTGACTAGTGAATATAGCTTGAAATTACATGTTTTAAACATGTTATTTTGAATGCAAGAAGAGGAGCAAGGGGAAGCCAGGTGGAACTGAATTGCTGCTAGTTTGATCACTGGGAAAGAGTGGCATCTCTAACACCATGGCACAGACATCTACCACTGGAACAGGAACAAAACATTTTGTATATATTTAAACTGTACATATTAAACCTAGAAATACTTGCTAGTTTCTAGATCTCAATACACATTCTGCTGCCTAACGAGTTCTGCAGGCAAGTTCTATAACTATTTGCCGGGTATCCAAGATTAAGCTAGGACTCTTGGTTTCAAGTCCACCCAGAATAGGTAGGATTTTTTTCCCCATTAGCCTGTCCTGTTCCTTTTACCTTCAATGTCTCTGTAACCTTATCTAGTCACTCTGTGTATCATTTGTATTTTTTCCAATTCTGCTCTTACCGTTCCCTTCTTGCCTTCCATTTTGCTCCTACTCTTGCATCATCCATCCTGTATTCTGCTTATTTATTGTACTCTGCTCTTTTTCTGAAGACATTTTTATTTACCTTCTTCCATTTTTACCTTGTTCTAGTCAAACAATGAGTCTTCCTGCTTAGCCATCATATTGGTGCAGTAAAATGGTTAAATATTAAGTAATATATTTTCCTTTCAGAAATACTTTACAGAAAGGAAAGTGTAGAGGGTGAAAGAAAGAAGTATGAATAATGCACTAACCTAGCTGTCATTCAATCTTCTCACACATATAACACTTGCTGTCTGAATATTATAGAGCTCAAAAGAGAATGTTTGCTATTCCCATTTCCAGTTTTCACTGTCAAAACAGTTTCCAGCAGCTGCAAATTGCAAGGTAAGACTCTAAGGTCACTTTCCAATAGAGCCTTTAGAAGATTTCTGGAAAAGCTTTAAAGGATCTACTGATCATATATATAGATATATATATATATGCTGAACAATTGTGCAGATCAGGTAAACAATTCCGAGAATTTGTAGAAGATATATATCCTCATACTAAAGAAAGCTTGTTAACTCTCACTGACTATCATAAGAGTTAAATCATGTAATGAGAGACCAGTTCAAGTTTCTCCACCATGCTGACTATACATACCACCTGTTTTCAGCAACTCGACTGCTCAGTTCATACTGTCATGCAACTTCAGCTGGCTGATTAACTGGATCTTGTGCATGCAGTCATGGAGGATCAAGCACACCAGAGTGAAGTCCAGTCAAGAACTGTGCAGCTTAGCAGAATCTGATGTCCAAATGAATATTTACAGAAGTCACATTTTGCATTTGCAGATAAACATTATACTCTCTTCCTACCTCAAAACTTTGTAAGGGCCTTTCCATCACAGAGATGAGGAAGGGACACCTCATGACAGTCTTGCAATGTTTACTCTGTTGATTAAAACCTCAACAACAGAAGTCATGTGATGCTGCAAGATTGTCAATTTTCATTCTAAGTAAAAAAGTAAAATTCTGAGACCTGATTTCAACAGACGTTTGACAGTGAAAATTAAGTGCATCTTCTAGTCTCCTCAAAAATGCACTACAAAAAAGAACTCAAATTTCATTTAATTATTTTTTAAATCAAAAGTCTTGAAGGTCTGATATTAAAAAAATGGTTTTATGTTTGAAGTCAGAATCCTTCAATCTGTGGATCTTGTATCAACAAATGAAGACAAACAGTGTCTCCTCTAATCTTTTTAAAGAAAGTAGAACTATTTTAGCTGTGACTTTTCAAAAACAATGTAAGCCAAACTTGAAATCAACTTCTGAGCACAAATAGCTTATTTTTTGGCAAATTGTGAATAACTGGAAATTGGGTTTCATTGTAGAAAGTTAAGATCTGAGTAATTTGCTCCTGTGATTAATACTTGTCATGGAAATTTGGATGTAGAAGAACACAATGGACTCTTCAATAGAGAAGAGATTCTGCCATGAATCTTTACAGATGGAATTGGCATCATGAGAATGCCATTGGAGTGGAGAGGTCTCTGTCTACATCTGCATTTACCATTAGAGAACAGGAATATGAGGATAGACTTTAGATGTTTCAGTATCAAGGATGTGTTCCTGAACATGCATCTGTTTATATCTGCTGTTGCCATATAACCCTGATGATACTGTGGTTGGGAATAAAACTTTGACCATATCATTTATATAGACAGAACACTGGCAATGTCAAAGAAAATGTCCTGGTTTCAGCTCGGATAGAGTTAATTGTCTTCCTAGTAGCTGGTACGGTGCTGTGTTTTGAGTTCAGTATGAGAAGAACGTTGATAACACTCTGATGTTTTCAGTTGTTGCTAAGGAATGTTTAGACTAAAGTCAAGGATTTTTCAGCTTCTCATGCCCAGTCAACGAGAAAGCTGGAGGGGCACAAGAAGTTGGGAGGGGACACAGCCAGGGCAGCTGACCCAAACTGGCCAACGGGGTATTCCATACCATGGGACATCACATCTAGGAAATAAACTGGGGGGAGTGGGGATGGGGATAGCCACTTGGGGACTAACTGGGTGTCGATTGGCAGGTGGTGGGCAATTGCACTGTGCATCATTTGTACATTCCAATCTGTTTATTGTTACTGCTGTGATTTTATTTGTGTTATCTTTATCAGCACTAGTTTCTTATTTTCTGTCCTATTAAACAGTTCTTAATCTCAACCCATGAGTTTTACTTCGTTTCCCCAATTTTCTCCCCCATCTCACTGGGTTGGGGGGAGGGGTGGGTGAGCGAGCAGCTGTGTGGTGCTCAGTTGCTGGCTGGGGTTAAACCACAACAGAAAAATATGAAGTCCTGGCTTTATCATTGATATAAACACAGCCTTTTATGAAGGACAGTGGGACCATGCGTTGGAGAAGAGGCCAGAGCTCTGTCTGTTAAAGATGTTGTTATGGAAGCCAGAAATGTAAGAGATGTTGATGAAGCCCTAGTAATGTCAAAAATGGGGACAGATCTTTGGCTGTGTCAGATGGCCTTGTGGAACACTGGCTCTATCAAAGATAAGGCTAGAACTCTGACTGTGTGAAATGAGGAGGCACTCTGAGTATATCAGTGTTTGCCACTGATACTTAGCTATTTTAAAGATAGCCAGGAATGGACATGTCTTTTTCAAAGCCGGTCATAGAGCCCTGGCTATGTTAATATTTGTCATAGAGTTACTATTTTATCATATAGCAGGGTAAAATTTCTAATATATCTGTGATTTACCATGTATGTCAGATGGAAGTGGAGTTTTTTTAACATATGTTACATAGAGATTGGTCTCTGACCCTATCCAAGACTGACAATCACCTCTGCCTGGGATCAGCAGTGATCTGTGTCTTCACATGTCAGAAACATGGGTAAAGCTATATCCATACAAGAACCCTTGATAGGAGCTACTCCTCTAATACTCTGACTATTTCTCTTATATGTTCATAGAAATAAGACATAAATAGGAGGAAAGTACATGTTTTCTTTTGTGTGTGGTTCAAATGGCATGCTGATCACAGCAGACATAAGAACGGATCTTTATAAGTATAAAGATTGACCCTTTTTAATTGTCTAAGTCATACATATTTAGCAAATTATGTTAGATAACACAAAAACCTAATTATATTAGTGGTTTAGTGCTTGTTTTTGTAAAAGATGATAATGGCTATATATGGGAAAATGGGAATGTACTCTTTTTTTTTTGTCAGATGTGCATTTGAAAATCTTTTCTCTGCTGGATTTCTTGTTCCCAGAGAGCAGCAGGACACTCTTAAAGTGCATTGATTTTGTTCTGGTACTACACTAAAAATGTATTTATTGAAAAAGTGTTAACAGTGTTTGTTCTGAAAATCTCTCTGTATCTATATATGTAATGGAGGTCTGCATATGGCAAAAAAATCAGAATAGTTTTATTAAAATTATCCAAGGTTCTGAACTGGTTAGGATAGCAATGTAGTTCTAGGCATTTTACATATAAAATAACATCTGTGATAAACTAATGTTGGGGAAGCCAGATTATGAAAACTTACTCTATAGAAAAGCTGAAATAGAATGGTTGTTTGTAAATAAGTGAGGAAGAAAGATATCAAAATAAATTAAAAAAATATTAAATATCTTCTTATATGGAAGGTGAATGGGTCTTTCTATGTAAAGAATTAGAGTGGGTAAGTTCTGTCACTTTCTGTTATAATTCTTGTCATAGAACATGATCAAACAACTCTACATATTCAAATTATACTCAAGTGGCTTTTCCAAAAGTTAGAGTGATTGTTTTTTCAGTTGCAAATAATCATGGCCATAGTTAAGATTTATGGCACAAGATGTAGCTGTGTCTGAGTCTAGTCAGTAATTTTGCCTGAGAAGCTGTGTAAGAGATAATTATGGGCCCCATATCTGTAAGACCTTGTTCTGCTATACCTGTAAAGCAGCCCTCCTCACTACTTGTGTTGGCCTGTGCTGGACTGGCCAGACCTCAAAGGCAGACAGTACTGGGAAGTAAATAGTCTGTCTAGATGAAGATGGAGAAAAGGTAATTTTCCCTGATGAAGGGGAGGGGAGGAAGGTCAAATTAAAGCATCCTTTTTATTGGGCAATATCTGTTTCACATTTTAATTGTTATTAAAGAAACTGACATCATGTATATAACTGAATTTTGAACAGTTGTGGTCAGATCTATGTCTGATGACATTGTATTGCATTACATACACTCAACCAGACAACATTTTAAATTTTAAAGAAAGCTGGATCTGATGTACACGACGTGCCCTTTTAAAAGGCATGCTTTGTACTTTATTAATTAATACTCTGAGGTTGTTTATATTTAGCCATCAGCTCCATCTGGGCCAGCAGCAAGATACCTCATGAAGGCGCAGATAATGAGCTGTTATACTTTCAAACAAACGCCTTGTGTTTTGTTATCAAAGTCTGTTTGTAAGTCTGTTCAGACTTTCAGATGGAGATGAAGTGTGATACGGAAGAGTAAATATGGAAACAAGTGAAAATTTTCCTTCCTTTAATAATGAAGCAACGGGGTGAAGTTGGAAGGCAAAGAGGAATTCTCCAATTCATTGTTACTTAAAAGTCTCTGCAGAATTTCTTCCTCAGCAGTTCTGCATTGCTACATGGATAAAGCTTTAGCATTCTGCAGCATGTGGCTTAAAGGCTTGTTAAAGGGCTTTGTTAGTTACAGCCTTCTTGTGCCTTAGATGTAAACCCTCCATCTGTTCTTGGTCCTGAGGTCTGCACTCTGATTCTCTATCAGCTATAGAAACTATGGACACAGTCTTTCCAAACTTCTGGAAAAAAATTTTTGCAAAGACTTGTGTGATCCTTAAAAATCTGACTGTACTTTGCTTTTAACGTGGATTCATGCCTAAGCTGCATGACTGGGACTAATTTTTCAGGATACATAGATTTTACTCCCTGAGCTCAATACCCAGATACATTGAGCATAAAGACTTTCCTTTCTGAATGATAAGATGTTTAAGATATGTAAATGAAAACTATTTACACTGAGCCATGATCTCTATGTTGTTTTCTTTCCAACACTTATCTAAAATAAAATAGTATATTATGTTCATCTGTATATTCTATTAAGAAGATACTCAAGTGTTTGCAATGACAAACCCATTTATCAAACAGCCTGTGCTTTGTTTATATGGCTGCAATGAAAATTTGGAAGGGAATAGAAAAAGAAGAGTTGGAGGAAAAGTTATAGTTCTGATACTAGTTGATAGGACTTTATTTTCTAAGCATTAGAAAATAAAGAGCACACACACACAAAAGAAAAGTATGGCCTGCCTGTTGAGGAGACAGTTCAGCTGGCAAGAGAAGAGAAAACTAATTGTCAGATAAATTTTTTTTATCAATTAAAATAAATTATTTGCTGCTATGACATCCCCAGATAAAACTTGGTCAAAAGAAGACAAAAGAATTCCTAGCAGGAGATAATCAGCACAGATATTAATTTAATAGTCAGAGGCTAGAATAAGACAGATTGATTTATTCACTATATATATGCAGGTTAGGCCTCTGAGCTCACATTGTCATTTAAAAACAGTTCTGTCCTTATGTCCCTGTAAAGAAAAATGTTTTGAAGTGTATTTTGTATCTAAGGTGATTTATTTTTTTTCTCTTTCTCCCTGTGTCTCTCTGTCTATATGTATGTATACACACATACAAACATATTTTTTTTCAGTTTTTCGAATATCATACTACAGTTGGAATAAGTAAACATATTGATCTGACATTGTATATACTTGTGACGGGTTGACCATGGCTGGACGCCAGGTGCCCACCAAGTCGTTCTATCACTCCCCCCCCTCTTCGCTAGAC
>JANZLQ010000008.1:19747343-19760978 GCA_026212715.1 Elanus axillaris
ATTGGCTCGGCCTTGGCTGGCGGCGGGTCCATCTTAGAACCGGCTGTTATTGGCTCTAACAGACAAAGGGGAAGCTTTCAGCAGCTTCTCACAGAAGCCACCCCTGTAACCCCCCCCACTACCAAAACCTTGCCACAGAAACCCAATACAATACTTCAGTACAGTCTGAATATCACAAAGGAAAAGAAATTTCTGATGGCAATTATACTGAGTTCTAATCTAGGGTTTTTCTGTCATAATTCATTAACTAAGAAAAAAAGGGGGTAGATTTTATAAAACTTTACAAAAATTGCCTAAGCCATTCATTAAAATTAAACATTGTCTGAAGATTTTGTTTAAGAATATGTCCCAGTCTATCTTCTGACATCTCTCTTCCCTGACCGCTCTGCAATATTGGTTTCTGCAGACATCAGCATTTGCCTTTTTCTGACTATTTCTTTGTCTGAGTTATATGGGACCCCATAGTTCTTTTGCTTCAAACCTGGAACCTTGTGCCACAAACTTCTGTTCCAGAATGTTATCCTCTGGCCTTGCTCATATGCATTCTCCAAGAGTCACATCTACCTGGAAAACAAGTCAAAAAAATTAATTTTTTAAGGTTCATTTGTATGTGGTCATATCTAAATTAAAAAAAAAAAAAAAAAAAAGGCCAATGTCCTCTGCAATGATGCAAAGACAAAACTTCATAAATACAAAGTTGCAAATGTGTGCAACTGTTTGGTGCCCTGATAATTTGGCACAAAACTGCAGGGTTGGTTAAATTTCCTGGTATCTCTTTTGTTCTAGGTCTGGGGTCTTTTTCTCCTTAATTATTCCCTAACTTTTTCCATGTACTTACTCCCTGTACTTTTCCACAATAAGATGACTGTAGAACTAATCATATTACTGTGTAATTATAAATCATAACGATTTTTTATAATTCCTGAACAAAACATAGACTTTTTTTTTTTTCTTTTTTTTTAACCCAGGATTCTGAGTTCAGGCACAAAGAGAATTGGTATGGGATTTAGGTGAGGGTTCAATAGGATTGCCTTAGGTACTGCTAGCTGATCATGGCTTACTAGGGTTGTTAAATGATAGTGTGAACATTGCCAAAGTCAACGAGCTACACTGTAGCCAGATCAGTTTGCCTGTTTTTTATCTCTTCAGAGTAAGGCTTACTCTGTGTGGTGCATGCACTCACACCCTGAGACCAGGGTGATGCCTAAGCCCCAGTTCACCAGTGGTCAATTATTGGTGATTTTAAAAAAAAAGAATGAGTACTACAGATATGTTGAAATATGACCTCCTCTTAACAAGTTTCACCACTTTTCTAATACCATACCAAAATACCATGCTAATCAGAATCTTATCTTTTTCTTGTTCATTCTTCTTTACTACCTGTGACAAGGTGTTACTTACCTCTTTGAGAAGAGGCTACCTTAAATATGCCACCATCCCTTTTACTGAGTTCTAAATTGTTTTTTCTTCCTTTTCTAGTCCTTAGGTATAGTGTCCATTGTTTTGTCTGGTCGCTTGTAATAGTAACAGAATTAATAATTTTTGACTAGTGTCTTAACTAAGGGTAATCAGAAGCTGATAATGTCACTTCATACTTTAATGTTTTGATTCTTCAAAGAAGCAACATGAAGTCTTTCAACTGGTTTAGTGAACATACAATCTTATTTCTCATTTAGAAAAAGATATCAAAGTGAAAAACTGTATGTTGTCAGGGGTGGGGGCAGCTTTTGGCTTGGGCAGTAGAAAGCTGAGGTTTGTATAACATAACCTAAAAAAAATACCTGTCACTTCAGAACTGACAGGCATAACAGGAAATATACCACGTAGCTCTGATCAAATTCAATACCATTGAAAATTCCCAGCTTCAACTTTGAAGGAACTTTAAAGGTTTTTTCATATTGAGGAGGTAAGAACATTTATGGGACAGATACTTGAAATGAAGTTCTGGAGCTTTGCCTCGGACATTATATTACACAAAATATCAGAAATTGCAATAAAAAAATCAGTTCACTAGATGACTCATATCACATTATATTTCTATTTATAGTCTATTATTAGTAAGATTACTAATACTATTATTATTTCTTTATTCCTCTGCATTCTGATAATTCTATTAGCAGGTGTAATTGATATGCTAATTATCCTAAGATTAAAGATTTTTAAAAGAAAGCTTTAGAAATTGTACCCCAAAAATCATAGGGGAAAAAATAACATCTAATAATGCAAAAAAGAAACAGAGTCTTAAATATGTATTAAATAAAATATGTGAAACAAATAGCAATTTTAACAGTAAAAATGAGAGTTGAAGAGTTTAGCTGTTCCAGATAATGAAAACAGAAAGTAAGTATTCTAAGTGATACAGGTGGGTTTTTTTTTCATTTTGTCATATAAAACAGAAGTCTGAGATAGCCTGATACATTATAATTAGTGTTTTTCTTTCAAGCTAAATACCATGTGTGAAATCTATTGCTACATGTTATTATGGCTGTCTTTGAAACTTAATATACAGAAAGAACACTTGTTAAACTGCTGTTGGGAAACTCACCTCTTATCCATGCAGGTTATATTTGATTTTTCTTTCACTAATTTGCTGTTATTTCTTTTCTTAAAAGTCCTGTGCTGTCTCACTAGAATATAAGTAACAATTCATTAATTGGCTCAGTTAGAAATTAGACTTTATTAGATCCCAGTAGGAATTTGAAAATTGTCTGTATTCATTTTAAAGTTTAGAAATATCCAACATATTTTGAGACAAAATATAATTTCATGTCCATGTCTTTTCAAAGGTTTAGTTCATAGAATCATAGAAGAATCATAGAATCATAGAAACATATAATCATAGAATTATTTGTGTTGGAAGGGACCTTAAAGATCATCTAGTTCCAACTCCCCTGCCATGGGCAGGGACACCTTCCACTAGACCAGGTTGCTCAAAGCCCCATCCAACCTGGCCTTGAACACTGCCAGGGATGGGGCATCCACAGCCTCTCCAGGCAACCTGTCCAGTGCCTCACCACCCTGACAGGGGAGAACTTCTTCCTTACATCTAATCTAAATCTGCCCTCTTTCAGTTTAAAGCCATTAGCCCTTGTTCTGTCACTACATGACCTTGTAAAAAGCCCCTCTCCAGCTTTCTTGTAGGCCCCCTTTAGGTACTGGAAGGCTGATGTAAGGTCTCTGCAGGACTTTTTCTTCTCCAGGCTGAACAACCCCAACTCTCTAAGCCTATCCTCACAGAAGAGGTGCTCCAGCCCTCTGATCATCTTCACGGCCCTTCTCTGGATCTGGTCAAGCAGGTAGTTTCTCAGGTAGTATATTACTCCACAGTAGACTTAAATATTACATCTAAGTTTTCCATATGAACTTTTTTCACCCATAATAGTTTCGGTTACACATGAATAGAGCTCTGTGAAATCTAGAAAGCACTAAAATGTTGGCCTTAAATGAGGAATGGAAGGGAAACAGCAGGCACGTAATTCCTTTCACAAAAGTTGAAGCAGTTTGTTCATCAAAAGGCTTGAATCTTCCAAAAATGTTCCTGTTGGGAATCTTACCCTAAAATTTTGTTTGTTTGCTTACTTGTGTGGGTTTTTTTGCTGGTTTGGTTGGGTTTTTTTTCCCCTCAAAACAGTTTAATACTCATTTATGTTTATATTTGTACTGGGTTTACACATTTACTTCTAATGATGTTTATTTTTGGTCCCATCTCCCTTTAGCTTTCACTTTTCAAAACTAAGAAAGCCACCGGTCTCACAACAGTGATCTGTTCCTCTGATCATCCTAGTAAACGTTTCTTCACATGTTCTGGTTGGTTTCATTTTATTTGAGCATGGTAGACCAGAAGTCTGTACAGTAATCCACATCAAGACAGGGCACCATTTTATACAGTAATAGTTCCTTAACTCTCCAAGAAATCCTTCAACCAAAAGAATCTAGGATTTGTATTTTTCATTAGTGTTTTAGAATATTATCAAAAATTATTTTTACTCTGCATACACATAGGGAAGAGTGGAGTTTTTATCTCTTCTGAGTTGTTTACTGTCCCACTTTAGTTATGGGGACACTCACATTCTGTCTGTTTAATAACCTGACTATAGTGGGACAAACTGTGACAGTAACTGTATCTCTTCATGTAACTGAAGAACCACAGAACTGGTTAGGTTGGAAGGGACCCCTTGAAATGATCTGATCCAAGCCCTTCTTTTTTGCCTCAGGAATACATTGCTAGCTTATAGTCAGCTTTTAGTCCACTGGAACCCCCACATCCATCTCTGCAGAGCTGCTTTGCAGCTGCTTGGCCTGCAGTGTGTATTGGTGCAGGACTTTGCACATTCCCTGTTGAATTGTATAAGGTTCCTGTCAGACCATTTCTCCAGCCTTTCGAAGTCTCTCTAAACCACAGGTACCACAACCATCTGATGTGTCAGCCATTCCTCCTGGCTTTCTATCAACTGCAAACTTACTAAGGGTGCACACATTTCTTTTATCCATGTCATTAATGAAGATTTTGAACATTATCGGACCATGTAATAACCCCTGGGGTACACTACTAGTGTCCTACTTCCAAGGGGACTTTGTGCCACTGATCACAACCCTCTGGGCATGGCCCTTAAATTAGTTTTCAGTCCACCTCCTTGTCCACTTACCTAACATGGAACTGCTTTCAGCTTGTCTATGAGGATATCATGGGAGATGGTGTCAAAGGCTTTACTAAATTTGAGGTAAACAATATCCACTGCTTTCCCTTCATCCATGAAACTTGTCACCTCTTTGTAGAAACCTGTCAAGTTGGTCACACATGATTTTCCCTTCATAAACAAATACTGACTACTCCTGGTCATATTCTTATCTTTCATGTGCTTGAATATGCATTTCAGGAGGACTTTCTCCATCACTTCCAAAGGGAATGAGATGAAGCTGACCTGCATGTAGATCCCCTGATCTTTTTTTGCCATTCTTGAAGATAGGAGTGATATATGGTCTCTTCCAGTCTTCAGGAACATCTCCCAGTCACGATGACTGTTCAAAGATAATTGAAAGTGGCCCTGCAATGACATGACATAGATCCCTCAGTATCTGTGGGTGCAATCCATCATGCCACATGGACTTACACACATCCAGTTTGTTTAAGTGCTCCCTAACCCAGTCCTCCTCCCACAAAGGCAAATCTTCCTTGTCCCAGACTTTTGCTCTGGTCTCAAGGAGCTGGGATTCCTGAAGGCTGGGTTTACTGGTGAAGATCTAAGTAAATAATGTGCTGAGTATGTTGGCCTTCTCCATGTCATTAGTCATTATTCACCTGTCACATTCACCAGCAGTTCCATGTTTTCCTCAGTCTTCCTTTCGCTCTTGATGTACTTATAAAACCCTTCTTTGTTGCCCCTCTGATCTTTTGCTAGATTCAATTCCAGGTTGGCCTTTGCTTCTCCAGCTGTATCCCTGCAAGATTGGACATCAGTTCTATACTCCTGGAGAAAAGAGAAGAAAATGAGAAGAAATAGAGAGAAGGACCCTGTTGTCCAGAGTCCTAGAGCTATGTCAGAGTTGCATAGTTACAGTTAAACTCTTTACAGCACCTAGTGGGAACACTTTGTTGCCTCTGTTGTGCCCATCATGCTTGTTTCAGGGGAATAAAAGATCTACAGAATACCTTAGTGCCTTGTGAAGAGTTTGCTCAAGAATGAAAGTTTTGCTTCAGCAAAAGAAAGTGATAAAAGTACTCTTATGCTCTCGGGATTAATATTTCAACTGCTGTATTATTAAAACCAAAAGGGAGTTATTGCTTTCTCCTTATTGTTTATTATAAAGCACAGTTAGGCTTACAAAGAAAGAAGCAGTCCAATAAAAGCAATAAATGTTAGAATGGCACTATGCCAGAGACACTCCTTTCCAATTTCTCTTACTTATCATATGACTTCCTGCCAAAGATCTTCAGTATGTGTCTATCCTCTAATTCTCTGACACATAATTACCACAGACATGCAGAACAGATTGAGTTCTCCAAGGAATGTAAGTGTTTTGATGCCTCAAACTTTTATAAACTGTCTAGGGAATCTAACTTAATTGGAAGGAAGTAGAAGTGCAAATGGTACTTTTTCTGCCACCCTTCTGTAACTACAGAGGATGTGAGTGCTTGCTGTTGTATCCCACTCTGTTTGGCTTTGTATTTTCTGCTGAGTATCTGAGATTCTTTCAGGTATCTAAGGCTTGGGAAAGGGGTTGCTGATTTGTTTTTTCTTCCTTTTTATTCTTAGACATACATTTTAGTTTACCATGTAGTCAGAACACAGAATATCTTCTCTCAACAAACACAAAGGGGATTCTGTTTTGCTGCATGCTTCTCCCATGTGTATTCATTCTCCGATAGAATAAACCCATTCTAAAGCAATCTCCTCTCCAACATTTTCTGTATTCAGATACAGTATCATTTCTCTTGCACAATTCTCCTTGTGGAAAAAAAAATAATTTGGAACCTGCATTCTGTAGACAAAAATTATCAGTCTCAAAAAATGAATTGCATAACTTTTTATATTATGTATTAAAGATATTAATCTTTTTGTCACTGATCTTTTTTTTTTTGCCATGGCAAATACTAGGCCTAAGGTCTTCACTGGAGAACATCTTGAGGAATCTTTTGAATCTATAGTCTGGTTGACACTGTCATAAAATTGCTGTATTGTAGAAGCACTTCTGTGAGGATGTTGAACCTACCACAACCAGTTCTCATATCCCATATAGACTTAACCAATTAATGATTTTCAACTAGAAATACCTTGGGACAGTTGGATGACTGAAGCAAGAAGATTCGTACTGGGAATGAGCTATGAGAACAGAAAAATCTCCAAACAGAATGGAAATGAAAGTGGAGGGGTTTCAAAGAACACAGGAAGATGAGGTGAAAACCTCAGAGACTGACAAAGGCAGAACTGAGACCTGAAGGAAGAAGAGAGAAGTTTGTTTCAACAGGAAGGCTGAGGGAGTCTACCAAAACAACCAGACATTTTCCTAAGCCTAAGTAATGCTTTGGACCACTGCAGAAGAGACATGCCTGTAGAGATTGTTAAATCTATTTACATGCCTGTATATTTGTGTTCTGCTAAATAAAGAGGGAGATTGTGTTTAATTGTGGTTCTTGATCTGTTTGCTTGCTGGATCCCCTTTAAGAGGTACGCTGTTACTTTGGAGCACTCATGTCTTCAGTCCTATGGTAAAACACTATATCTAGATCACCTGAAATTTTGGCATTATTCCTGTGATTGAACATCAGCTATGGGATCTACAACTTGGAGGACTTGTCTTGATCTCTCAAGCTCAGTTTCAGGCCTATGAAAACTCCAGAGTAAGGCCCAGAGAGTGTGGCCTCCAAGGCAATAACTTTAGTATGCTCATGAGAAAAAAACCAACTCGATCAAGGCTAAACAACAGCAAGTGTCTCTTGCAATTCAAAACTGCTTAAAAGAGTCATCTAAGGTCCTTTGTGATAGTTCACTAATCTTCCCTTTACTGGCATCATAGTTTATGCTATGGCTGAATCAAAAGTAAGAAATCTAGAGTCTTTGGTAACCTCTTCTGAAAGTCAACACAAAATGGCAGCAACTAGAGAAAGCTCTGAGCTGAATTAACTATTAGCAACTCCTATGATCAGGATAGAGAAATGAAGTTTTATTCCAACATCCATTAAGACTGATCCTTTATCTTACACTTGTGACAATCAAAGTTTATGAGTAATACAAGGAAATCAGGTTAATCTGTAATACCCCTAAACCTACCTAAGGCCTTTTTCAGTTTTCATTCCAAACTGTTTCAAGTTTTAGACACATAACTTCTAGGGAAGAATGCCAACCTCATGTAGCTAGCTACATCTCAGCATTTCAAAGGCTATATATTGTTGGTTACTTATCCAATAAAAGAGTATCCATACTAGCTTGGGCACAAGGTCAGTTCAAGCAGTATCCTGATTCCATCATGGCTAATTGCAGAACATGAGTAGAGGAAAAGGGCAAGCATAAGACAGCTGTTGTGAACACATGGTTAGGTGCTATATCCTTTCATGTCATAAGCAGCTTCACCTCTCAGGGCACTTTTGTAAATGGTATTTCAGATGATAGGCTTAGAAGCACCTTTGTATGCCTGACATTAAGTGTTTCTGTAGATCTGGTCTTTCAACTTTTTTCAGTGCCATTTAAATCCTTAACATAACTTTAGCTGAGGTTATATGTATATGCATAAATATGTGTCCATTCACAGTAGTTTAAATGAAAGGGGGAAATTAGAACTTTTTATTAATCTAGGATAAATATTTTTAAGTGTTTCAGGTTTTGAAAAATTTTAGAAAAGGTATGCTAACATATAGCACATGTTTTCAAAAATGTCTGTTAGCATATATATATCTACCCATATATATTTGCATACACAAATATTAGACCATTCTCTTTTAAATAATTCCCAGTGAATAAATCATTCTGAAAACTGGACCACACAATGTGTATGTTTATCCATCAAGTATGAAATTAACTTGTTTTCAACAAAGCTTAAATTTTAATTATATATGGGCATGAATAAGTATTTTTTGAAATAAACCATAAAAGGATTTTTGCTAGCTGAAAAATAATTCCCATTTAGGATAAAAGTTATATTATAGGGGAAAAATCACTATCAAAATTAAAATCCTGGAAATGTTAAATTACAAAGAAAATGCTTATAGTAGCATCAAAATAACTTAGATAATAAGAATAAATCAGACTTAAATTTGCCACTGATAATGTACAATTGTAGGTAAAAAGCTAGATTAAAGAAATATTTTTTTTTGGTAATAAAATTCTAATGCTGAGAAGCCTTTAATGTAAGTTAATTTTTAAAAGACATTTTAATGCATGTTATTCTCTTTAAATAAATGTTTGTATATACAAATAACATTCAGTGGTGTTTCTAAGTAACCATGTAACATTCTTATTCCTAAATCGCAATAAAACTAAAATGAATAGCATTGTTATTTCACAAGCATGCAAGATACAACACAGAAAAAGTACGAGACAAAATTATTGGCGAGAGAAGTTAAAAGAACATTAGATTTTATGGCTTGCTCTAGAATGATATATTAGAAATGTTATTATGTAGCATTGTTACATGGCATAATTCAATAAGTATTCACAGAATATTTTATTTTGACTTGGTAGCAGCAGCAGCATTATTCAAAAGCAACAGATACTTCCATAACATTCTATTTTATTATTGATTATACATACATACATAGATATATATATATTTTATATACATATGCAGACTCATGCAGTATCATTCAATATAATAAAAGAGACTTGGACCATATTCAGAACATTAGCTAAGAATGTGTTTAGATTCTTCCACTCTTCACAACAGTTTTTAACCTTGTATCTGCTTTTCACGCAGTTGTAAATACTCTTTACATAGTATCCTTAATTACTATATTTTTCTTCACATGGAAAAATTCTGGAATTCATTATAGTCATCTAACAGTGGTATGAAGCTATTGTATTGAAGAATTTGTTCAAAATTAAAAATACATATAAAAACCTCAAAATATAATACTATTTTGTAAAAGCATCATCCCAGCTCCATGAAATTGATGGAGATCTTGCTATAATTTATTTTTCTTAATGAGTTTGTGTGTAAATGTAAATACCACTATTTAATGATTCAATGAGTAATGTTTAATAATCATAATCTGTACCATATGAATTGGTACTTAGTCTACCCAATATCTCATAATTTATCCTGCATGATTTAATACTATGTACTTATGGTTATGTATTAACTATATTTATAAATATTCATTGACAAGCTCACTTATATATGTCGGATAATGTATATTTGTTAACACAGTATTTACTGAAATGCAACAGCCTACAATCAGTGATGAAATAGATATTTTCTTTAGGAAAAGAGAATGAGTATCAACATTTTGTGATCAATCAGCCTCTGGCAGGAGGTGTAATTTCTGGCATATTGTAAATAATAAAATAAATGAAGGTCAGTTATAGTACTACAAATTAATTATATTTGCCAGAAATTTTTATATCTAACAAACAGATCTGTATCACATAAGTCTGCACTGTTTTCTTAATTTCTTTTCCCCATAAAGATGTAACATCAAGAAATTATTTTACAGTTAATGAACTAAACCACAGAGCTTAAGCATTAAAACTGCACTTACTGTAAAATAATATAAAACTAACTCATTGGAAAACTAAAGTTTTCAGTGCAGATTTGTTATATATATTCAAATTAACATTTACAGGAGAAATCAAGCTTCAAACTAGTTACCTCCAGAAATTCTTTATTTGGTTGATTGGTTGGCTGGTTGGTTTTAAAACCTAATGTGAAACAAGAAGAAACTTTAAGGAAGGACATTTGGGTTTACAATTACTTATGTAATATACACTGATAGAAACATTTGCAGTCATAATATTCTGAATGAAGAAAGATGGGCAATGTTTTAAAATTACAGGAATTATATATAAAAAGAAAATATCTAGCCCTGTTTATCTTACAGTTTTGGCAATTGCATTCTTCTCTAAAAAACTCCACCCTTTGACTATTTTATAAAACATTTTTAAAGGTGAACATACTCTTTATTCCTTCAGATTTAACTTAAAGGAATGGTGCCTATTTTTTCACACTGATATTATGCATATCATATGAGGACAAGTGTTCTCTCTATAGTTGTTTTAATTGAGGCAGTAATCGATCCTTTAAAAGATCTTCATTTTAGTTTTCCATAAACTCTGGAAACTTTGGCTATTTTTCATAAGTATGTCTGAGTTGTAAGAACTTGTTTTAACCCAATAAAAGATGAAAGAAATTACTTTTTATACTTCACTTTTAATCTGCAAGAAACCAGTCTCCACTTTTTTGTCAGTAAAAATGTCATCTGATTTTTCAGTTTCTTGCTGCAGTCTTTTCTCTATCAAAATTAAAATAAAATCTTCTAGCATAGCCTTCCTTCTGCTATTCAGTGAATCTTTTCATTTGAAATTCAGGGAGTTAAAAAAGACAGAATTAAAAAGCATATTTTAGACTCCTTGCTGTAAAATGTAGTGATACTGGAGTTAAGTACCCTCATTCTGGGCATGAAAAGAACAGGTTTAAATTATTTCCATTGCCCAAATGGAGCTAGTGTCATGTTATCCTCACACAAGAAGATACCACTATCGCATGTTATAGGCTGTTTGAAGGAAAGAGGTAGAAGAAACACAATAAAGCCACTCTGTTAAAGACTTTCCAGAGACCAAAAGGGTGGGATTAATCTGATTTTATATAGATATTTATAATACAGGTGTTTACAGCTGAGGTCGTCATGCTAAGCTGTATTTATAGCCAATAGAGAAAGACTAGAACTTCTCCAAGTCATTATTCATCCCACCCCAAAGAACTGTGTGGTTAAAAAAGCCTTTTTGTCTCTATTGACCATAGAAAGACCGTAGGATACTATCTTCTTTCCAGATACATATATATATTACAGATGCTTACATTTTGTTAAGTGAAACCAGTGAAAATAATTAAATATTCTTTTGACCAGATATATAAACAAAAGTGAACCTGGTCCTTGTCTAGCAGTTCATCATTATCAGATGTAAATGATGTAGACTTCAGTTCCTACACAAGTGAATATAAAATAGATTTGTGATTTGTGAATCTGTTTGTAAATGTAGCTTTTGTCTGATACATGGATCTATGTAATCATTTTGTAGAAGTAGCTAATAATCCTCATCATCTTCAAACCTAATGCTTTTTAAAACTGGATTTTTAAAATAATTTTGAAAGTAATTCTATTTAACCAATTTGAAATAGATATATCCTTCTTCTTTCCAAAGTGAGAATAAAGGCAGATAGTGTCACCGTAGAAATGTATCTACTGTTTTTCTTGTTGGTCTAAAGCTAGTGTGCAGCAAAAAGAAGAGTAATAAAAAAGAAGGTAGAGAGACAGCATTCATCCAGATGCAAAAGGAGTACTCATCTTCTATCAGTACTAAAAAGGCCTGTAAACACAGATTGTGCCTTCTTAAAATAACAAACACTAGGGGCAGAAAACACACCAGAGCTTTACTAGGCCTGTGTCAAAAATCAGGATTTGAAGAAAGACAGATTTATTGCATAAGCAATTCCTTTAACTTTATCTTTCAAAAATAATTTTTTAAAGTTCTATTTTATTGTTTTTATTTATTTTATAAGCATAAATTATATATTACCAGATTTCCTTCAGAAAAGCTCATATCTAAGCTAACAGAGATGACAGAGAAGAGTTAAGGTTAATAGGGACAACATTTAGTAAATTGAAATCTTCCTGCAGAAAAAATGGTAACAGTGGTGGCCTTTTGTCATGATAAATTAGAGAACCTTGACAGTATTTCTAGATGTAATAATATTCATCTGCTTGGTCTCTCTCAGGAGGAAAGAGAGCTGAAGATTATATTGAAAAGCTATTAAAACACTTTTCACTGAATTAAAAAACCCTAAGACTTTCTGAGGTTTTTTTTTTTTTTTTTACGTTACTAAGCTTTTACTAGATATTATGGGGTTTTGCCCTCTACTGGAAGGGAGAGGAAAATGCCACCAGAGTATCCCAAGACTATCCTATTGACTAATAATCTAGTTTTATAACAAATATCATGATCATGTACCACCTGAAACACAGTGTTCCCCATTCCAGTGCTCTGAAGTATTTGTGGCCATCTGACCAGCACTGTACAGCTTTTTGCTCCAGTCATTCTGAGGGGTGACATCTTTCAGAGATTGCCTAATGAATCCTATTGAGAATAGTCTTAAATGAAAACTAATATAGCATAGAAAAGTTAAATGATTTCTGTTTCTAGATTACTACCCAAGGCTTAGCATGAAGGAAGACATTTCATTAAAGATGCCCCCCAAAATGGCAATAATATGATGCCAGGTATTTTATGCCTTTTCTTTCAAAATAGATTTTGAAATTCAAAGAGCCCTCACAAAAGTTATTGAGACTAAGTTTTCATTCATTAGTGTTGTTCATTCTGATACGAGGCATGAAAAACCTGTCTCCTGTAGCAGACTACTTAGCCACAGGTATATTTTAAAGGACCCAATAAAGCCCACAGACTATAAGATAATTATTGACCTTAAAGAGATACACATAATTAAGTTCTTCACTGGATTTGGAAAGAAAATGTCAAGAACAAAGCTCACCTGGAATTCTGTTCTTTCTGATTTGTGCAATAGGTGATTCAAAACTTAGTTTTCTTTACTGTATCAAAAAGTAAGCATAAGCTTTGGAAAAAAAAAAAAAAAAGAAAACAAATCCAGAGTATGTGAAAATACATCTTTTAGTCCCAGAGAAGAGACTGGAGCATCTATTTTAAACCGGTAATTTGGTGATGTTAACTTGATTTAAAGAGATTTCTGGATTCATTAAATCCTTATTTAAGAATAAAATGAGATGTAAGTGATTTTACATTATTGCTTCTCATTTCCATTAATTTTATATTATCTTATCTGAGGGTGACTGTAGATAACACAACTGAGCCAATGTAATATCTCACTAGAAAGGTGTATTGGGTTTCTGTGGCAAGGTTTTGGTAGTGGGGGAGTTACAGGGGTGGCTTCTGTGAGAAGCTGCTGGAAGCT
>JANZLQ010000008.1:19766221-19790004 GCA_026212715.1 Elanus axillaris
CCCCCCCCCCCGCCCCCCCGCCCCCGCCCCCGCCCCCCTACTGCCACAAGTAATAATTAATAGGGACTTCTGATCTAAAGTTGATTGCTCATTGACAGGTTTGGAGAATGATGAAGTTCCACAAGATGTTAAAAGCCACTCAAGTTACTCAGAATCTTCAAAACACAGAGCCCTGTAAAAAAATGCTCTTGCTAGAGCTGGAAAAGTTACAACTACAGTCTGTATTATCCCCTTCTTACAGGTGTAATTTTTTAAACCATCTCTACAGAGGTATATAGGGGAAAAAAAATCATAGCTGAAAAAATGGTAGCTGAAAATAGACAAATGTGCTAACTTATTTGTTCTTTTACCAGCTTGCTTCAGATATTCCTAAGTATTATGGGGAGCTGGCCAACTAGAAAAAACTAGAATTTCACATTGTGTTGAAATGTTTTTAAACACTTTTCTCTTCAAGAATTTTTTATGCATTCCCATTAAGAGCACCACATTCTTGGGCAGGCCTATTTAAGATAAGCTATGAACAATTATAGAACATTGCTAAATCATTTAAAAGTGCTAAGTTCCTAAGTTTCTTTCCAAATGTGTGAGAAAAATACTGAAAGCAAACCTGTTATTGTAAGCTAATCTCTTGTAATGAATGCATTTTTACAATAACCATGGATTTTTTTTGTAACTTGTAAGCATTAATAAATAAAAATAATTCTAACCTTAAATTATTTACTATTTAAATTTTAAACAGGGATCACTTTTAATTTTACAACATGCATAAAAAAATCATCCTTGTTAAAAATCTCAGTTGGAGTTATTTATAAATATATATGTATATTATACACGTATTTAAAAAGAGACAATGTAATGAATTTGTTCACAATTCTTATAATATACAAAGAAAAAATAAACTATTAATACCAAATTTTGAGACTACAAAAAAATCTGAATATATTATTTGTTTATCTTGTTATATAGAGAGATGATATAGGTATCTATTATTAAAATTCTGAGAATTGGCTCATTCTTATGTCTACAATGAAAAGCCAGTATTATGAAAGGAACACAAATATTTATTTCCTGATCCAACATTACTGCTGTAAAGGACCAAATTAATAAAATTTTTATTTACAGTACATAACCTTCTATACTATCACAAGTATTGGCAATGTTTTTTTATTTGGGTTAGATGGTTACATCCAGTTCAGTTATTACTGAACATTTTTTTTTCTAATTTAGTATGACAATCTATCTAGAGTCGTAACAACATTTTTTTTATTAGTTAATTTTTATGTAAATACTGATGGGAAACTTCCCCTTTATTAATGTGACTATTGAGACTCAATTACTGGTAACTGAGCAATAGCATTTAATCATTATTATTTTTTTAAAAGTTACATCTGTGAAGCAGTAATTCATCTAGCTACTTACCATCAGTCTGAGTGTAACAAATTTCATCAAGTAAGCAACAGAAACATTCACAACTTCTCTTATGATTCAGTTTCATTGTATAAGCCAAGTGGACCAGTTTCCCTAGACTTCGCTGTATAGTCAAGGGGTAGAGGAGAAAGGAGGCCTTGGAAGTGTCCAGTTAGAAATCCTGTCTATTTACGTACACTAGAAATCTACTGCTGCTTTCTAAGTAACCAGTCTTTCTACCCAGAGGGGAAGAAAAGGCTCACCGTAATTTTGCAGACTTGCTTCATATTTCTAATACAGTCTCAAATTTCACATCTGTGAATCCAGTATAACAAGGTTACAAGTAGTATTTCTCACATGTATAAGAACTAAGTGTGAAAGAAGCTTTAGCAAAATAAGTACTCCTTGCACTTGAAAAAATCTGGGTAGCTGTTGACCAGCAATTATTGATTCATGGTAAGGACAACAAACAAGAGTATCCTTTAAGACAGACAATTATTTCTGTCAAAAAACAAAGTTTTCTATTTGCCCTGAAAGGTAACATTGAGATGAAAGTTCTCTATCATCTTTTGTATAGCACAAACTGTGAATTTCTGTCTCTGTAGTGGCTGAAACTTTTGCTGCAGCAGGACAAACTGTGAGTCTCTTCACCTTTTTTGCAGCTGCTCATAATGTGTAAAAAACATGCTGTGAAGAAGAATGTAGGTCAATGATAGATGCATCCTATCATCACATGGAGCTATGTATTCCTGGGTGCACGGGTACTTGAATCTGCAGGTGTGTTTTATCAAATAAGTGTTTCATCATATGTCACTAGTACTGTTCAGAGAATTTGCTGGCATGAGCTCAGTTATCCACTCTTTTACTCTGGGTTTACACGACAATGAATCGCCTTCTAATATTTTTCTACGGTGAGGACAGAGTAAGATCAGTAAACATAACTTACAGAAGTCAGGAAAGACAATATGGAGCACAAGGTGTAAAGAGGAAAATGCCTGCAGTATATGTAAAGACAAACCTAAATGTTTGCCACTTCAATGAAACTAACATTAATTGACAGTCTGTATGTCAGAACTTCAGGAGTCTGTTCCTCAAAAAAAGTGCCTGAAGGCAGTCCTAGATTTGCATGCATGAGTAAGCAGGTATATAAAAAGGACACTCCATACCCCTTTTGTATAGAGGTAGCTATTGGACTTCTGGACTTACTAGGCTTCTATAGGAAGGTATACAGCTCAGGTAAGGTGCATGCACGCTTAATAGTAAAAGAGTGAATGTTACAAGAACCTGGACAGAAGTATGTCTCTAATCATATTTCCAATCTAACTGCAGAACCACAGAACAGTTGAAGTTGGAAGGCATCTCTGGAGATCAGCTAGTCCAATACCCAAGTTCAGAGCAAGGCCAGCTGGAGCAGGTTGCCCAGGATGATGTCCAGTCAACTTTTGAATATCTTCAAAGGCAAATACAACTCCTCTGGGCAATCTGCTCTAGTGTTTGACCACCCTCACAGTAAAAAAGTGTTTTCTTGTGTTCACATGGAATTTCATGGGTTTTAATTTGTGCCTATTGACTCTTGTCCTGTCAGTTCCTTAATCAACTTAGTGGCCCTTTGCTGGACTTGCTCAAGTAGCTCCATACCTCTCTTGTTCTTATGAGCCCAGAACTGACTTACATAAGAAGGTGTTGGACTTGGGCAAAGTGTAAGTGTAATGGAAGAGAGAATGTGACAAGAAGGACCTGGGCAGAAGTATATCTCTAATTATATTTCCAATCTAATCAAGCAGTGGAAAAGACAGAATAATAAAAAAGAAAATACTAGAGTCACTGAGGGTCTGGAGCAGGAACCCAGAGGAGCAGTAGAAGGTTATAAAACAGATGTACAATTTGGTGAGTAGAAGAGGAGAGATTTTTAAAAAATCATTAAGAATAAGGCAAATCATCAAGTAGATTGCAAGCAAAACTCCTGAGTCTTAGTACTGTAGGCACTAAGAGGTTGTAGGTACCCTGGAAAAAAATATGTAATATATGTACTCTCTGAGCATCACAGAATATAGGCATTTTCAAGAGACAGTGGGAAAAAAAATCTGTTTGCTAGATTCATTCCTTCATTCCATGTTCTCAAGATTTTGCTGTTAAAATTCCTTGAGATTAATATTGTGAGCATGAAGGTCCAAATTTATTCATGAATGAGTTGGTTTAGAACATCTCTAGACTATGCAGAGATTTACCATTGTGCCTTAGGTTACTGAGACTCACTTATCAAAGAAGGAACCAGATGTTCTATGCAGATAAATTATATTTTCCATCAGTGAAAAATTATAGGTTTTCCAAGTAATATAGTTTTCCAAGTGGAATTAATGTCAGCTAACTACAGGTATTTGGAAGCTGTATATCTACAACTAGTAAGCAAAGTTTATAGCTATGGTAGAAGAAATAATACTGCCAAGCACTTCCAACTGATTTGTCTTGGGTGCCTGTTCCAGGCTGAGATGACTTGTCTTCAGGTTATGCCTGTCTTTTTCTTTTGACTATGACAAAAGGCAACTAGGCTAAAAAAGTTAAATGTCTAACTTTTAGACACCTCCGAACAGGTAGCTTAAATTTATACAACTACAGAGGACATGCAGGAGGAAGAGGAACTATACCCTGTATAAATGGTCTGTACTGAAGCAGAGCTTTATTAGATAAGAAAACGTGATGTTTGTTTGAAATTTTATAGTCACAATTAGAAGATATGCTGTGTTAAAATTCCTTTGCTTGAAAGAACCTAAAAAATAGGAAGAAAAAAATCTTCCTACCAACTAGCAGTTTTGTTTCTATATTGGTTAAATTACCAGGACAACTCTGAAAAATGTAATTGATACTTCTTCTTCTAGACAGCAGTAGCCTTTGGAGGCTTCAAAGGGACAGCCATGTTTCCAAAATTCAGACAAGCTCCAGGAGAAGTGAGGGGCTTAAATTGCTGAAAATCATATTTCTTTATGTTTGCAATTTGGTGGCATTTTGTCATTCTGTTGCTTTCACTGCCTCAGAAATACAGAAGAAAGATCTGTAAAACAAGAATTGTGTCTTTTGGTCTGCATAATCTCCAAAATGCTATAATACTCTATGGAGCGTATAAATACATTAAGGTACAGCAATAAAGAAATTTTTTTTTCTTCTCCTATTCTAGTCTTCTGCCATTACTTTCATACTAATTAACATCCAGACTTTCACAAATGCATTTGTCAGCACAGTCTCTCTTTATCAAAGCAAATATGTGCCAAATCACTATCTTTTTGAGTCTGTTACTCTGCATTTTCAAAGAAAACAAAATGAATAATATGATAAATGTAGTGTAGTTGGGAAGAAAACTAGAGGAAATGCATACTTTAAAGGAAGTCAAATGCCCTACCAAGCCTTCTAAAACAATGTGGAGCACAATTATTTTAGTTCTTTGGAGTCTTAGATTTTCTTTCAGCAGTGAATTAAGCATATAACAAACACATGTTTGTCAGTTCAGAGAAGTGTTGACCTCAGTTAATTTTTCATTTTGCATATATATAAATGATTATACAAGTAGGAGAACATGGTCAAGGATACTTACAATCTTGTTATTATACATTAATATTGTGAATTTGTTGTATGTCTTTCATCCACTTATACCCAGAAAACTAATATTTCTTTATACCTCACCCTTGAAATGGAAAAAAAAAAAAGAAAAATAAACCAAACACAAGGTATCTCATCACTGAATGAGAAAAACCCAGCAACTGATTCATGAAGCATTGGAGCAATAAATCTCACATAAATATTACTAAGAACACAAAGAAAGGTGAGGTATCCTTGGAACATTTGAGAAATTATAAATTTATTTGACCAGAGGAAGAAAGTGAGATTTCAATGACATGAAAGAAAAAGCAGATAATTTCAGCCAGATTGCTGTGAAAGATATGCAAGTCAAGAGAAAACTGGATAATAAACTGTGATGAAAGAAGTTATAGAAAAATAAAATTGGATTGTGAGGGATAACCAAGAAACTGGACAATCAACAGCAAGAAGCAGTATCTGTAACTGAGGACAAAAATGAGTAACTATAACCAGAAGACAAATGTTTCAAATAGCTGTGAGAGGAGGTGCAGACACATTTGTATTACAAGGAGCATACAGCTGCACAAGTACAACTGTATATGCAAAAGTACAACTTTGTGAGGCCTCCTCATTTACTCCTAGGCTAAGATAACTATGACGACCTGGACAACACATACCCACTGGTGTCCTGCTGTAAATAACAGTCCAAGAAACAAAAAAAAGTAGAAGAAAATTTATCACAAAGGAAGAAGTTGATAAATAATGTGGAGTCCTACAAGTAGAATTTTGCCACTAACAGATTTACACTTTAATATATACAACATGACCTTGCAACCAGAACGACTGCCTATAAACATAATCAATATTGACCCCAACAGAAAGAATTCCCTTCCAATATCAACATGCTCTGCCAGAATGACACATCCTCATGAGTTCTTCAGTATTTTATCAAAGCAATGTGTTAGGAGCTCCCATTGAAATAGTCTCAGGTCACTAAATGAGTTTCTTTTTGCAGAAGAACCAGCTGATTTCAAGCAAAGATGCAGCATAGTCAAAGACTAAGGAAGACGATGTAAATGGAAAAAATAATAATAATTTTAAAAAATGCACCACAGCTACATAGACTTCCATAAATTATTTGATCATCTTTTTCAGGGAGCACTCTAAGTGATGATGAAGAAGCAACTATCAGCAAGAGAGTAATTTTGATCTTGAATATGTTCCAAGGAAGATGAGGGCACACAGGAATATTGAGCAAATGATTTTGCAGAGTCCTGCAGGTAAGAGAAACATGTATTTTGTTACCTTCTATTCTCTTACAAATTTCACAGAAGTCATATTCATTGGAAGCATAACCTCCACTTGGAGGAAAAATGAAACTGCTAAAATGAAAAAGACTACATCTAATAAGAAAACAGGACTATTATACAATTGCCCACAAAATAAAAATTAAAGTAATAAAAGTAAAAATGTCTTTGAAATACTTGATTTTAGATTCTGAAGAAATTATAGAGAACACAAGACATCTGACACTATTAAAGAAGCGGAACAGATTTTTCAACCAAATGTGAACATCTAGAATGTGATCATCTTAAATTCCCTTTACAGTTGAAGGAAGGAAAGATGAATTTTTCAGGATTAATTTATCTCACATTACTGTAGGCACCCAAATAGATCTGATGTGACACTCCCTACAAGTGACATTTTTCCCTCCTTAGCCTTGAATAATGAAGGATGCACAACTCAGATTTGGAAACTTGTACTGTAGGTGTCCAAAATTAAGGGAGAAGGATCTAGTAACACTAAATGTGTATACAGTCAAAATGAAGTGGCTTAGCCTTTACACAGAACAGGCCTAGCCGCTAATATTGTTAAGATTACAAGGGATTACAGAGAATCTTTTAAAATGAAGTCCATATGACTTAATCCATTCCATAATACAGAAGGGAAAATAACCTTTCATCTGGATAATAAAGGCTTTGCAGAACTATTTACCAGTACTTCAGAATGAGCATAAACTATTATTAAAGTTGCAACATAAAACCAGGTAAAAAATCTTTTCAAAGTCAGTAACATTACAAGGCATATTCTTATTGCGTATAAATAAGCAGAGTGTAATGGTCCATCACATAGGAAAACCTGCCAAAATTAATTGTGCTGCATGAGCAGAGAAGGTCAGAGACAACCTGTTCACATTTTTCAGCGATTTTCAGACTGGGAATATTTTACTCCAGATAAAACATAAGTAGGTAAAGAAACATATATACATTTATTTATACAGATAAAACTATAAAAGTGGTACAGCTGATTTCACAGCAAATAAAATTGACAAGATAACTTCTCCTTTATACAATAGTCTCAATTCAAAGCAGAAGGAACAAAGTCACCTAATTTAAATTGGCACTTCCGTACTGAAGTAAACTAAACACTTCTAATTTACACCACAGTAGGAGCTGGCCTGATATATCCAAACATTCTTCATCTTTCTGGAAGTTATCTTATGTTGATATAATAATTTCAGGTCCTTTCTAAACTCTGCAGTTCCTATTCAGATTATCCTTGCTGAAAAACTTTCATTTAATTTCACATTATTTTGTTGTATCACAAAGTTGTTGTTTAATCCTGGCAGGCAGCTCAGCACTACACAGCCACTCGCACACTCCCTTGCAGCAGGATGGGGGAAGAGAATCAGAAGGGTAACAGTGAGAAAACTCCTGGGTTGAGATAAAGACAGTTTAATAGGTAAAGCAAAAGCTGCATGTGAAAGCAAAGCAAAATAAGGAATTCATTCACTACTTCCAATCATCTGGCAGATGTTCATCCATTTCCAGGAAAGCAGACCTTCATCATGCTTAATGGTTGCTTGGGAAGACAAATGACATCACTCCAAATTTTCCTGACTTCCTCCTCCTTTCCCCAAACTTGTATTTCTGAGCATGATGTCATAATGGTATGAAATATGCCTTTGGTCAATTGGGGTCAGCTGTCCCAGCTGTGTCCCCTCCCAACTTCTTACACACTCCCAGCCTGCTCGCTGGTGGAGCAGAGTAAGAAACAGAAGAGGTCTTGGGGCTGTAGAAAGCACTGTTCAGCTAGAGTGTATATTGGTGGTATCTCAATTGAAGTTAATGTTCCAATAATGTAGAGCTTGCTTAAAATTTAATTTTTCTTGATGACTCTCTATCACACTAAATCGATATAATGTCTCACCAAGCCTAAACATATATTTAATTATGTGTAACGGCATTAGATAATTCTGTAATTCTTCATATATTTACATTTGAATAGAAGATGGAAAACAGTGTCTCAGCTGCTGGTTAAAAAGTAAAATGACGCTCCACAGACTATCCATAAAAATTGCCTTACTTAAATTGTAACAACAGAAAAAAAGAAAAGTGACTGTGGGGTTAAATGCATGACACTGGCCTTTAATACAGAATGAATTACTCTTGAGTGAGTGATAGAACACAGGTGTTATAAACATTAAAGCAGTTAAACATATATATTCTCCCACATATCCTATGACTTGCACTCATAATTTTCTACTGAGTCAGACTTGAATTTCTGAAGGAAGCCTTACAGGTCTTACACTATAATATTTTATTCCTTCACAAATCCAGTAGGACAATGTTACATGTGACTGAGTCTTATAGGATTACCTCACACTCATCTAGAAATCCCTTTAATCCATCAGAAAATCCTTAGGATTGTTTTGAAAAGGCACAAAGGGACATAGCTCTGACCAAGCCTGCTTCTTGCACAAAGCAGTTCCCTCAGGATCTAAGAATCACATCCACAATTTCATGCAGTGTTGGTGCCATTTTCCATTTCAGTTTAATAAACTCTTTCGGTTTTTAAGGTTTGGATTCAAGAACAGAGAATCTGTAGAGATTTACATTAGCTCAACTGATTGAGTAAATTGGACTGCTGTGTGTAAGATTCTAAAAAACATAAATCGTTTGACAAGTAATTGTAACTGCAATAAGATTCAAGGTTAACTAAAACCATCTAGCATCTAGAAGCATCGCTAGATTGAACCCTAACCTAGGTTTATCAGTAAATACCTTTCCTGAACATACTTAATAAAATCAGCTACTCTCAGTCTTTAATAGAGAAAAATTATATACAGAATGAGTTTGGGACAACATGGCAACACTATACACATATATTATATGCAAATATGCACACAGTAAAAGAGAGGTGATTGGTTAAGAGGAATACTCATTGTTTGGTTGCACTTTAAAATCTACCACTGTAAAAGTCTGGAAAAGTTTGAGAATATATATATATGTACATATATTTTTATCTTTGGGCAGTGTCCAAGTGTGCAGGGATATGGTTTGGAAAACCCATCTGGAGTTTCACCTGTTGAAGGATTTTAAGAACAAGAAGAGATTCTACAGGTATAACACCAACAAAAGGAAAACCAAGAAAAGTGTGGACCTGCTGCTGAACTGCAAAAGACAACCTGGTGACAAAGACCACAGAAAAGACTGAAGTGCTCTATGTCTTCTTCAAATCTTTCTTTCTCAGTAGACCTGCCTTCAGCAATCCTAGGTCCCTGAGACATGTGGACAAGTCTGGAGCAAGGAAAATTTACTTTTTCTTGAAGTAAGTTAAGGAAGACTTACTTTAAGGTAAAGGAAGATCAAGTTAAGTAACTTTTACCCAAACTGGATGTATAGAAGTTTGAAATTTCCAAGTAGATTTTACTGAGCTTCCCCAAGTCCAGAGGTGGAGGCATTTGTTAGTAATACTGGACCATTTAACTCATTGGGTGGAAGCGGTTCCAAGTGTAAGGGCCACCACAAATGCAGTATCAAAGATTTTATTAGAACAAAGAGTTCCTCAGTACAGGATAATACAATGAATTAATTCAGGTAGGGTAACACACTTTACCTCCAAGGTAATATTAGAAGTAACTCAGGCCTTAGGAATCAAGTGGGAATTGCACACCCCATGGCATCCTCAAAGTTCAGGATGAGTAGAAAGACTGAACCAGACGTTAAAATGAGCAATCACTAAGTTGATGGTGGAAACACAACTGTCCTGGGTGAAATGTTTACCCTTGCCCTTGTTAAGGGTCAGAATACAACCCAGGACTGATTTAGGCGTCTCCCCATATGAATGATGTTCTGGCTTCCCTTCCTGAACTCACAGCAAGAGATGGCCAGTTACAAAGGAAGAAGTTTAGAAATTCGCAAATATATTGAAAGCATATTGAAGAGTCTGGAAAACTTGAGGGAAAAGGGACAGATATCACAATCCACGCCGTTGGATTTTAAAGTCCACAAAGGAAGTCCTGGGGACTGGGTATTGGTAAAAATTTGGAAGTAACATTCATTAACCTCTCAATGGGAGAGTCCTTTCCAGGTTCTACTGACCACTGAATTTACAGTGCGAACGACAGAGAAGTGATGGACACACATTACCTGGATAAAAGGACTAGTTGCTGCACCTGATCATTGGGTCGTGACTTCCCTGCCTGATGACACCAAGGTGACCCTCAAACAAAGGATCAATTGATGAATCAAAACCATCTAGGAAACTTACGGATTGAAGAACCCAGGGAAATAGAGTTTCAAATTTGCCACTGCTTTCAAAAAGAAGCAGGACAGTTTTCCAGGCTACGGTATCCCCTGTGGGGAGGCAGGATACCTTCACAGTTGGGGGGGCGGGGTCTAGACTATATGCAGTAGAAAATTAAAAGTTTGCACTTGCTTGTAACTTGTATAAGGTGCATAATCCATTGTATCCTGATTTGCGGGAGGAACTGACTCGTTTTCCGCATCCTGTTTTTTATACCCTGCCTGTTACATCCAAACGCTGAGTATGAGGCATAAACAAGATGTGTCTGTATAAATTGTAGTCAACGCTATATTGCTATGCTACCAAAAGAAGTCATTTATGTCCTAAGTGTCGGCTTTTTAACCCTTGACTGGAATAAGGAGGAGTAAGGTGGGATCAGCATAGAATAGAAGCGCTCCTCTGTGGGTGGGAATTGCTGGTTCCTCAGTTATGGGAGGTGCCTGAGGAAAGCTGGAATACAGTAATAAGTGAGTACCACCGGCATTTTGCTTGGAAACAGCAAAAACAAAACAAGTGAAAAACAGAAATTTGTGATCACTATACTTGTCACCACCAAGATACTGTATACCAGCTGTGGGAAGCAACCTCACAGGCCAGGGAAAGTGGGCGGAGGTATGTTTCACTTTAAATTTATAATAGTGATGTTTCTCCCAAATATAATTGCGCTCAGAGAAAATTCAGGTAGTCGATGTCTGCTAAATGTGTTTTTCTGTGGGAAGAAACAGCTGGCTCTTATGACACATACCTTCTTAAATGCTGTATGTTACCGGTCGACACCTGTAGTGTGGGGAACCAGCAATATTGAGTAGCCAAGAATTTAAGAAAATCAGGATACAAAAATGGACTAACACGCCCAAAAAGGGGAGGAATGGATATGTTTTTCCAAGGCTGGGCATCGGGACATACCAGATGGAGGAGGGCTTCAAGACCAGATAAAGAAAGAATTAGTACAAAACAGAATCAAAACGCTAGTAAGACCTGCTCCAAATTCTCAGCTGAGAGAACTGTATGAGAATCTCCTGAAGGAACTAGAAAATGTAATAGAATTACCAAAATTTGGAAAGAACTTATCTGTAGTCCTAGGGGAGCGAATAAGTCAGGAACTGAATGTAACCAATTGTTAGGTTTGTAGGAGGAAGTTAACAACAGAGTAGTGACCATGGAAAGGGAGTTACTTAGGACTTGAGGTATTGCTATCCTGGAACCACACTAAAGTAACTAAGGCAGATAGACCAGAGGGGTGGATATTAAGCAGCAAGACCATCGGGGACGAATGTTTGTGGTGAAAAGGAGAACAGCGGAAAAAACAAGTGGGTGATTCACATTGCACAAGACATAACTCATGAATGGTAGTTCCCAGATAAGACCACATGATACTAGAATAAAAGAGGTGACTCATGTGAATATAATAATCTCACCAGACTGTGTAATTGCACGAGGGAGGGAGGTCTCTACAAAGGGGTACCGGAGATCTCCTGATATTGGAAAAACATAGGTTATACAGCCTGGGAGTTCTGGAAGACCCCTGAGAGATTATTTTGGAAAAAGGCATATTCAAGACTATGTCCCGATTGGAAGGGTAGTTGTTCATTGGGAATTATACAGTCTGGGTTCTTTCTTCTACATGATAAAAAGGGGGAAGAACTTAGAGTCCCAGTATATGATGAGCTGAAACAACAAAAGAGAAATGAAATAGGAGGAACCCAACAGCGGGATGTGGATGAGTGGCTCCCAGAAAGGATAATACAGGCCTATTGGCCAGCCACTTGGACACAAGATAGAAGCTGCAGATATCGGACCTCTATTTATATGTTAAACTGGATTATCAGACTACAGATGTAGTGGAAATTATTACCAACAAAACTTCAGCTGCTTTAGAATTGATTGCTAAACAACAGAAACAAACCAGGACCACTGTATACCAAAACAGATTGGCACTGGATTAGTTATTATCTGAAGAAGGAGGAGTATGTAAAAAAATGGAATATATCAGAATGCTGTCTAAAAATCGATGATAATGGGGAAGCAGTCCTGAACATAGCCCAAGAGATAAAGAAAATAACACATGTCCCTATACAAAAATAGAGATCCATGTTAGATGTGAACTGGTGAGACAATTTGATAGGAATAGCTTGGTGGAAGAAGTTGGGTTTCTTCTTGTTATGCGCAGTTACTGGGTTGCTCTTTTTCCCTTGTTTAATACCTTGTTTTATCCAACTAATAACCAGTGTTGTGCAAGGCATGCACATAGTAGCCATGCCTATGGATCCAAAACCGGCGATATCCAGGACTGCTTCTAAGGTGAAGTTGTTGAGAAAAACGATTAAAAATGAGAATCTGGAGAAAGCCAAGCTCATCTATGAACAAAACAACAAACTGTATAGAGTAGCTCAAGCCAAATAAACTATGAAAATTAAAAGGGGAAAGACTGTAAGAAACAAACAAACAGATACTGGCTTTTCGCGAAGTGCTGTGTTGGTTAGTTTTACCATATATGGACAGACAATAAACCAATTGGATAACTGCTGAAGCTGTGCCAAGCCAGAACCCAGAAAATGCAGCAACAATCCTCATCACGTCAAAAGTTTACCACAAGGAATAGTCTGACTTCATCCCTGCACAACCACCAGGGGACCCCAATGACCAAAAGATGCAAGTGCAACAAGGGTGGAGTTATTATAATCACCTCAGGGAATACTGTAAAGAAATAATGAATATGAATGTGGCTGATGCAACTCTGACGGTATAAGTAAATCATGTTCAAACTTGTTCAGCGTGCCTCTGACTACAGTCATGCACCCAGCACTGTGGTTTTTGCTCTTTGACTTTGCCTCACAATAAAAATCTCTGAAACTGCTTTTTGTGAGTCAGGTATTTTTAACAGAATTCATGTGTGACCAACCTGATAGCCTTTTATGATGAGATGGCTGGCTTGGTGGTTGAGGGGAGGGTAGTGGATGTTGTTTATTTAGACTTCAAGGAAGTTTTTGACACTCTCCCTGTCCCAATCCAAAGTTGGGGAAGGTTTCAATATGAACCCAAGAGTGAGATTAAGACACAAACGAGGTCAAATGCCATATACCCAAAAAAGCTTTTATTATCAAAAGTAGAAAATAGTAGTGATAGTATAGAATGGAAGAAAAGGCAGAAATCAAGCAAGCAGTTGGGATAGAGTTGCAAGGATAGTCACCACAATGGATCCAGTGGCATCCTGTTGGTCCTCAGTCTTCAGTTCTTCAGTGGTGGGCGCACACCATGGCTTGTCTCCACATTTTTTTATAGGGCATAGTCTGATGCATATATATATGCATTGTTCCCACACTGCAGGTTTCATCTATCACACCACCTCCCCATGATCAACACCAGAAACCAGTACCTTATCTCAAAGACTACAGTTTCCATGACAATGGTAGTCTCCACATTCCTGCATGCTTCGCTGCCTCTGGACTGTCTCCTCCCTTGGATACCTTTTGGACAGAGGAGTGCCCTGCTTAAGCAAGCCATGTCTAGGATCAGTGGCTCATCACAGCAAAAATCCTTGAGACAAATAGCTGGAGATAACAATTCAGTCTCTCACACTCCCATATTATCCTCAGTGACAAATTGATGAAATATGGGCTACATTAGTGAATAATGAGATGGATTAAAAACTGGCTGAAATACCAGGCTCAAAGGGTTGTCATCACCAACACAAAGTCCAATTGCAGTCCAGTCATTAGTGGTGTACCTCAGGGGCTGACACTGGAGCCAGTACTTTTTAGCATTTTTATTAAACACCTTCATGCACTCTCGGCAAATTTACAGAAGCTACAAAACTGTGAGAAATGGGTGATACACCACATGATTGTATTGCCACCAGAGGCTGGAGAAACGGGCTAACAGGAATCTCATGAAGTTCAACAAGGGGAAGCACAAAGTCCTGTACCTGGGGAGGAATAACTCTAGGCACCAAAATATGTTGGGCACCAAATGGTTAGAAAGCAGCTTTACAGAAAAGGCCCTAGTGGTCCTGGTGGACAAGTTGAACATAAGCCAGCAATGTGCCCTCACCACAAAGAGGTCAACAGCCCCTTGGGCTGCAATGGGAAGAACATTGCCAGCAAGTCAAGGGAGGTGATCCTGCTTTTTTGCTCAGCCTTGGCAAGACACATGTGGAGTCCTGTGTCCAGTTCTGGACTCTCAAGTGCAAGAGAAAAACAAATGTACATATGCAAGTCCAGAAAAGGAACATGAAGATGTTTCATTGACTGGAACATTTTTCATATGAGGAAAGGCTGAGGGAGATGGGACTGTTCAGCTTGAAGAAGAGAAGGCTCAGGGGGATCCTATTAATGTTTTTAAATACCTGATGGGTGGAATTAAAGATCTGTTCTAAAAACCCCACAGAATTTAATTTTTACATATTGGGGGTTTTATAAATACTAACAGTGGATAGTAACATAGTATTCTTTTTTAGGAATGAGTTTGGGTAATTAAGCAGCAAATATAGGTTGACATGAGAAAGAACCCATTGAATTAATACAGCTTGATACTTGATGTTAATGTTGTTTATTTTTGTAGGAAAACAAACTTTAAAAAGGTATAAATAATGAACTACAAATGAATTATTACAGCTATAATATAGGGTATCTGATCAAGACACATTTTTCCATTTCTAGTGCAAATATTCCAGCAGTGAATCTCTTTAAAGACCTGCTTTCTTGGTAACATCCATGGACCATATTCATAAATGCAATGACAATCTTCAAAACTTTGTAGAGCAAGAACCATGATTTGACTTAATTATGAGATTAGAGAGACAACAATGCCTCATAGGCTATAGAATCAGAATTGGGGAGAGTGTGTTATTCTCAAGTGCTATCTATTATTATAAGCTTAATGAAATAAATGCAATTGCAACACTATACACCAGGCAAGTCTGACATGGTTTATAATTTTCCTTCCTCTTCTGAGATTGCCTTCTGACTCAATATTTAAACTTTATTAAATCACCTCAACTGTGTGAACATTAGTTTTCAAATATTTGAAATAAAGAAGTGTGTATTTACCTTCTCTGATAGAACTCTTTAAAACCCTCAATAGGCATGAGACGTTCAATATATGTTCTGCATAATATACATGAACATAAATGGTATTGCATCAAACTACATGACGTCGATCTGTGAACATGCTGTATAAGGCATTGCAGTGCTTTTTATGATAATAGAGCACATTACATAGTGTCATATACATATTAGTAATACACTTCTTATGATACTGTAATTAAAGAACACTTGTACACTTTTACCATGTTAATATTCCAGTTGATATTTTAGTTCATTCTAGACCTGAGTGTTGTTTTACCAATAAAGCTAAAAGCACCGTTTTCTAATCACACATGAAATTGCTTTGTTCCCTTCCATCTGCAAAGTCATGATAGTTGCTTATGTTTCTTCACAACTTAGTCAAGCTAAACAGCTTGTACACTTACAGAAATACTATCTCTAGGACATATTCTACATTGCTTGTCAGTGCTTTCTCACTGTTATTGCCCTTGCAAAAGCACCTCATAATTGTGGTGAATTAAATAATTCTCTCCTTATCATTTCTCTTCATATATTCATATTCTATACACTCTGTCAATCACTCTGATCCAAGAGTCTGATAAAGTACTTTGACCAAAACTAGCTTAGAGGACCACCAAGGTACAGGAGGTTAGTTATGGATAGCTTCCTTTCATCAGTTTGTAGGTGTGAGCAAGAGGGGAGAAGTGCACAGAGGGAAAAGTTGGAAGTGGAGGAACTATTTCAAGGAATCAACAAAGAAATGGGGACCTCAAGGCTAGCCTATGGTATTAATTAAAAGGAATAAGGGCAAGCACATTGACTCTGAGCCTTATTGGCATGTTGTGGCTCACATCCATATGGTTAAACCACCACATCTACATTGCTTACTGTGACTGGTTCCTTACCTGTGTTGCCATCCACACTTTGTCATTTCCTGAAACAGAGATTGTTGATGTGGTCTGGAACTGTGCAAAGTCACTTAACAAGTAGCCAGCATGGATAATCACAGGCTGTTGCTTGATGCCATGCTCTGATCCTGTTTAGTTTACTAGTGTAGACAAAGACCTAAATATAATCTTTAATCTCACTGCCTTTCTCATGTGGAGCTCCTGGAAGTCCCTATGTCATTTACTGAGCTCAGCAGGCAATGAGGATGAATGGGTTAAGGAAGAAAATATGATTCCCACTGAGCTGAGTGATGGACTGCAAGACTTCTCTGCACAGACACAAAACTGGAAAACTGTTCAGGAATCAGGTATAACTGTTAACATCTGGGTCTGCAGAATCAGAACAAACTGCCTACAGCTCAATGATTCATGGAGACACATCCCTCTAGCCTATTTTTTAACCATGATGTGTCATAAAGTGTTCTAGTACAGAATATTATCTGAATTTCTGGATGTTACCACAGAAAAGCCACAGAGGAAATGTCATTCACATGTTATGGTAGCAGATAAACAAAATTTAAAATAAAATTCACTCAAAAATAGTTCAAACAAATTAAAGTAATTAACACATTATCATGAAGAAATTGATCCTACACTTCAGTTGAATCCAGGAAGAGATAACATGCAATTTGCTTTTAAATGTACTGGTTTCTTGTGCTATATCCTGGGAAGTTTGGTATTATAATGGGAGTCACAGAGTGAATGTCACTAATACTCAAAATTACATTTGAGTTGCAGACTCTGTAAGTAACTAAGTAGCTGAGTATATAATTTTTGACTTAGATGTTTATGTTCTGTAAATGTGCTTCAAGTTCATTGTTACCAATGCAATTATTTTCGATTCAATTTGTTTAATTTACTTTTTATAGTTAACAAACTTAATAGGAGCTCATTATTTAAAAATCAGACACTAAAAAGAAACTCATTATACAATCAGTTAAGAGTTAATTGACTTAAGTCCAAAGCTCACTGTACTCTGTAATTTAGGGAAAGTCCAGTACAAAAGCTTGTTATATGAGTAGAATCCTGACCCCTTTAAGTCACTGGCAAAACTTTTGGCCTTTGTAGGGTAACATCCATATATTTTTGAAATATTATGTGAAGTCCACATTGTCATTGTTTCAGCCCAGACGGTAATAAAGGACCATACAGCCACTTGCTCACTGTTCCCGCCCCCCTCAGGTGGGATGGGGAGAGAATCAGAAAAAAAGAAGAACAAAAACAACAAATGGAACCTCAAGGGTTGAGATAAGGACAATTTACTGGGACAACACAAAAAGAGAAGTTACAACCACAACAACACAAATGAAAGAGTATACAAAACGAATGATGCACAGTGCAACTGCTCACCACCTGGAACCCAGCACTCCACCACTTCCCCCACCAAAAGCCGAGAGATCACCCCCCCCCCCCCTCCCCATTTATATACTGGGCATGATGGCACATGGTATGGAATAGCTCCTTGGCTACTTCAGGTCAGCTGTCCCGGCTGTGCCCCCTCCCAGGTTCCTGTGAAAATTAACTCTATCACAGCTGAACCCAGGACACACATAAAGAATAATATTTTCATGTTTAATAATTTACATATCTTTCCAGTTGCTTCTGCAGGAAATCTGTCAGATGCTGTGTAATTGTATTCATGATAATATTACCTACAGTCATCTCATGTTGGCTGAGATTTTAGAAATCTGCTTTCAGCTATTAGAATTTGAAAACAACACCAGAGAAAGATCATGATTAGTCCAATTTTCATCTTGTCATTTATCATTTTGTTTATGCTGACAATGATAAGATCTGTCTATAACATAGACAAGTGAAACAAGATATCCAGGTCAGAAGTTTAATTCAGGATATTTTGAAGCTCACAGGTCCCTCACTCCAAGTAGCCATGGTCTAAGGCCCCAGCAGCAAGAAGTTTATTTCTATCAGAAACAAAAAGTAACCAGGTCATGAGTTGGTGGGTTCTTGCTTCTTTGGGCCTGATTTTGCACACCTGTCAAGGCTAGGTGTAGCTATAGTCATGATGGGAAAGACAGAGAGCAGTGCAGGGCTAGGGGTAACTCCTAGAGGTGCTGATAAGATGTCAGGAACAGATGTACCACAGTGAAATCAATACAGTTGTTCAGTAGGTTAATAAAATTTGCCTTACTTTGTAGTGGAATTCAAACCATCAGAACAGCCATGAAAGTGTAGATATTTAGGGTGAAATTTTGATCCAGCTGAAGGTGGCAGCAAACATCTCAAAAATTACTCAGGCATTCAGTCTTACTGTTGGCTATTTTTCTTCACTATGATATGATTTTTTTCTGAGGCAAATGCTATAATTTAAAACCTTATTCAACATGTTAAACATAAATCACATTTTTATCAGTGGCTTTCACCATAATGGAGACAGCCTACAATCTGAGTCTTCCGCTTGCTAATAAAGGATACTTTCTCTAGTATAGTCAAAAGACTATAAAAAGTGAAATTAAGCATCTTAAGCACCTGAATTAGGTAAAAAAAAAGTCACTGATATTTAGTGGGCCGGGTAAATGGAGATATGAAGTTAGAGGAAAAAAAATAATTTCCAGGGTGTTATGCTATGTAAGATGTAAAATGCAAATATGCAGCATTCCACCATCTGTTTCTGGTTCTCAGTTGGAAATTGGAATCTTTACTGAGTTCACCAACCTACAAGAATAAACACAAGGGAGTTTTGCTTGCAAAATCATGAGGGTGTAAATGATAGGAGTTGTGGCTTCCAGTTCTTTGTTGAACTGGAACTGGTGAACATTACATGAGTTAGGAAAATTCAATTTCCACTCCTTTAGATCTATTTTTTTTTATCCTTTTACTGATGTGTCTATCTCTAGTTTTCCCTAAACAACTTTGAATGGGATTTTTTTTTAAATATGATTTCTTAAAAATAACCATTTATATGACTTTCCACATTACTAAATGAACCATACATTCTAAATCAATAATTACTTTAAGGTCTTCAGAAAGCATTAACAGATGAATGTTATGAATTTCAGTGAGTCCATTCACATCTTTCATGTACAATAAACCCAGGCTGGAGGGAATAAAGCTGACAGTGTGGTGTTTCTTCTACATGACTCAGCCATTTTTCCACTTCAGGCAATAGTTATGAAAAATATATCCTGAATCATGACCTGCAGGAAGAGTGAAGAACTCTCACTCTTTTCCTCAGAGTGAGAAACCTTTGGTAGTTTTCCAACATGGGTTAATGCCTAGCTTATTGAAATTCCATCGGAATTGTCAAAAAGAGTATTGTAAACCTCAGGATTTACCCATCCACTCAAATTGTCTTGTCCTTTTTCATTCAAAAATATATTACTTCCTTAAGAGAAAATCATTTTTAAAGAGATTCCATTTGACCATATGAAAGCTGTCCAAGCTTCCTACACTTTTATATCAAATTTTCTTCCTCTCCACACCAAATCTCTCAAAGAACAACTCTATGTTCTGAAACTGCTGATCTGTCTCAACACATTACTTTGACTTCTTTACTTCATATTGCTAATCTCATCAGACTTTTTCCCTCCTGCCTTGACACCTTCCAAAACACGAGCACCAGGCCTAGTTTTTTTAAACTTCGGACTTTTTCTAACTGCATAGAAAACATATCTTCTTCTCCATGTGCCTGGACATGTTTCTTCTATCCAGAAAGCTGTCTGCATGAAAGGGAGCCCACAATCTTTCAGCTTGCCCCTCTGCTGAATCCTTATGTTTTTGGTAAATGCACTGTCTTCTCAGAACTTAAAATGGAAAGTGTGAATCTTCTGTTTGGTTTTGTGGAGTTTTTCTTAATTTTATTTTTCTTGCCAAAGTGACTCCATTGAACAACTGAGACAAAGAGACTTATTCAATTGCCTAAACATAGATAACAAATATTGCTATTTAGGGTATTTAGTCTGGTTTCCAGATGCCATTTCCAGGAGAACATGGGCTTTCCCAGTTCTGTGTCATACTGTCATCTCCATGAAGATATATTGGTTATCCTAAGGGTTCCCAATGGCATGAAACTTCTGAATATGGGTAAATAAATCTGATAGAGGGGATTTGGTGTGTTGTCATGAATGAAAACAATACTTAGAGTTCAATTACCTTAAAGCACCTATGTGCATGTCACTAAAGCATGTGCAGTTTGGATTTCTTGCTTTATATTTGGAAACAGGCTGGGGTTTAGCTTAAAAAAGATTTCTTCTACTTTTAATAAAAGCTTCTTCTGAAATTATTTGAAGTCAATGAAAAGTGTCCAAAATTACTTTTGCTTTGAATCAGGTCATAAATTCTATTGCCTATGTATCTTTGACCATTATATCTGACTGTCTGTCAACTTTTAAATCTGTAAGGAAATAATTTTTCACTGTTCTTGGTAATGCTAATTCTAATCAATATTATGTTATACACCATACGTGCAAGATTTTCCTGAAGAGATGCAAAGAAGTAGCAAGTATTCATGACAGTTGACACTATCTCTGAAAGCCATATTGATTACTAAGAGAGTCAAATACGGATTTATTAAATTTAAAATAAAAAACCCTCTTGAAGTGAAATATAATGTTTCATACCGACACTTAATATAAGCAGAAATTACTTTTCCTTCATGGAAAATTAAGGTGTTTTTTTTTTCTTCCTATTAGCATTTCAGTTGAAAGCGTTTGCACTCATTTCCTTCTTAATGGAAGTATATAAATAGCAACAGCTTTTAAGTACTGGGGTTTTTTTTAAGAAAAAAATCCTTTTACATTAAGAACCTTAATAAATTCTCTAAATAGGAATGATGCAAAGAGTAAACCAATCAAATTATTTGTTTCAATTCAGTAAATATACATTGATTTTTATACTGGTTCATATTTATGCCCAGATCAATTCTTAGGACTTTTTACTGATGGTCACTTTAAGTAGAAAACTAATTCATACAGTATAACAGATTCAGGCACCTATTTTTTAGGCTTACAGTACCATATTTCCTCCAATTGTGGGAGATTACCAAAAAATTCCTTCATAGAGGGATTTGAATATTTAAGGTTTATGTTTTGAAAAGAAATTAAGTATTGCAAGAAAAGTAAACTACCAGCTAGCTACCAGGAAGATTCTAATGGAGGCTAAATGGCATATGTAGATAACTGATCACAGTATAGCTAAAGCAATGCTTTTGTGCAAAAGGCAGGCATAGTTCACATGGGAGTGGACTCATTCTGCACACTGCAGGATTGGTAATGCAATGTAAGTTGTTATGGGGGCACAGACTGGTAGATCTGCATAAATCCTGCTGGTTTCAGTTGGAGTTCACCAAGCAGCAGATGAACAGTTTTCAGAATGGGTAGTCAAACATGTACATGAACCATGTATACCAATTTCTCTCTCTCCTTTTTATTTTCATAAATTATCAGGCTTTTAAACTTATGTAACTTCTCAGTATACTCGATTATTGAGACCAGCGGTATTTGAAGGTGTTATTTTATAGTATATCTTTACTTGGTTCTTAAAACCCTTTCATCTATGGCAGAATGCTTAAGTTAGGAAACTGCTTTTCTATCTATTGTAATTTTCTTCAATTTTATTTCAATATTATGATTTGGGCATTTACAATAGATAAAGACAAGTAGTCCCTAACTCAAATTTTAGTTCAATGAGAATCCTTTAATGCTGTGGTTGTGTTTTTAACCATGAAGTCGAAAGTTATTGCAACAGCTGACGTAAGCTTATTACTAAAGGCTCCTTGTGTATCATGTCATTCAAAGTCAAAAAACCCAAGTAGTAATCTTCAAATTATGAAAGAATTGTTTCTTACACTTAGGTCTAAATCAACAGAGAAATTTATGTAGATGCGCAGAATGGTGGTATTTTAAAAGGATAGAAATACGGATTTGACAGGGGCTTTGGAGAAATTCAGATATTATGAATTTATGAAATGAATTCTTTTGTACAGAAGAAAACTGCTGATCTGTCCAGAGATTTACCCCTCCCCCACCTTTTAATTTTTTTTTTTTTTTAATCTAAGACAAAGGTCTGTAGAGCTTGGAAAAGTTTGGAGGGGGGATGGGCTTTTTTTCCTCTTATGCTAAATATAAAAGTAAAATAAACTTTAACCTGTAAGCAACAAAACCAAGTAAAGGATTATTAGTATTACAAATGTAAGCTTATGCTTCTTTGAACTATGTTATATTAAGTATGTTTCCACTCAATAATGGACTGTGTTAATACTAGGCAGAAAGCCAAGACAGGAATAAAATTAAAATGCTCTTCTTACTAAAGGAGCTTCTAAAATAGTCTTAATGGTGACTGTGGTTGATTTGTAAACATTTCTTCATCTTTCTTTAGAAGAATTAATGTAAATATAGGTGCTCCTCCTAGGCATCAGGGAAATAGAGGAAAAGATCTACTCATTCTGGCTTAAGCCTAGCCTAGATGACTTAGAGGATCAACACTATGTTTAGACAGAATTGCTAACAAAAATCTCATACTAAGCTAGAGCTTTAAAATGAAAAAAATATATTTTTATTAGGAAGTACTTATTACTCTTTATTAACCATAAATGGACTCTAGGCTGAGTAGCTTCAGCGGAGACAACTTTGAAGATGTCTAAAGTAATGCATGATGAATTCCAGCTTGGTTACTTTTAGTGATAATTTCTGTAAAAATTTCTAGAATATGAATGGTATGTGGACACTTGGAATATAAAGACATCTAATTTGCTAGAATATCTGGTTAATGACTAGTCAAGATAAAAGGCAGATATAAGGTAGGGAAAGTAAAAAAACAAAGAAAGAAAAAACCTCAAACCAATCAAATCAAAAAGCAGACCAAACCAAACCAAAATCCCCAAAACAAAACCCAAAGAACACCTGGATACACAAACCCTAATGAATAGGAAGCAGTAGAGACAATGAGGAGGACCATAAGTCTCAGGCCACTGACTGTTGGGCTGTTAAAGGAACTCCTGAAGCATAACCTTGAAGAGGTTCACCCAGAACTTTGCAAATGGGAAGAGGGGAAACAGACTGTCATGGGTGCCATGGAAAACAGCAAATACGAGTACATACTCAGTTAGTCTGAAGTTCTCATGCCTACTGTATCTCTGTTATTGGCAGTTGAACTAGAACAGATTTCTAATGTTATTGGGCATATCAATGGCATAGTATCACATGCTACCATCACACTTTTTATTATAAATTTTATTGGGTTTCTGTGGCAAGGTTTTGGTAGCGGGGGG
>JANZLQ010000008.1:19812338-19827128 GCA_026212715.1 Elanus axillaris
AGCAACCAAAACATCAGAGTGTTATCAACATTCTTCTCATACTGAACTCAAAACACAGCACTGTACCAGCTACTAGGCAGACAATTAACTCTATCCCAGCTGAAAACAGGACAACTACCATGCCTGTCTCTTTTGGGGCAATGAGATTGATGCTTGTACATAGCATTTATGTATTTTAATAGTGGGAACTATTGTTTTAATGCTTGTATAGCAAGATAGCTGAACATCTGACAAGAGAAAGAGTTCTCTAACACTTTTCTAATGGTGTCATGTTATTTTCTTTTATGAAATTTCAAATGAATGACTGATTTAATTTTTACTTTATAGTGCATCAAATAGTTATTGGTAGGTTTAGTAGCCAGCCATAGCCCATGTTCCTATTATAAGCATTTAATAACCTTTCATGTCACTACATACAAGTAGCAGACCTTACCAACACAGTGCTCGTAGCAATAAAATGTCTTAAAATGCAACTGTATTACTATTTCATGTACTAAACTCTTTTATGGTAGCACTTATTTTCTGAATAAATACACTTTTCAGCATACAAGTGTTTACTTGTCACAATTCATCATGGTCATTTTAATAATATTTCCTGTTGGCCTGATCATCTGGATTGCCTACTACAAATTGTTTACTATTTTGCAGCCCATTAATTTTACAAATTTTAATTGTGTATATTTTGACAGCTTTTATTTTCCCGACATCCTAAAGAGATCTTATCAAAAGATGTAAAATTATTTAAATTAATGCTGCAATTTGTGCACTAGGTAGGACTAAAGAGATGGAGAGAAAGGGAGATGAGAAAAAAGAAAAGGTTAAGAAGTTATCATCTGAATCTAAATGCAAGCTTGGGGTTAAATGGTGACATTAAACATAGCCTTCAGAAAGAGATAGCCAGTAATTGGTAGCAGCCTCCATGACACTATGTTGCAAGCGTATCTTTTCATACAGTTTCTCCGTGGCAATTTCTCTCCTGACCTGTTGTGGATGATTTAGTATACCTACAACATAGGGTTAGTTCAACTAAGCCAGAAAAAAATAAGCAAAGTTTGGTTCGGGTTCTCTTGTTCCCAGTCACTGTCTATTTCACTAGCAACATCCACGAGGTTCACCAGAGCTTTTCATTTTAAACAGTTGTAGTCCAAGTCATCAAACCTCCTGGGGGCAATTGAAGAAATCTAAAATAAGGCAATGCACTAACATTTTTTTTGCAACAACTTTCTTGAGGGAAGGAAGTGATCACTGTTAAAATCAGGTTAAATGTATGTATTTTGGGCATTAATCTCTTAAAAGCCAGTCTGGCTCACAGCCAGCTGTTTCCCTACTATTTTGTACAGGTGACATAGTTAGTTCTCCCACATTACAGAGGTAAATCAAAGCCAAAATGATGCTTACTGAAGACGTTTGGTTTTGCCTTGTCATGTTTGTTTAATTCCTTTGTCATTGGAAAGCTTTGTCCTAATCTTTCTTGAGAGCCTATAACCTCCCAGTTCATTTTTGACATCACAGCTACTTTTCTGCCAGTGCAGTTTAATGTCCATAGCTACTGGAGCTTCAAAGTCATCAGTTGACAAGCTGGTGTTTGAGATATATATGTGAACTGCAAGGAGAGAGAAAAGATCTTAATTTCAAAGGAAACCGAAAATAAATGCACTGTTATTCAAGATTGGTTTAAAAAGCAACGTCTCTGCATTCAAAATAATAGAATCACCCTGTTATAGAGGCAACTGTGTCAATCCAAAATGCTTTGATTTGTTTTTATTAAACCAATGCACTTTATCCCCTTAATTAGTAACTATAAAGTTATAAAAAACAAACAAACAGAAAACCCCCACCAAACACACTAGTTTCACATCCTCTTATTTGAAATTAAAGACAATTTTTAATAGACTATGTAAAAACTTGTGCTAAAGATACAGGTGAGGGATTCCGCTTGTACTAGTGCATAGTGACATTTTAAAGCATGAAATGGTATTTAAATGGTAGCATCAATACACTCGAAAGTGCACAAGCATTCTCTAAAAATGGTGATGGTTGCTTGCTTGTGTAAAATGCAAGAAACATTTTTCACTGAACAACCTGGTAAAACTCTGTGGTACTGTATTCAAGACTGAAAGATTCACTGGAGAATTATACCCTCCCATTTCACATGCACTGCTTGTGTTCCCACTGCACACTTCTTCCAACCACATTGCTGGTCTTAACCACGTGGCAGCAGTTCTCTGTTAGAGGACGTTATGTAAGGTGAAGTCACATTCTCTTTCTACAAGCAGATTTTCTTTGGGGACGTAAAATCACTTAAAAAAGAACAATCACTTAGTGTTCCTGATAATAATGTAGAATTAAGGGTGTTTGAGCTATTCTTCCTCACACAAAAAGGAAGAGGAGTGTTAGTGTTAAGTGACTACAAAATGGTCAGTTAATTGATTACCTGTATTTGATTAATAGATCCTTTGGAGAACTGGGGTACTCTGTTCAAACCTCAAATTCCCCTCAGTCTTACTCCTCCTTGGTAGACATGCTAAACTCCAGAAAACCCTTTAGCATTATGGACTGTACTTTTTTTTTTTTTTTTTTTTTTACTTCTTTTTTTCTTTTTTTTAAAGTAGGATTGAGTAGGTTTAAACAAATTTGTTTCCTGGAAGTAAACAAGAAAAAAAGGGACCATTATTCTTTTTCTTGAAAATCTGCAAAGTTCATGTAAAGTTGTTAGGTTGTTTTCAATCAAAATCATTACATGAATTTCCCCTATACTCATAAGTATTTTGTGACAATAAAACTTACATCTTTCCTTGAACAAGTATTTCACTAGAAGAAGAAACAAACACATAACTTTATGAATATCTCTCCAGATGGCTGCATTTGTGGGAAAGGAGATTGTCAATCTGAAATGGTGTTACCATAATTCATAAACAAAACTAGATGGGTTGTCATAAGGCCATCGATTAGATTTTCCAATGCATATTGTGTATACATTAAGCAAGGATACCAAAGGTCCAGATGATATAGATTCTTTGATATTTTAAATTTCTACTAAGGAAACTAGTGTGTTGTTACCATGTCTACTGCCATTCAGATTAATATCTTTCACTTAAATTATTTTAATGTGCTTTACCATATTTATTTAAAGTTAGTAGGACATGATCTGGTTTTGGGGTTTTGTGGTGGTTTTTTTTCTTTGTTTCTTCATTTTAAATGCACTAGAGTTCTGGAAAGTTGAGGAAAGTTCCAGAAAACGAACAGAACTGGAAAACCTGCCATTTAGGGGTCATTCTCTTCTCCTATTACACTAAATTTTCTTGTTCTGTCAACAGATAAAAATCTTTTGTCTCTGTTTCTTTAGTGTTGTTGGATGACAGAAAAAGGTTAACAGTGTAAAAATATCAGTGTCAGACAACTGTTTGACAACTACATGTCTGGTTATGGCTTAATTAATAATATTAAGGGACTTTATTCATGATTTCATCCAAATTGTTCTTTATTTGAGTAACCCTTATAAATACTAATGGAATGTATAAAAGCAGACTATAAATAGTAATTTTAGAAATTCAAATATCATGGCAATATTCCATTTAGATGAATACATAGACCAACTCTATAGTATATACCTACCTGAAGTATATCAGTAGCTAGATACACATATGGACTCTCTAACACGTGTGCATGTTCTTTCTTATGGAAAAGTCCAGCGGTTCCAGAATTACAGCTTTCTATACCACAGTAGCTCCTCTTTGTTTAACAGCTTGGACATAGTTTGTCTTAGATACATTTATTCCTCTTGTGCATCTTGGATCAGAACCTGAGGTTGTGCTCACTTGTGGACCATCAACAGTCAATTCTTGGATATCTTCACTTCAGGATTCTTCCCTTTCCCCCTGTGATGATCTTTCTCATCACCCGCCATTTTCCCTTATACTCCTATTGGGTATCCTTGACTTTTTTCCCTTTCAACTCATATATCCCATAGGCACCCGAACACCAAAAGTTGTTTTGCCATAATCTTCTTTTTAGCCAATAATTCTTGTCTCTGGTCCCTTTCTTTTCTGCTTTGCCTCCCACAATACCTTCTCTAGACTCCACACCCATGGCTGTCAAGTCCTGCAATATATTAAAAATGTGGCTGCAAAGAATACATGTGTTCCTTTCATCTCACTTGTATGTGAGATGAGTCTCTTCACTGAGAATTTCCTATTCACTGACATATACTCAAGAGGCTTCTTTGGACCTCCAATACTGTTCAAAATTCCACTTGTCCTAGCTTTCCAAGCCCTTGTCTTGTACCATACCACTGCTGTGACAAGGATGACAAATGTCATCAGTCTCATTAAATCTGTCCCACAAAAGTTACTGTGCTTCTTGCCATGTTGCATTTCTTTTACCCCAGTTCATTCAGACTATATGACTTCTAGAATTTCCTTTGTTGAGAATCTTTTCTCTCCTGTGACACCTAAAGGAAACCAGTTGATAAAAATTATTAGTTTGTAACAGGAGAAGCAGAAATAGCAACATAGTTAAACAAAAAGCTGCACTTAGCTAGACCAGTAATTGTATACTCATAGGCTCTTATTAACATTGGTGTCCTGTACATGATCTTGGAAATGGAGCCCTGCACTGGAAATCAGAAAACATCAGTTCTGGCTGTGGCAGGATATATTCCATGAGCAGCAATTTTCATTTGAAGTAGGTATATATTGTTGAATGGGATCACCTTTCTTATTATAATTAACCTTCAGCATTTACAGATAACCCTGATGTACACAACTACTTGTGAAGGTTTTAGAGGACTGTTTACCTTACATGTCATTCGTTGCACATCAAGAACCACATGGAGTTCTCATATGGGAATCAAACTCAAATATTAAACAAAATCTACTGGTAGAAAAAAGGCAAGGGCACCTTGCAGACATTTAAAAATAGTGGACATGAAAAGTAAAGTTTATAGATAATCATATAAATTGGGACAGTTCTTACATTAGAATAAACTAAAAATTTGATGTGAAATATAAATTCCCTATTGACTCAAAATAGGATGACCAATCTATCCTGGAGATTAGGATCAGAATATTGTAAATGTTGAATTTCTACTGATAAGGAACAGTGTAGATAATACCACTTTCAGCCTTCCAATTACTTGCAATGTCTCATTGACAACTTAGACTAACACCTCTGATGCAACTGTAACTTTTGTTTACTTATACTATGTTTAAATCCATGATGCTCTGATTAAAATATTTCAGAATGTATAGTAATCATTTATCTCAATAAACCTTGTGACTTTTTAATTTGTTGTAAATCTTGCAAAAATGGGAACCAATGCAAAACCTTAAAAACCAATATAGTAAAAGGTAAAGAAAAGAAATAGAAAGCTCCAACACTCTAGATATTGAACAAAAATAGAAACAAAACAAAACAAGCCACACCAACAAAACCTGGCAATATATATACTGAATATAATTACTGAAAAATCTAAAGGCTAAAATTGTTCATAATAAAAAGATATAACTCTGAAAAATAAGAAAAGCTGTTAGCCTTGTTCAGGATATATTCACCTCTGTGTCCTTCAGATTAGTTGACTAGACTATGCAGTTGCAGAAACACAATGCTTTTCTTTTTCCATGTGTAAAGTATCTAATGTAACTGTGGATCAATATTTTTTCCTTGTAAACAGGTGCTGACAGTCAACACATATATTTGGTTTCATATAAAGCAAAGGGAATGAATTTTTCTTAGAAAACAAGAAAATATTGATATAATTTTCAAAATAAGAGTGGAAATATAATTCGTAATGACACTATTTTTGCAGAACAAGAAGTCACTAGAGAAAAGTATTTGAGTGTTATAAAAATTCTGTGATCCTCAGACTTTGCTAAAACAGCTAAACTTAACATTCTTGTTGGGAAGCTGATATATGTGTTGTTGAAAAATCACCCATAACAGATTGAAAGTGGTAACTGCATCATGTGTTGAAGCTTTATGTGGCACATTTTCCCACTGTTCATATTCTGGCTAAACAGAAGTAGCAGAGTTGTGGTTTGATCCTTTTACCCACTTTGAGACTTTATACTATGGTCCAATGTTGCCGTTGTTTTGGTTGTCCAGAATACTTAGAAATCACTCTGGGTGATAGTGTACACCGAAAGATGGGGAAAACAGCAACAAAAAAACCCAGCACCAACATAAGGCAGGTATCAGCAGTTCTCTGCTTACATAATATATCAAGATAAAAGATTAGAAGTTTTTTCTTAACCAGTGACAAAACCAATTGTCCTACCATAGTTTCTTTAATACAAATAGATGTTTCTTAATTTAAATCAAAATATTTTGCTTGAATTGTCTATTTGTGTGCTGTTCAGAAAACCAAGTCAAAATATAGAAAATGGGTACATATTATTAGAATATTAGCTTCATTGCTCTTTAAGACAGTTTTAAAATTGCATAGCTTGAAACATTAAAACCAAAGTTTTTTATATTTTAATGACAGATGTCATTATATCAAAACCATGAAGACAGTCATTGATGCCAATATATGTATTGTTGCTGTTCTTTGACAGATGGAATTAAAAGTTGTATTTAAAAATACTAGAATTCTGATTAAATCTTGCAACAAAAAAGAAAGTGATTAGGCTTAGTCTAAAAATCTTATTAATCTGTAATGGCATGTGTCATCTGTTAAATTACATTATGCTGCATCATCTGTAATCAGCTACATTAGATGTTTTTTCTCTCTCATTATCTGCCTACATAAAATACTGAACACAAGAATAGCTGAAGTCAGTCATTATGTTTTAAACTAAAAGGCAATAATAGCAACTATACATTTAAAGACACAGCTTTTCTAATGAAAGCTTGTTACTAATTAACATTATTTCTATTATTAGAGTACTGGGGTGAGGAGGAAGTTTTTTATAATTTTTTTATAATTTCAATTGAAATGGTCAATAGTATTAAAATATTAGTGCCTAGAAAAACTAAACTACAGAATAGGTTGCACTGTAGGGAACTACAACTCTTTCTTCTAAAGACAGATTATTTCTAAAAGTGTTTTTTTTTTCTTTCTGTTTTCTTCTGTTGTTTGGGGTTTTTTTAATTTTACTGTAGTAATATTTTGTAGTAATTTTGTAGTAATATTTTTTCCCAGTTTTATGCTAGTAACTGTTTAATGTCAGTAACTAGTCTAGGTCCATTTATGGGACTTAGATCCCATTGCATTAAATTCTGCATGAAAGCAGAAGAAAAAAGTCTGTATCTCAGCCAACTTACAGTTTAAGGGTATGATTAATCTTGGTCACTTTTAGCTGCCTAAAGCTAGACTTCTAGGTTAAGCTTTTCTCTGTATGCCAAGCTAGGTTCCCTCTATGAACTCTGGAGTATGATTAAACACTACTATCTTAGTTACTTATGTGTCCACTCCAACTAGAAAGGGAGTAGAGATGACTTGCTTGGAATAGGTATCTACCAAATTTTTAGCCAAATGTTAGATAGCTCTTTCCCTAAGTATGATGTAAGACAGAGCAAACAGACACAGACAAAAACCTGTTAGACTACAAGGAAACAGAGAGCCAGTGTTGGCCATAAAGATCAGCACCGATCTCAAAACATCATTTGCTTAATTGTTACTTTTTCCCCAGCATCATAGCAAAAGAGAGGTATCTACAAAAAAAGAATATAGTGTTTTGTGCATGCTTCTGTGAAATAGCAGTGATAAAGAGGAGTGGCAAGGTAGCAATCATAAAGAATGACTTACCCACTTGTTAAATTTCTAATGCAGGACGAGACCTATGATCAGAATTAGGAGACAGCTTCTCAGTACTGAATGAAGAAAGGAAGGAAGAGTCTGTGAAAGGCTTGGGAAGAGAAAACATAATTTTTGTTTGACTCAATATAGAAGATACCAGCGAAGGAATATAGAAGAGTGTCAGGGGTCAAGATGAGAAACTATTATTCACAGCAGCATTCTTAATGGATAAAAGTAAATCAAGATGTGTTTGTCAAGCCAAAGAAAAAGAGGACTGAATAACCAAGAAGATGCTGGACTAGACTTTAAGCATGTGGATTCTCCTTGGACTTGCTGGACAATAAGAATCAGTAAGACTAAAATGTAACCTGGTTATGACAACCTAGAGAGCTTACATTAACTAGAAAATTATAGATTTCACTGACATTCAGGAGGGAATTCAATTTGCCTGACTGAAAACTTTATAAACACTTCCATATGGTTGGGGTTCCTTTTTTGGCAATAGAGAGTAACAGGCACTTTTAGAACATAATTCATCTCATCTTAAAACAGGAAATAACTGAGGCAGCTTCAGGAGAAGCCTAAGAACTCTGAGTCTAAGCTGACAGCTAACTAGTTGTATGAAATATCAAGATACAGGCTAAAAATTTTAAAAGCCAACAACTCTGGGCTAGAAAGACAAGCCAGTATAAACAACTCAGAGGCACCTTTTAGAATATTTCCTTCAAATTATTATAAGGCAAAACAAGCTTTCTCCTGCATGCCAGTTTTGTTCCACCAGTTTAACCTCGGGCCATATGGGCCATGCAGCTATTGGCTCTACCATCATCTCCAGCTCTTATCATTACGCTATGTGCCTGCATTCAGAACAGTTCTAAAGACTTTTTACTTCAAACAGCAAAGCAAGATGGCTATAATTTCTGCTTCCTTTACATATGCTATGCAAAGACTGTAGATGACCTTTCCTGTTCTTTGAAAAGCACTAGACAGAAACCAAGCCATAGCTTTTAACTGATTTCCTCGTATGGCAATAGAAAAGTCTGAGTCTGAGCTATGAGCAGTTTCAAGACTGTGGTATCCTGAAAGTAATTTGCTACCTTTGAAGTCAACCAAAGTTTTGGTAATAGAAGATAGGTCATGTTTAAAATTATCCAGCTGATTACTAGGAATGTTTACTGGAATGCTAACGTTCCACCTTTTGAATATATATGCAATATATTTTGTATATGTGAAGTCAAATACACAGATGCTGTAAATCAACACAATGCCAGAAGAATAAACAGTATTACTTCATTTTAAGAGCTGCAGATTTGCCCCTTAGCTAAATTATCCTCTGAATTTAGCTTCTTTTTTTTTGAGTAATCTGCATCAGTTTTTACTTAGCAAAATTGTGCTTCATAATATAGATACTATGCATATACTAAGAGTAAATCTAAACAAGTTTTGAAACAAAGTTTAAAGTCTAACTATGCAAGAAACTGATTTTCAAAAGAAATAAGAAATAAAACATGACTGTGTGGCAGTCAACACAGAATGTCAATTTAGTGTCTCAACAGTACAGAAGTGTAATGGAAATCTAATCCAAAAAGGGAGAAAGGTAAGAAGTTTAATGTTACTGGAGGCTTGCTGTGATGAATACAAGGGGAAGTGAGTTTCCTCTGCACTTGTTCCAGGTTGGGCTCAGGGTACCAGTGAGGAATGCTGCATTTCTCTATAATTTAAAATATTTTTATTTTCTCTCTAGACTTTTTCATAATTTAAAAAAAAAAGTTCTATTTTAATTTAGATTTACTTCCTGATAGCCTGATTAAGCATTTACCTGTGATTAGTCTTAGACTTGTGCAAATAAAGACTTGTTAGCAGAAAGTCAATCCAATATAGTGAATTTATTTTTTCCTCCTTTCCCTCTAATCACTAAAATAAAAACTAGTGATCTTAAAATCAATATAAATTGCTAGTTACTTACTACTTAAAATCAACATAAATTAGTAGTTTCTATTTCTTTTTCTTTCTCTTTTGGAAGATACATAAATCAGTAAACATGTTTAAAAGTCTAATGTTCTCCTAAAATCATCTCAACTCACCTCTAAACTTGTAGCTGCTTAGTTGGAAAACAGTATTTTCAATTTATAACATTTGACCAGAAAAGTTCTGAACATGACACAACTTCATTGTGATTGGGAGTGAGCAAAAGACAAGAAACAATATGGATAAAAAACTTAGAGGAGACAACAGAACAGGGACAATGAAGGAGAACAGAAGAGTGGGTGGAGTGTGATGGAACAAAGAGAAAGAGGGCACTGCTCTTGCCTGTAAAGGAAGATACATGCACCATTATTTTTAAAAAAGGGTGAAAAAGAGGGCAAAAGAAAACCAGAGAGGAGACAAAATGAAAGAAAAGAATAAATAAGTACAAAATGTGGCAGGCACTGGAAGCCAGAAAATCTATTAAAGGCTTAATTTCCCCTTCATAATAAAATTAACAACAGCTGCTGAATTTATTAGTACAATTTAAAACTCACATATACGTCTGTGTTAGTAAACTAAGTATACCTGCGATTGTTCACAAACACTGAGACTCTGTGATATGGATTGGCTCATATCCAGACTGTGATGTTCCCTTGCCTTTCAAGACAAAGTGGCAACATCCAAATTGCCTATTAGGAATGTTTCCTTTACTCCTGCTCACTCCTCAATGGTGCCTGAAAACAATAAGGAGTGTTTATATGAGCTAAAATGATTCTACAAAAGTTCCTAATAACTTAGCCATACAGATGATAGCATTCCCATGCTGACTATAACATCCTTGGTATTGTTTAATTTATCAGCACAAATTCAACTACAAAATCTATGAGATTCTCTCCATGATGAATCTACCATGAGGTAGATAAAGACCTTCAGCCATGGTACAGTGACCATTTACCTATCTGTGGTTTTCCTGTACAGGTAAAGTAAGTAGCTCCAGTGGTATTGCTAATCTCCATAATGTTATGAACAGGCTTATAGGATGAAGTTTTTAAACTAAGATTTATATTCTACCTTCAATTGCAAAGTTCACACAATGAATATTTTTCTTAATGAGAAATGGAAAATATTGAATTTTTTCATACGTTGATTTAAATTTATTTTAGGAACAAAAAATACTGTGACTATCAAAAACAACACAAAGAAACAAACAAAAACCCCAAACCCTACTGTGAGGAAATACAAAGTTTCTCATATTCTATCACAAAGTGACAAAATAAAACCACTGTTTCCATCCCTCTGTTAGATTAAATGAGATTCACTTCATCTATGACTCATCAAAACGTACAATGGCATAAGTGAAATTAGCTACCAATCCATTAACTCACTGCATTACACAACTCTACAGGAAGTTCAAAGCAGCAATTTCCAGTGTCTGGACAGACACTTCATTGATTTCTCTGGAGCTCTGTCCTAGTGTGCCTTGAAAATTTTTTCCCTATGCAACTGTGTATTACAGGATCAAGACCTATCTCAATGTTGCCTGTCTTCAGGTTCTAAAGGTAACTGTCACTTCTCCATTTTTTAAATTATTTCCTCTAGTGGTTTCCTCCAGCAGCATATAACTTCAGCCAGACTGCATTGTAGCTAATTTAGGCGTACAAATGAGTAAGTATTCTGGAAGTAGAAACTGAATGAATTTTCTCTTTCAGGGACTATGTAATAACTGAGTTACTTGCATAAGAAGTAATTCATCAAATTAATTAGCAATACATTTTCTAATTTAAAAACTGGAACAGGTAATAACCAACAAAATTATGCACAACTCAAAGCAAGCAGAAGACATCTTTTAAGAATCCTGTCCGTGAAAGAAGAAAAAGAAGCATTCTAAACAATAGAAACCAAGCAAATAAGGCTGAGCCCCTACTTTTATAATTTCCATTTCAGATACTTTCTCATGTTAGATATTTTCCAGTTGTTCACATTCTGGAATTTACTCTTGTGTACATAGAAAGTGGATGCATGTTTTTATTTGAGTCTGACTTTTGCACTTCTGGGCCACCGCACATTAGGATTTTTCATGCCTTTCTATAGCTATCATAAGATACATGAGATATGTTTAAGTGAAGTTGAAGACTTAGATTAAAATTCTTCAAAGGGTTAAAAATGTGTTCTCATCACCCAGGTTTAGACAGATAGCTCTGACAGCACCAAATCCTGCGTAAGAGAATTCTTCAGTGCAAACTCAGCTGTCACTACCTGTTCAGCCACTTCCGTGTCATTGTAAACTTTCACTTTCTATTAGATATCTAAACTGGCAGATGAAAAAAGCCTCTAATTCAGATTTTGCAATAAAATAATAAAAGTTCAAAGCACAGCACAACCAGCTTAGTTTCAGATGACAGCCTCTGCCGTGAGAAATACACGCATGAAGTTGTACATGGAATGAAAAAGGAGAAGAGAAATCTCTTGTAAATTCTAATTTGTCCACTCCTCTCATACCTCTGCTGCCCAAGATTGTTTTCTGCTAAGCACAGCTTAAGGAGATTGATACACACATTGCAGCCTGATGGTATAGAGAAGATGTGACCATTTCCATGGAAGTAGTCCACATTAAAAACAAATAGCAGCCAAACATTTTTTACATGTATGCCATTAAGGCAAAACCCCATACAATTAACCATTCTACAGCTGGTACAAGTTGCCAGTTACATTAGCAGGCTGAAGAGAGAGGCCTAGTTTCAACAAGTCTCACTAATGGTGTGGGGAATCAAGTCTACAGACTTGTTAAGGATACAGGTACACTTGAGCCGCTGTAATGATCCTATTGCAATGTAGGGTGGTGCTAACACTAACACAAGTTAATATGGTTACCCATGACAGTTGACTGCCACAGCACACAAATTCTCTGACTGCTTTAGAAACGATGTGGACCTTTATACAATAGGTAGAAAAGGGAAGGGTCTTGCACAATTTTTGTCGATATGAGTTCATTAATAGTTAAAGGAATGTATCTTTCCACACCTTTCCAGTCCACACTTTTAACAGAGGAAAGATCAGGTCATCAAATTTATAGATATGTGAATGCCAGAAATGAGGACGTAAATAGATACCATCAGAAGAAAACTGCTATAAACCACAAGTGCTGCATCTCTGATGCATCTAAAATGATTATGACAATAATAATAATAAAAGGATTGGAATATACAAGTGATGCACAATGCAATTGCTCACCACCTGCCAATCAACGCCCAGTTAATCCCCAAGTGGTAATCCCCCCCCAGCCCAACTGCCCCTAGCTTATATACTGGGCATGACGTCCCACGGTATGGAATACCCCTTGGGCCAGTTTGGGTCAGCTGCCCTGGCCATGTCCCCTCCCAACTTCTTGTGCCCCTCCAGCCTTCTCACTGGCTGGGCATCAGAAGCTGAAAAATCCTTAACTTAGTAAACACTACTTAGCAACAACTGAAAACATGTGTTGTATCATCATTCTTCTCATACCTAAATCCAAAACATAGCACTATGCCAGCTACTAGGAAGACAATTAACTCTATCCCAGCTGAAACCAGGATAACAGTAATGAAGTCAACAGACCTGTTCCAGTTACTGCTAGCTCTCAATATTTGCAAAGCCAGCCACAAAGTTGAATATCAGTTTACAAGGCACATATGCACTTTCTCTCAGAAGCTAGTCAACATTTTAATCAGGCACAAAACTGTTCTAATATATCCTGATAACAAACTCATGAAACAAATAGGAAAGCTAATGTGTTTCATAGCAAATCTTTACATAGGTGTTTGCAGAAATATATAACAAACCTGGTAACACCAACCTTGCTTTCAAAAGTAAAAAAAAAAAAAAGTAGAAAAAAATTATAGGACCATAAGACTAAGATCAAAACAGCTAAGTAAAACATAAGGTAACTGGTACCTAAAAAAAGACAGAAAACATGGCATGGCAATACTGCGGAATGGATTTGATGTATGTAACAGCCTACCCTATATAAAAACAGGAGAGTCTGTTAATTTGAAACTGACCATTGATAAACTTAATTTAATGCAGTAAGAAAAATTAAAAGACAACCTATCGAGCAATAACCAGATACAAAAAACTAACAAGTATTACCCTTTCCTAGTGTTTAAGAATATTGAAGATCCTTTACTCCTTATAGACAAAATAGCCATCTTTCATAATAAGCTTCAACACAGAAAATCAGTTTAAATTACTTCGACAAGAACGTAACTTCACTATCCACAAATAGGCCAGCTCATGTATTTTCCATTTCTTTGAGTGAATGTCAATTCAAGCTCTGCACATAGCTGATAAATTTCACAGTAACTTACCTTTCCTAGTAATGATGCCTTAGGCAAGGCCTGTGTGGACAAGAAGAAAGGTTTTAAATACTTAATACTATTTCCGAACTTTTCTTATCTCTTCCCTTAATAAGCTACCATGCCTTGACACTTTCAAAGCCCACAAGGTTTTCAGTCCTCCTTGTGAACATGTAGGTTATACTTAACCAAAAAATACTGAAAGGTGTATCTAAGCAACTAACAAAGCTTTAATTGCAACATGAGGCTTTAAATACTGGAAGTTATCTACCCAGAATATAGAACAAAGAAACTCCTTCCATTACTAAAATACTTGTCTGGTATATTTTAACAATAATGAACTTCTGAAGATGTTATGCTGTTCTCAGACTTTATTTTTGATCAAAACAGAGACAATATGCTTTGCATATATTTTAGTTTGGATTTTAAACTGCATTGTAGAAAATTATCTACGAGTTCTTAGGATCAATACAATACATTTTTCAATTTTTTTTATTTATGCTTATAATCCCATAGTACTTATTTAAAAAAGGAGCAGGAAGAATGTGGTCGGTTGACTCTGTCTGGATGCCAGTTGCCCACCAAAGCCGTTCTATCACTTCCTCCTCGTTCGCTGGACAGGGGAGAGAAAAAATATAAAAAAGGGCTTTTAGGTCAAGATAAAGACAGGAAAGAACATTCACTAATCACCATCATGGGCAAAACAGACTCAGCTTGGGGAAAATTAACTCAATTTATTACAAATCAAAATGG
>JANZLQ010000008.1:19842400-19853607 GCA_026212715.1 Elanus axillaris
TCTTACATGTTCTCACTCCCCGGCTGCTGTTTCTCTCTGTCCCAGAACTTTTTTTCCTTCTTAAAAATGTTATCACATAGGCGTTACCATTATCGCTGATTGGCTGGGCCTTGGCTGGCAGCAGGTCCGTCTTGGAGCCGGCTGGCATTGGCTCTGTCCGACAAAGGGGAAGCTTCCAGCAGCTTCTCACAGAAGCCACCCCTGTAACCCCCGCTACCAAAACCTTGCCACAGAAACGCAATACGCAGGGATAATTAGTCCAAACCAAATCCCCTGCTAATCCTGTGCTATTTGGTATTTAAACGAACTCATTCTGAAGTACTGGAGTATAACCAGGTGTCCCTTGTTTGCTCCATGTAGATGTAACTTTCACACATTGTGAATGGAAGGAGGGTTCTGGTAGAAGCAGAGTGAGGCAAATCTTGAAAACTTTTGAATATTCCCACTTTTGGTAGGTACAATTTGGGATGTGCAAGTTTAATACAAGAACAGTGCTTCAAATAAACATGTTGGATCATATGGGTCTTTGTTATGTAAAGAATCATTTAAGCTTTTAAAAAAGTAAAAACTAGATCTTTTTTGCTTGTGCTATGCTTTTGAGTACTAGAACAAGAGAGTATTAAATGTAACTGCTATGGCTTCTGGTTTGTAACTGGAGTAGCAATAATGTGGTTTTGTGGTGTTCGTAGGATACCAAGCGAATCAGTGACCCACAGGGGAAAAAATGGAACATGAACATGCAAAAATAGTACAAGATCATTAGTAATTTTTAAGTACAACTGATCTGAATTAATATCCTTCATGTTATTTCTGAGTGTCAAGTTTTGCAACCCCCACACTTTTCATTTACCCTCTTCTTTCATAAGTAATGATTATGTTTGGTAGGACTGGAAATATTAACATAGAGAGATCTGTGAGGATTGAGACATGAACTCCATGATGCTGCAAGCAGAATCAGTTTTATTCTCTAAATTTTCCATGTATATATCATTTGGAAAGGGGAGGCTTCCTATATTCCCCAATCAACTCTCAGAGCACATCCCCTGGTATGATTCAGTGTTTGTGTTCTTTCTTCGGCTCCTGGTTGTCGTTTCTCAGCAACTTATCTCCTGGGTCTAGCTCATCCCATGTTGTTTATGGAATTGTTGGAATGTGCAGAACTTGCGCTGTACAAATCTTCCTTTGTTCTATATTTAACGAAGTGGCTGAAGGCGTACGCTTCCCATGCCATCTTTAAACACAATATTGCTGGCTACAGGGATCAAAGACAGTTTACTTATTTGCTTTGTTTCGGCGTGTATTGGGTGTACAGTCAAGGTTTTGGCAGCAGGGGCATTGTGGAGCGGCCTCTGTGAGGAGAGGCCAGGGCTGCCTGATACCGGACACAGCCGGTTCCAGCCGGCTCCAACCCACCCACCTCAGGGCACGGCTCAGCCCCACAGACAAGGCCAGGGTGCCTCAGGGAAAGCATATTTAAGAAAGGGTAAAAAGTGCTTCCTGACAGTGAGGAATGAGGAAACATGCGAGAGAAACAGCCCTGCAGACCCTCAGATCAGTGAAGAAGGAGGGGGAGAAGGTGCTCCAGGGGATGGGGCAGAGATTCCCCTGCAGCCTATAAAGAGGTCTACACCATAACAAATACCTACACTGTAGCCTGTAAAGGACCCCACAACAGAGCAGGTGGATATTTCCTGAAGGTATTGCCACCTGTGGAGAGTCCGTGCTGAAGCAGGTTTTCTGTGCTAGGTAGAGGAGTCAGAAATGAAGTAAAGTTGGGCCTGGAAGAAAGAGGGTAATGGGGGGGAAGGTGTTTTAATTTTGTCTTTGTTTCTCACTATCCAAATCTATTCTAACTGGCAACAGATTAAATTAATCTTCCCCAGGTCAAGTCTGGTTTGCCCCTGACAGTAACTGGTGAGTGATCTCCCTGTCTTTATCTCAGCTCATGAGCTTTTTCATCCTATTTTCTCCACTATCCTGTTGAGGAGGGAAAGTGAGAAAGTGGCTTTGTGGGCATCTGATAGCTAGCCAAGATCAACCACCACAAAACAATACTATGGTTGACAATATAAATTTTAAGGCAACACAGAACAGACATTTTGACTTTGCACCAGAGTAGACAAGCAAGAACATATCACATTTTTTAAAAGGTAAGAAAGAAAACTTGAGGGTTCTGAGAAGCAGACTCCATTTACTAAAGAAAGTCTAACAGCCATTCTGAAGAGAGAGATTTAGAATCACTAAAGCTGCCAACTCTTCATGGGTGATTTAGTTAAGAAGGCATACTGGATATTAAGATGATCACCCTAAGGACAGAGCAGCAATCAGAAGAAATTTTGGTACAGCATAAAGCACTGATTTGAGCTGTGGTGTTCTATGTGCATTTCCAGAATGTGTACTGCCACACTGTGAAGTTTTTTTTATGAAAGTAAGGATATGGAAACTGACCTTCTGGAAAAAAAGGATTTTAAGTGATCCAATTCTCAAACTCAAAGAAATGAGAAAACATACATTTAAACAATTCAAATGAAATGATTAAGGAAGTAAGTTAAAAAATAAAAATTATACTATCAAAAAAAATGAAGAATCAGTAGTCAAACTTGCGTTAACCATTTTTAAGTGAGGACTTTTTTAGCTAATTAAAACTCAAAGTTATGTCTGGATCAAACCCTGGCAGCACTTTCGAAATACTGTGTTTCCTAACTGTGTTCTGACATGACTACGCAGCAACTCTGTTTTGTTCTCTCATTTCTCTTCCCTGCAATGTCAATATTTTCCCAGAAAGGAAGCCCAAAGTTACAGGCCAGCTGAGAGCTTTGCAATACCCCAACAGATAGGTTAGACAGCTGATGAGAGCAAAATTTGTCTCTTGTCAGTTCAAAGCAATTGAAAATAAGTAAAAAATGTTAGCTTCTTTTGAACTCTGTAATAATTAGTTTTACACAAGAATTACAATGTCATTTGTTAAATAAGCCCTAAAATTGACCAGTATAATTGGTTAAATTTCATAGTAATTTTTATGCTATTATAGTGATTTCATGTCTGTGGGAAGTAATTCTTAACAGGAAGCTCAGTAAATAAAGGATGGTACACAGAACATATTTGCCTAGAGACAGCTTATCACTTTTCACTCACAAATGGCAGAATGAAAGTGAAGCAATGAAAGAGCAAACAACTGACACCAAAAGAATATAAACATATTGAAAATTACAAGGAAGGTCACTCTAAACCAAATTTTACAGTGTTATTACTTCAGACAATAAGAGAGCATTGGCACTGGTGGTTATTAAACGCTTGTATTACAGTGGCTCCCAGAACTTTTCAAAGAGATAGAAAGCTGTAATGCACTAGGCACTCCACACACTTCTGGAGTTCAGATCTTCATCTCTGAAGTGTGCACACTGTAACTAAAGAGTGCAATCAAAAAGTGGAGGAAAAAGACATGTAACTAAACCAGAGTTGGTGATGTTCTAAGTCTCACTGAACTGATGAGTGAACAAACTGACCTCCCCACACTCCCATTCCCCATATAGACAAAAATAAAACGGTTTTGAAGTAACAATGCAGCAGATAGAAGAATTAAGATAATACTATCCTTGACTTATGCCAGAGCAGGGACACCTCTGAGGTACTGCAGCCTGTGGGCAATACATGTTGTGGAAGAGGAGAATGAGTTGAAAGGCAAGAAAGAGTGGCAGAACCAACCCCAGCATCCTTCACTACCTGTCACCTCATCAAAGGATTTGGGTCATACTGAGTGTAACCCATGGCAAAAACAATGGAGGTTGAGACTAGGAAGAGGGGGGGAGAGGTTTTTAACTTATGTTGAACTTGGGTAAGGAGGAAAAAAGGTGTTTACCTAACTGTGTGTTTAACTGTTTATGTTTTGTCCTTTCTTATTGTCTAAATCAGTGATTAGAAGTTTGTGTTAATTGACAATAAACTAAATTATGTAAAATTTCCCTGAGTTGAGACTGTTTTGTTGGTGACATGCAAGGAAGATAATTTCTCTAAAACAGGTACCTTATCTGGTGAAGAATGAGGAATGTTATTCTAAACAGTTGTATCATTTGGGGGCTTATTTATTTTGTTCTATGTGTCAAAATCATGTTTTGAACCTTCAGACCTACTAATGTGTTACACAAGCAATCAAATGACCAAAAAGTTAAATACCTGTTAAATTACATGTCACGTCATATTTGACCAATCCGCATATTCTGAAGTATAAAGCCTATTAGGGATGTTCTCTGAGTAGGCTCATGAAAATTTAAGTGAAAAAATACAAAATCAAATGCCACTAAAAGCATTACTATAGATTCTTCACGTAAATTGGATTTGAAATCTGGAACATCATTTCCTTAATATTTCATGTAAGGTAGATAACAGCATAATGCTGACATCAATACCCTGGGCTTTTGTCCTTAATCTGGGAAAAGACCACTGCCCTGGTCATAGCAGTCAAATAAATGCATCTGTTCAGCATGTTCATGCTGAAAGTCAATGTATATTATTTATATGACTTGAAATAGTTACATTTGAAATTATCAGAGTGGTAAGGCTCATCTTTGGTATTTTATATTCAGTAATTGAGAAATTACCATTTCATCACTCACATTAAAGAGAACTAAAGCAATTTCTTTGAGTTTTTTTTTCTCAAATTCATAATGCAATGACCATTCAGATCCAAAAGAGGATAGGCAAGGCCTAAGATTAATTTCAGGGTGTCTAGTTCTAAATACACGAATAGCCAAAACCAACACTTAATCAAACAGACTATGCGTGATCTGCAGTCTTTTGCCCAAGTCCAAGTGGTGCAAACTGATACATTTCCAGAGTGCTTGGAAGTAACCCTGTCTATAATAGGTATGACATGGAAAGGGTAATGTCCAGCAGTCAAAAAATTACAGAGATAATGAGTAATCTAACAAATGTCCAATGCTTGAACAAGCTCTTCTTTTTTTCTCCCAAAGCCACAAACACCTTACCACCAACTGAAAAACAATGCTTTTTCCAGTTTTCTGTTTTTTCCAAACTGCTTGGTCCTGTGCTAGTCTCACATTACAAGACTATTGTTTTCAGTGGTGACTCAGTATACACATAACTGTATTCTGCATAAGCAAGTTATAGTTGCAAGTACTTAAATTCGAAAACTTAAAAAATTTTGTTATCCTCACTGGTTGGTATTAAAGGTATAGAGAATTATTTAAAAATGTAGGTATTTTATAGCTATAGAGAGATTGAATCAATGTCACTCCTCAAAAAAAAAAAATCTTCTAATAAAAACTGAAGTCTTTTTAACAAGATTTTTATATATATATATCCATCTCCATGTATATGTATACAGGAAAGAGATACACATATAATCACCAGCCTAAGTTTGATGTTTAACGTAGGAAAAAGTTACACTTAGGTGTGAGGGAAAAAAAATAAAATTTTGCTGCCTTCCAAAGACATATAATACACCTCAGCAGCTATGTTCCAGTTTCAGGATTCATGCTAGCATTTCATTAAAGCACTTTATCTACTAATAAAAATAGCTATAAATTTAGGGCATCATTCAGCAAGGCACACTAATCCTATGGATTTAAATATGCACTGTAATATCTTGCTGAATTGGGCTAATTATTCCTTGGGTTGCCTGAGAAAAAGGGGCTATGATGTAAAATAGAAGTTGGTATTTTTCTCATGAAATATCTGTTCTGTCCTACAGAACAGTGGACAAAATTCTGCAGTGTCTGACATATGCAATACTGGGATTTTTATGAGGGGTTTTGAGCCTCGGAAATGTCAGTTGCTAGATATATAGGTGGAAGAAGTCAGACAGATGACATGTCAGTTTTTGTCTTTATACGAGCAGTAACACTTTCACTATTAAATCATGGAGAGCACACTTTACTCATCTCCTGGACATTAGAAATATAGTCTGATGAGAACTACTTAATTTTCTTCTTCTTTTTTTAAAATCAGAATTCTTGTTCTCTGCAGTCTGAGATAAAGTGGTTCATTTTGTAAATGCAGCTTCAAAAAGAAATCATGCCATGTTCCTCCATTATAAGCAGGATTAAAACCTACAAAAGTGAACTAGTCCCCTAAGTGTACCACTGATCTCCTAACTGCTAGCTGGGAAATATGTCCATTGTTATCCTCTCATCCTTAGTTTTGAGTGTACAAAAGTATTTAGCATAAGTGTTATGTATTAAAATGTCAATAACTGTCTGTGGTATTTGAGACCTAGTTAGCATTTTTATTGAGCTCTTGTGTTAGCATTTTCAGAAATGGACTTATTAATTACCAATTTAAATCCATACTTTGATACCACAGGTCACTATTAAATGGGTCATTTCAACATTAATAGCTCTTACTAAGTGCAATACTTCAATTTCAGCAGATTCACTGTTAGTAATTAAAGTGTGCATGTACCCCAACCTATTTATCATTGTAACTAGACAGCTTAAGACATTTACAAGATACTGCTCTTGATAAAAGACAATATTCTACTCCATTGCTGTTTTCAATAGCACTTTCATTTCCCATAATCTAGTTTAATTAAGAGAAACTGGTTATTTACCTGTCAGAGAAAAAAAAAATTAGATCTCAAATACAACCTAGGGAGTTACAATTACTAAATTCTCAGCTTGCTTTCTTTGGCAGTTTTATGCTGAAATTATTTATACTGTTCAGGGTACTGTGTTACATGTCTACTATAGTTAAAGTGTTGTGAGCTTTTCTGCTACAAGTCTCACTATTAAAAGGTTACAGTTGAGCCTGAGCAAGTTTATTTTAAGCTAATGCAAATCCAGAATTTTTCTAGACAGAAGTTTTGAACCAAAGCAACAATAAAAACACAGCGTCAGTGCACTAGAGCATTGACCAGCAATTGGATATGTAAAAGTCAAAGCTCTTGAAGATGTTAAAAAGAATGTGAAAATTAGTATTTCAGAATGTTATGTGAAAAAAATTAAGCACCATAGACTGATGTTGATTTAAATAAATGGCATTTTTTGGTGGCAAGAAACTTGATCCAGCTGACGAATAGTAAGTGTTCACTTCTGAAAAGTACAAAGCTTTGTATATATTTAATTTCTGAGAAAAAAACTGAAACACACCCCAGGGGTCAAGCTTACAGAAATACCATTTACAAGGAATAAATAAAAAAAGGGATATGATGTAAAAATTGACTTCTACTGCAAGATAAAAAACACTGTTGATAGTGTTTCCAAGATGAAAGTCACTTCATATATATATATATATGTATATATATATATATATGGCATTTATTATCTTCTTCTTGGTATTCACAGTATAGTCAAAATTACAATAGGATAATATCTAGCTGATCATTATGTGAATTCTTAACCTTCTGTGTTGGACAGTCACTTCCCCCCCCTCCCCCCTTACTTTGCTTTTTGTCTGTCTTACATATTTGTTCACTTGGCAATCTAAAACCACTTAGCTAATTAAGTGATGGAGGGAACCTCTTTGTCTTTTTTAAGCTCTCATTTTTAATTTTCTTTTTCTTGCTCTTCTTTGACTCTACCTATTAATGTTTCAGGATACTGCCACAATAAATGGTGCTATGTTTCTGTTTATAACTTAGTTCAGTACTATTGGTTCAATATTAGAAACAGGTTGGACAAATTCCATATTTCTTAGTGGTAAAACTGAAAAACTAAGAACCCTCTACAAATTCTCCTGTCTTTCCCTTCATCTCCAACCTAACTCTAGCTATTATCTTTGTAAGAAAGATTAGATACCATTCCTTTCCATTTTAGCCACAGCTGCCCTTTCTCTTTTTAATAATTCTTTAGAAGGTCAACTTACCAATAGACAAATACTCATGAGTGAATATTCACTTCTACTCCTTTGCTTCTCTTTGACTGTGATGATTCCAGAAATCATTAATGCCAGAAAGATCCCAGAGAATGTCTTTTTAAACTCTAGACAAAATAATTAAGCTCAAGAAAAAATACCCCTTTGATAGGAAAGACCATATTCTGATCATGACTAAGTACAGTTTTCTAAGTCCTCTGTGCAGCAGAGAATTTAAACTTCAGTGGAACAGCTACTATGAGATGGTAGTCTGTAATGATCATCTTTCTTTCATCAGATGTGGAAGGGGTTTTTTGGCTGTTTCCATCTTGAACCCTTTGGTCCTCCCAAGATAGAAATACTGCAGTACTACAGATAACAGCTGTTGTCCCTTAGATGATAAAAACCCAAGCTCAGTATTTCTACATTAATGGGTACTTAGGTTTGACTTTTCACCAAACAAATTTATCATAATTATGGAATTAATAAATATGGTGAATGAAATGTAAATGGAGAAGCATTAAGACTATTTTTTGCAGAGGGAAGGAATATTTCACAGACTTGTTAGGGGTGGTTTTTTTACACTTTCATTGGAAATAAAAGACCTTTTTTTGTATTAATAACTAGTTACCTAATGTGAAAAGAGGAGCAGAGATAAATGGTTGGTTTTAAGGGTTACGTGGGATGGTATCACGAAAGCTGTACCAGTATTTATGCAGTTCAACATATCTGTGAAAAACCTAGAACAGAAGGATGAGTAGTGGTTGATGGTTCTTGATAATGAATTATTAGAAATAGTCAGAAATAAAATAGACTGAAAGAGCTGAAAAACAACCCCACTCAAAAAAATGCTAGAAAAAATTCAGTGTTGAAAATTGTGAAGTAATGTACATGGGGAACTACAATTCTAACTGTACATTCATATTTATGGGCTTAAATTTTGCTTTTAGTCAGTCATGTGAGAGATCTGGATCTGAACTTAGGAAAAGTCAGCTCAGTATACACCTGAGGTCAAAAAGGCAAACTGAACATCAGGAGTTATTAAGAATAGAGAAAAGAACAGATAATATTGCTGTGCCACTAATACCTCTGTGGTATTCCTATGCATCAAATATTGCATACAGTTCTGGTCACTTGCTGTCATGAAGGATATAATTGATTTGAAGAAGGATACTCAGAGATATAAAATGGCTTTTGTAGAAAAAGAAATTAAATAGAACAAGACTCATCAGCTTCAGAGAACAGGTGGTGGGGTATGATAAAAGCATATAAAGTAATGAATGGCATGGAACAGATGAATAAGAAACTATTATTCACTATTTCTTGTAACACAGAAAGTGGGGGCAGCAAATGAGATTATAAGGCAGCTGGTTTAAAACAAATCAAGGGAAGTAGTTTATCACAGGATGTGTAATTAAATTCTGGCACTTGTTGCAACAGGATATTTTGGATGCCAAAAGTACAAATGGGATCAAAAGTAGATTAGACAAATTCATAAGAGAAATGTCCAGAAAGGTCTATTAAACACTGTGATGTGAAAGTAAAGTCTTCTACAGAAGGTCTTAAGCAGGAGCTTGTCAAAAGCTGGATGTATACTGGTGGAAGTATTACTCTGAACTTCCATAAGCATCTAGCCAAGGACAAGGAGATAACACTCGGAGAATCAGACCTCTAGCTTATTCCATGATAATCCATTTTATGTTTTTGTATTGTTCTAAGAAGCATCCATTTGTTTGGAAAAAAAAAAAAGTAATTTGCTCTAGATTTCTTCATTCTTGTTTCCACAAGGTGGGAATGAAGCTGGTGAATCTTTTCTAGCCTTTTCCAGCTACATTAGGAAGAGCTGAATGATTGTACCCGACCTACAGATGGATGAGCCAGTTCTTGAAAAAATAAGAAGTGACCTAAACTTTCACCCAGAACTTTCAGTAAACTGAACAGCTTTTTTTGGTTCAACATGTCCAGTTAATAAGTTCCTATGACTCTGTATGCCCTAGTTCAAGGCATGAGTGACAATGGAACAGCAAAAAGACTATGTTCATTTTTCTTTCCTAGATAAAACTAGAAAAGAATAGGAATCTCATAAATTGCCATAATATCTCACACTTCCCAATTTTATTTCCAGATCAATGAGCTTTGATTGCCTTTGGTACATATTGGGGTGGGAGGGGATAGCAAAGAAAGCAGGGGGAACTGCATTGGTGAACTGAACTGAATTGTAAACTGTAAATGTCAATTTCAGTTAATCTTAATTCTATCATGTAATTTTCTACAAAAAATCCATACCTATGAGAACAAGGTACTAGTTACTGTGAGTTAAGTTACACTGTCTTTGCTTCTTGATCAGATCTCACAGAAGTTTCCTACAGCAGCCTTTCCTGAAAAGGGAATTCTACTTATGAATAACTTATTAAGGGTTAATACACAAAGAATCAATTCTTAGAATCCAGGAGATCTCCATGTTACTCATTTACAAGACTAATTATAATTTCTCATCTGCTTCTCATGTATAAAATACATTATAATTACACAATAAATAAAATTTATATATTTTGATATATAAAGGATATTAAACTTGTATACTCAGGATTTGTATGTCATATTCATTTTTTTATTAGAACACATGCCATTTATCTTTATTCCTATTTTTAGTCTCCCTGTAGTTGTTTTTTACTCCTCCTCCTCTGGTCTATCTTAAATTTATTTATTTATTTGAATTTTCTCTACCCTTTCCCCAGTTCTGTATTCATCTTTCTGTGGATATCACTAACACAATGTTCGAGTCAGAGTTTCAAGCAGGTTGTATTCAAATAGATCCCAAACTGAACAGAAAAAAATGTCACATCCAAAATAGTAATGCCTTGGCAAAACGATCCTTCAAACATTTTACTCATCTATGCAAATTTTATCATGTCAACTGTTAGCCAAAAATTAGACCATTTTAATCTTTTATACTTCTGTTTCTGATATTTTATGAGGTTGTCTTTATGTTTATATTCAGTTCATAATACAAGAAATATTCATTGGGCTGAAATCCTGGTCAGAGTTTTCAGCCCGGCCCAAGAAGTGTCTGCATTGTCCTAGATAGAGCTCAGGTTTCACATGGGATTCATTTGGGTTTTTTTCTTGACAAGTCCAACGTGAGGTAAATTTTAGTACTACATTACAAAGTACTTGTTTTTACAAGGTCTAATTCATAGTGCTTAGTACAGTTACACACTCCCATGTCTGGGTTCTGAGGCACCTCCTCTAAAGATAGAAACAGAAATTGTCCTTCAGATGAAGCACTGCAATATGGTTGAAATTATTCTTTATGTATATATGTGATGGGTTGACCCTGGCTGGACGCCAGGTGCCCACCAAAGCCACTCTATCACTCCCCTCCTCAGTTGGACAGG
>JANZLQ010000008.1:19853707-19868198 GCA_026212715.1 Elanus axillaris
CCAATGCAGAACACAGCACTATGAGGGCTGCTATGGGGAGAATTAATTCCATCTCAGCCAGACCCAATACAATATAACATCCCTCTTTTACTTAGAAAATTTTAGTTCCTATTTTCTGTTTCGTAAAAAGAAAAGCCCATCTCTAATGCCACTGAAATTACAAGTGAACGGCTGCAGCATGAAGGTTAGTAATTTAGAAACGAGTCTTATTTAACAAGATGTTTTCTCTTCATTTAGCCTGACAGACAGCTTAGCCTGATGTCACTTAAAGTAGGCTACATGGTATTGTATTCCACTGAGCTGCAGATGAATTTCTTTTGCTAAAACCGTGGGATTTTTCAGAACTAACTATTTCTGTCCCAACTTCAAGGTTTGCAGCTTTTAAAAAAAAAAAAAAAATTAGTTCTGCTGCATACTGCAAACACACTTCTTTTTTTGTTCAGATCCAAGCACAGCATTAAACCGCTGTACCATAGCAATATAAATCAGTCTTTCATGGTCACCAAGTTTAAGAAACCAAATTTCAGGGGAAAAGATTGTTCCTTTTCTATAGAGCAAATTGTGACCTTTATCTCAAAGAAGCACCCACTTTAGGCAGATATGCTTCATCTTTTTTATGCAACAAACTAGGAAACGGAAAAGTAGTTCTACAAACTCCATCCTTCTCATAACAAAACACAAAGAAGATAAATGTTAGAAAATGAGAACAAAAAACAATTAAATAAAAATCAGGAAGGTAAGAAAATATGCACTTAATTTCACCATCTAATCATTTTGAGCCAGACGCTTTATTAAAACACAAGCCATTATAAACAAATGCATAAAATTGATGTCCCAATGCACCTTCCTAAAACCTAGTATGTGTGCATCCCACAACTTCTAAATGCAGTCAAGAATCATGAGATTTTTTTTTTTTTATAGGATGGAGAATGCTTCCTCATCTCCACCCCACTCTCTATACTAATGAGGATTGAAGCAAGTCTACAGAACAATTTCCTACCCTTTATTTTGCATAATGTGGGTACTATTTAAGTCCTGAATCAACTAACAGATGGAAGTGAACATTTTACACAAGATCCCATGAATCAGAGTTCTATCTGGACATACAGAGACTTTGTGCTATGGAGAAAAAGTCAACAATCACTTCTAACTGGAACAATAAGAGGAAAGGAGAGGATTTACTTAATTTCTTGGAAGGGAGTAGCAAAACAGAATAATGAGGTAAAAAAATTCTGAGAGAAAAAATTTTTTACTGAAATCTGGGGAGATGAGAGGGGGGGAGGTTTACTAGTAGCAAAATCTTTAATGCCTTCCAGATACGGCAAAGTCTCAGAAGTGCAGGCACCTGAAACTGGAAAATAAATTGGAAAAGGGTTGAAAGGATGTATACTGGCCTACATTATAGATACCAAGGCCAAGTTTGCTATCTCATCATTGAAATGACTCCCCACTTTTTGGTTGCTTGGGTTGTGTGTGGATCCCACAGTCAGTCACAAGGTGGTATTACAGCCCTGAATCTATTGTAGCACTATTTGTATGCCCCAGGCCTATGCATCAGTAGTAATTCTTCTGTAGTTTCTCTGTAGTCATATTCATGTAATCTGATTCCACCAGGATAGAGGGATAGATTCACATTACAGTTAAACTGTGACTGGAGAACTCTCCCTTGTGTCTTTTTTATATAAGTGGATCTATATAGAGGGGCAAATACAACCAACCATAATCATCCTTAAACAGTACAGCTCTAGCACTAAAATATTAGATTGAGCTCAGTGAGTCTGAACCAGCTGGGCCCTTCTCTGAAATTCTTCTACACATACAGAAAGAACTTTTGGGGACTTCCCGTTATGCTTACAAGCTAGCCAAGCACTCTGTCTTCTAAAGCACCAAATACATAAAATTTCACTACACAGAATACGTTTAGTGGGTTGGCCCCAGCTGGCAGCCAAGCAGATCTGATACATTTTACACTCTGAATGCCATCTACTATCTCCGGTCAAACCTTTTGGAATCAACCCTATGACAAAAAGACACAGAAATGTGATGAGAAGACATGTTTGGGACGAGAAAATAAGTTATGTCTACTGCTACCAGCAGACTTACTGGCTAGCAACAGACACATAGGCACTGACTGAATCTTCACTAGACTTCTCTGTTAGTATGAACATGGATATTTTAGTACTTTTTTGCTCCCATTAGCTATCTTGCTCCTTTCCTTGCAGAATAAATATAGTATAGAGATTTTTAGGACTGTACAAGCTTGAAGAGTTATCTGTTCTGGAGTAAAGGAAAAGGTTTTCTCTTTGAACTAAGTTTGGTAGAGGCCAAAAGGATTATCTCATGCTGTTCACAGCATTTCAGAGGTAGTTTTCAGTAAAATTACCATAGGACTTAGAAATAAATAGAAAAAAATTTCTTGAGCTTTGCATTTGTTACAAATCTACTGCCTGCACTTAGTGTTCTACAGAACAATGCCCTACTTTGAAAATAACAAGATAAACCGCATTATAATTTCACAAAATATAACTTTCTGGCTGAAAAATCTACGTTGTGATTTTTTTTTTTTTAATGAACAGTAGTGTTAAAGATTCAAAAGAAGAGCTTGTATTCTCCAGGCTCAGACAGAGATTCTTCATCCCGGCCCAGTGCTTGGATCATTCATTAAAGCCACAATTTGTTCTTAAAGGTGTTGTAAATAATTTGTAAATATTATTTTAAAATAAAAATTATATTATTCCAGTTCTCAATATTTTATAATTAATGTTTCTAATACAGTAAGGTAATTTTTGAAAGACTATATAAAGAGAAATATATACCTTTCTTATCTTTCATTTCCTAAATAACAGTCTACATTAACTTTGCATTAGTAAATTAATCTGCATATGCACAAACGTTCAAAGAAAGCTATCAAATTTTCTTTAAGATAAAACTCATATATATAATCACCTTACAGAATGTGTTATGGGCCCAGTCTTTCATTAAACAACACAAAATACATAGCATTTCATAAGGTCAGATTATAGGGGTTTATTAGATAATGTCAGATTTGAAAAAATATTGTTATTTGAGCACAAAAGAGTCCCAGCTGTGGATAATGAAATTTTGCCCACATCCATAATTAATCAATGTTTCTACCTTGCATTATATTCTGAAGTATAAAACAATTTAAAAATAATGTATTCAAAGACCCTTATCTCTTATGTGGTCTTTCAGAAATGTATTGACTTTTCCCAAAGGTTGATTAGAAATAATTTTCATCTAAATAGCACTTCATGGATTAATTCTGAACTAAACATTTCTTTTAGGAATAAAAAAAAAAACTTCTGAAATCTCCTAGGTTTTATGGAAATATCTCCCTCTTCTCTTTGTTGCTTTTGAATCTTGTCTGTTATTTGTTCCTGTCCGTGCCAGCTTCTGCTTCACTGAAAACCAGTACAGGTTTTGTTTCATCAGTTACAGGCTGCTTCCTAACCAAGTGTTGTTTCTAGCTCTAATCTCAGGTGTAAGTTTCTTCTTGTTCCTCCTCTCTGCTCTCCTCTCTCATCAGCACTAGGAATAGGAACTTCTGTCTTGGTAAGAGATGGAGGGTGCAGACTTCTCACCCACAGGCTGAGCCCTGCAAGTAATTCTACATTCCTCCAGCACTCCTGGATTTGTAGCTGTGCCTCCCCAGGTGTTGATAAACTTGAAGCAGAATGGGGCAAGGAATGTATGTGAAGGGAAGGAACAGCAATACTGGCAGAAACAAGGACCAAACCCCAGAACCACTGTTAGTAAAAGGCAGCATACTATCCAGTATGTACCTCATAGTACTGTAAACAAAGCATTATTTGTTAAAGAATGATCTACAGCATGGGAAGAACTATAAGATTTAAATTATAGGTATGAAATCAAGTATGTTCTTGCGGTATAGTTGGGGCTCTTCTGGGGCTCTACTGGGGCTGTGCCTGTCTGCACAATGATTGCACCTGAGTCATTAATTCTTGGGTGGTTCAGGAACTCCCTTGGTAGTCATCTGTATAGATGAGATGATGGATTGGCTTGAGACAATGGACTAGCTTGAAACTAGATCATTATCTGAACCTGTAGAATTAAGTTATTGAATGATTACTGGAGGAGTAGTTCTGTTAAGAATTTTGGACAGGCCTAGAAATAGTCTGAGGCAATTCCTGCTCTGTCTAGTCCAATTTGTATGCTTAGAAATGTTGATTAACACCCCAGGTGGTGTGTTCCAAAGACTCCCAGAGGTGATTCCTGCTATAGAAGTAATTAAATTTTATGTAGACTATAAGTACTCAATAAAAACTATTCCTGCAGACATGGTCAGGTGGATTAGTTTTTTGTATGCAGTAAATTTATTTAAGAGATATTTTGTATATTCTTAAGACATATAAAAACCAAGGTATTATGCATGTGCTGAGGCCAGCTAGATTGTAAGAACTATGCAAGACAGTGATTTGAGGAGTCTCTCCTAAACCAGCTGAAGATGCTACTGCAAAGACCCTTGTAACAGGTCTCTGTTCAAATACAGACCTCCCATCAGCACCAAAGAATGACTAACCATGCTGTTCTGGAGACTCAGCTCCCCATACATGCAGTACCTTTGCCAAGATCCAAAAAAATCCAAAAAAATTAGGTTTTTTTTTTTCTTGTTTTTAACAAACACCGTCGTGACTCCCTGTGAAATGGAGAGAATGCACTTTGTGTATGGTTCTGATTTACTCCAAATTATACTCTAATTGTTAATGTCTGTTGTAAACTACTGTGTTATTTCTAACCTTCAAATAAATAAATGTAATTTTTTTGCTTATATTTTCTTGATCTGCAGCCAGGGGAACCTGTATCAACACTTCCAGCTCTGTTTTTTAAAGGATCAGCAATACAATTATTTACAAAAATCTTACAGCACATGGAGTATACAATAAATAAATGCAATTGTCTGAAAATTCATAAAAAATGTAATTTCAAATATTCTATGAAAAACTTGATAAGAAGCAATTACACCTGCAATATATAAAATAGTTTTTAGTGTCAATACACAACTGCTGTAGGATCAACATCCTGGAGAGAAACTACAAGAAACTTTTTTGATCAGCTATTTGAATGGGTATAAGAATACTGCTTTCTCATCACTTGTCAGAAAAGCTCAGTCACAACTTCTCTCAGACAAGGTATGACAGTCCAATATTCTCATTAGTCCATTTTAAGTAGAAAAATTCCTGAAGCAAATAATTTCTAAAACACATGAAGCAAATTTAGAATTATTAGTATACATTAAATTTCCTTTTCATTAAACAGAGGGACAAAAAATCTTTCTCAAGATAAGTAGCTCATTAAATCCTTCACAGATTAAAGTCTGTAATATTTGTCTTTGCGATCTTCTTAATACCCTTGCTACTTCCATACCTGGGGCTTTTTCCAAGAAGATCCATATACAGCCTGGTAAGATGTGTTATAACTTTGTTAAGTGGGGAAATAAAAATTAGTGTGGGATACCAAATTCCTCACTGTAGGTTAAAAAAAATAATTTTCTAAAGAAAAGAGCTCCTATGCTACTTGTCTTCTCCTTGCACCTTGAAATGTCTGTATCATGGAAGTTTTCATTTGCCTAATATTCACTATTTCTTAAAAAACCCTATGTTTCTCTGTGCCTGTAGTAGCTTGTCAGGAAATAAGTGACTTCCCTTACAACAGAAATAATAAATGCAAACATAGTTAAGTTCCAATTCACAAAATTCACGTCACTTTTACACTACTTTTTTTAAGTTTTTAGCTAATTTTGTTTACAGTTGTGCCGAAGTAACTTCCAGACTTAGAACTACATGCAGACAGCTTTTAAAACTATAAATTGGAACACAGATTCTAGATTACCATTGAGTCTAGATTTACACATCGAAATGGACACCATGAAAATTGTCCAGATATATTGTTGTGTAATGCTTTCACAGTCATTCTTTTCATAAAGCCTATGATTTATTTTGGTCTAATGAAAGATGATGAGCTAAGTAATAAGTGGTTTCAAAAGAAATCCTCAGCAACTCATGGTACCCTTGAAATTCCCCTCCCTTGAATTCTGTTTTAATGTAACAGAGATTTTAGGTCTTTTTTTCTCATTGTTTAATTTATTTTAGGGAGAAAAAAAAATAGCAATTTTTTTTTTCTTTTCAGCAAATGATGGGAAAATAGATAAATGAATTGTGATGTTCTGGAGCAAGCCAGTGATTTCATCGCCCTCAAAGAATCTAATGAAGGGGACTTAGCTGTAACTAAAATTCACTGAGTCTGAGGTAATATTGCTTTTTACTGTTAAGGATATTGCATGTGAATCTGGTAAGGAATTTGCTTAGCAATTAATTGTTTTTTTTTAAATGCTTGTTATGCAGAAAGGGGAAAAAAAACTCTTCACTGTTAAAGAAGTCAAAGTGAAAATGCATTTGTAAAGGAGAAAGTCACATCACCTTCATGCATGCTATCAAAACAGGTCCAGAAGCACATACAAGCTTATATCAGTCAAACAAACCTTGAAAGAGACTAAGAACATAAAATCTTTGTATTCAGGCACTGCAGTACTCCCCTGGAACTTACAGAAAATCCCAGGCTGCTACTTTACCAGAGCTTCCACAGATCTCAGTGGCAACTGGAAATACCTTCCTTCCTCTTGGAAGTTCAGGCCCTCTTAGTTCTTGCTCCTGCCAAATGAAGCATCATTACATAGACATTTCCTTATCTCTGAGAGAGTGTTTTTTTTCATGAGCCTCATTAGTCTGTATTTGGTAGAAATAACCACAGGGTACTTTAATAATATCTGGCAAACATGATAATGTACACAATACCTCAATTGCAAAAAGGTTGTTAAAGAATTAAACAGGTTATGTTTCCAATAGCATCTGTGGATTGGGAAGCAGGTTACTATTATTGACAACCTAAGAAAATCCATTCTAAAGAGGCTTTTAAATAAAGAGAAAACATCCTTGCTCATTTAAACCATGGGAGGAATACACTCCACAGGTTGCAGACGCATATTCCATATCCCAGAGTATTGCTGATTGTAAATACATATCAACTTACATAGTCTCAAACACGTTGGTTTGGGTTTGTGTGTGGCGGGGTTTTGGTAGAGAGGGAAGGGCTGCAGGGTTGGCTCCTGTGAGAAGCTGCTGGAAGCTTCCCTGGCTCCAAGCCAGACCCACCTCTGGCCCAGGCCAAGCCCCTCAGCGACGGCGGCAGCGCCTCTGGGAGAGCAGTGGGAAGAGGGGAACCTGCAGTGAGTAGAGGATTGGGATGTGAGAGGAAGCCCTGGGCAGATCCCGAGGGCAGTGAGGAAGGAGGGGAGGAGGGGATGCCCCTGCAGCCCGTGGGCAGACGGCAGGCTGTCCCCCCCCAGCCCAGGGAGGGGAGCGGGGGAGCAGAGGCCCACCTGCAGCCTGGGGAGAGAGGAGCCCTGGCTGGGGCAGGGGGATGCCCCCCAGGATGGCCGGGGCTCCAGGGGAAAGCCTGTGCTGGAGCAGGCTGGGGCTAAAGGACTGCAGCCCATGGAAGGGAGCTGTGCTGGAGCAGTTCGTGAAGTACTGCAGCCCACAGAAAGGACTCACACTGGAGAAGTTCATGGAGAACTTTCTCCCGTGGGAGGGACACCATGGTGGAGCAGGTGAGGCGTGCAGAGTCTTCTCCCTGAGGAGGAAGGATCGGCAGAGACAAGGTATGATGGATTGACCCCAATCCCCATTCCCCATACTCCTGCACCGCTGAGGGGAGGAGGGAGAGAGAACCGGGAGTGGGGTTAGGCCAGGAAGGAGGGAGGGGTGGGGGGAACGTGTTCTAAGGTTTGTTTTTACTTCTCATTATCCTTGTTTTGATTTGATTGGTAGTAAATTAAATTGAATTTCTTTTCTTCCCCAAGTTGAGCCTGTCTTTCGCCCATGACCATAAGTGGTGAGTGATCCCTCCCTGTCCTGATCTCAACCCATGAGCCTGCCTTATATGTTCTCCCCATCCCACTGGGGCCAGGGGGTAGGAGTGAGTGAGCGGCTTTGTGGTACTTTGTTGCCAGCTGGGCTGAAACCAGGTGCATGCAGCAAGTATAAAAAGACGACAAGTAAAAATACCAGACTGGTGAGAAGTATGACATTTTTATTTTCTTCAGACTATTTCTGATTTGTTGTTAACATGCTAAAAACATTATAATATTAAAGTTTCAGAAAAGTTTTTAGTCCTTGGATTTTTGCCCAGCTGTCATCTATAGTAACATATTTTTCTCTTTGGATATTATTATAGACCTATATAGTTCTAGCATTTTTTTATTACATGGTTAAACTGGAAAAAATATGAAAATAAACTAATTTCCTTCTGTCAATTATCTCAAAAAATAGTTTGCAAGACATATCCAGAGGCTACAATTTTAATGCAGATTCAGCAAAGATTTATTGTTCTTGGAAAAATTCTTTACTTTCACTACAGTAAACATGTAATTGTCATCTTTGTGTGGCAGATGTTTGACATAATTTAGGAAGCGGGTGCAGTTACTCACAGTTTCATTTTATTCTGCTGGGTTTTTTTTCAGACAAATTTTTATAAAAGCTCATGTGGGCTGCAAAGTTAAAATCTCTGGTTTATAAATTTACAATTTTACTATCATACACAGAGTGGAACTTTGAAAGCTATACAGTGAAAAAGAAAATCTTTTGTGACTTCATCAGCTGTGATTGTCTTTTTATTTAAAATTTCATGTCTAATTAGAACAAGTTGAAACAGCAGGCAAATGGACATGTGTGTGGACTTCAGAATGAAGCCTTGAAACATCTTGTGGCAGCATTCCCTTGCATGGCCTTGCAGAATCAAGGACTAAGTTACAAAGCTCGAAAAACAGTATGTGTCATTTCATAGGTCAGCATGTTTACAGGTGGGTGTGAAGTAAAGTATTTGAGGAACTTCTAATTATTTGCAATGCAGTAGAATTAGTGACAGCAAATCTTGCACCAACATATGGCAAGTGAAGTCATACTCAGGATAGGGCTGTTCAGAAACTCATGTATAGTATTTCTTAAGCAATAGGCCTTTAAGAAAATGGAATTTTCATAGATCTTTCCTAGAAAGTTGCTAATGCTGCTGTTCAGAGTGCTGCTTACCTAGTTGTTCTGGTATCTGATAGGACTCAGGACCATTGTTGTTCAGCTACAGAGGATGGATCACAGGAAGTGCACCTAACACAAAAACACAGAGTAATCAGTAAATATAATGCTGAACTGGAAATATATAAATATTTTATTGACAGTAGTTATGATTATATAAATAGAAGTCTATCTATATAATTTATTTCTAAATTTTACATGCATAAGAAATTCTAAATTTTATGTCCTTTTCCAGCTTTCTTTGAAATAGGAATACAGGTGTAGATATATTAGTTTCATAACTAAAAGAAATTCCATGTTTTGCATGTTCTTTTGTAGAAAAAAAATCAGGCAGCTCTGTTCTTAGAACTCTCTGGTTCAAATACATACATTCACAGGGATACATTTCCCACACATATGAGCACAAGATGCCTCAGTAATTTTGCTAGGTGTGGACATGAAGGACCTGGCTTTTATACTTGAGAGTAGAAATTTAAGGGATCAGATCCTTCCATGGCACGTTATCAATCTGATAGTCATAAAAGAAATAACGAAAGTATTGTTTACAGCTGCAAGCATATGGAGAAAGAAAATTGGTTTTCATCTCCCCACAACAATAGAAGGCAAATTTGAGGTCAGTTTATGGTCTTCCAATGGAGACACCATAATGGACTCCCAATAATACTACACTTAACTATTTTTTAATTTGTGTGACTGCATGAATAAATACACCTTCTTTAATGGGATTAGGCCTAAACACATTTTTAAGGATATGTAAAGTGAATGGGGGCAGAAGGAAGGCACTGTGTAAAAGATTTTGTTTGATAATAGGAATAGATGAAAAGATAAGTATGTTAAAATAAAAAAAAATGTTCCAGAGAAAATACAGAAAGGAACTGCATTGAATGAAAAATTTAAAACTAAACTATACATTTTTCAGATATTTTGCAACACATGGATTACAGGTAGCTGAAATAAACCAGAAATATTTATTTTAATAACAGTTCTCTGGTTCCACAACAGAAACAGAACATTTAATGGTGATTTATATTGAAATGATCTGCTTCCCAGTTTTCAAGCTGTTTTTCCTGGAAATTCAAATGTTTTTCTTATTACCTCTGTTAAATTAATGAAGAAACACTCTTTCAAAAGTTAAATGTAGTTCAGATCTTTCAGTGGCTGCAGTGTATTAATTTCACTGATCACACTGTCGTACCGTATTCTTCTACTTTTGGCTTATTCACAGGATTCTGAAATCAACACAGGGCATTTTGGGTGTGTGCTGACTGGCATATTCTGCATGCTGTCATGTAATCACAGTTTCATAAGATTTAGCAATGTATGACTCTTAATCAGTTTCACCTATAAAAATGTCAGTTGGTGGCAAAAAATTCTACATGATGTAGATAACTCCCTAGAAGCAAGGTGGGTTTGCTTGTAATAAGCCTGGTGGCCAGCAGTGTCTGAAATGTTCTGAATAGCTTTACTAAGTTGTTGAAGAGGTGTGTGTGAGTACTGTAAATGCTAGAGATGCCTGAGGAGGCAAATCTTTCATTAAGGAAAAGCTAGTAGGAAACTAGACTTGCTTTGCTATTTGGCAACTTATAAAACCTACAGTACAGAAATAGGAGGAGAAAAAACTGACAGATTTCTTATAATGAAAGTCTTTGAGGAATAATACACAGAGCTGGAAAGCATCTGTCTGTGCAGAGAAGGACAATAAGAAAGAGCAAACCTATAGAACTCTACCTTCTACTCAGACATTCCTCCATATCAGTCACCCAAAGAATGGTACCTGTGAACAATATTGAGATTTCATGCTTGAATAAGATAATATAAGCAAAAATCAGAAACTACAAATCTGTGATGTTGACTGTCCAAAGAGAAACAGTACTGGCCTTACATCTGCTTAGTTAATTCCAAGTAATGTTTGGTGGCTGTGGCTGTGCCTGTCAGGAATATTTCTGACAGTTTTAAGAGACTTCTGGAGAGGGAAGAACTTTGAACAGTCATCAATACTTGATTATTTTTTGTTTGATTGTCAAATAGACAAAGTAAAGGATAATATATTGCGAGATCAGAGAACTCAAGGTAGTCTATACTAATGGTGTGGTCAGAAGCAAAGGAAGCCAGGTTGCAATTTTGTGCTTGGACTATCAGAGAGTAAAAGAATGAGAATAATTAACTCTTTCAGAGCCTCACCTTTCTTTCCGGTCCAGATCCCTTCCCTCTCCAATTTTGCACCTTTTGCTAAGTGATCACAAATATAGTTGTTCCATAGCTATGATGAACCTGATGAACGTCATGTCATACAGCTGGACATATCCTTAGAGGCTAGAGTTAGCAGGAGGTGCTCTGGCCAAAGCACAAATTCACTTGCAGCTTCAGCTGTAGCAGGCTTCTCCACTCCCAGCACAGACCCAGTAGAAGTAGCAGCATGGTCTCAAGTGCTTGAAGTTTCTATTTCTCCCGTAGTAAATCTGGGCATGCACAAACGTCTCAGTAACTCCTTGTATAAGGAGGGATGCCACTGCTACTGTCTTGGTAAAAGATTTGTCACCTTTGGCTCAGAGCAGTGTGTAATTCAGAGGGATTCTAGGTGCCTAGATTTGTCCATTGACCACTTTTCAGGAAGGAGAATAGGATTATAATAAAAGGTTTATTATAATAAGGGTTTATATTATAATAAAGGTTTACCTTAACCAGAGATGAACAGAATAGAGCTAGATAAATACCACATTTTCCATCTTTCTACCTGCTACTGTTCTATATATCTATCTCTATATAAACTAAATCGAGACAAATTAAATTTAAAACTTGTTGAAAGAAATGCAGTTTTATAGGATGTATAACTAGCTGGTGGAACTTTGGGCCATGAGATAAATATATGAATTTTCAGAGCATATAAATTTATGTTGGTGATCTAGAAAAAGGATTGGGTTTTGTTTGCTTTTTAAAGACAATGGCTAAACACTTTCTGCTCACAGCATATAGAATACCTAAGCAATGGATTAAAATATTTACCCTTCTAGGTTGCTTTTCTCTAAAAGAAGAAATGTACTTTGTCTTCAAATGAAGCACCAGACCAATTGCTCCAAAAGAAAAGAGAATAATCTCTGAGGCACTGTTGTGCTTGAAAGAGTAGCTCTTTTGTTTAAAATATACCATATGAGAGGACTCAAAATGTCAAGGAAATCAATCTATTGAGATAAGAGTATTACCTTGTGATCTTGCTGTGAACTACAGTTTTCTTTATTCCTATGAAACTGCAGGATACTTCAGACTACACATACTAGGAAAAATAGGAAATAATTTCCCACAGGAAACCTATCATTGTAAAAACATATGGGCCACAATTAATTCTGTCCCAGAGAAGAAAAGAGGTTAACAGCTGTGGGTTACTCTCAGTTCTAAGCTATGCTAGCTATTGTATTACTTTACACATGTATTTCTTATGTAGTCTATTGTTTGAGATCTTGTACGTGAAAATGTTCTCACAGACTCCTCCACACATACAAACCATAGAATTATACTACAGAGAAAGCATAAAGAAATTTCTGTATACATACTTATGCATGAAAAATAGAGAAATTGATTTCACAGTCCTGCTACTCTAGGTACAACAGCTTTCTGCAGTTGCATCTCTCATTTACCATCTTAAAATATAAAGATAGGGAGTTTGTAATTATAGATTGTAATAGAGTTTGTAATTATAAATATTCATAGTAGTTGATTGCATGTTTAATTTTTAATTTTCTTTTTTTACAAGAAAGGAATGAAAGCAGGGGATTATTTTTTTTAGTGTTCATCCATCTTGCATAATGTTTTGACTGCAAGATATTGACACTTCAGTTCTAGATTGTAATAATGAAATTAATAAATTAACTCTCTTACATTATTCAAGATTTTCAGCTCCTGTTTATGCATTTAGTGTTGTAAACATTAAAAAGTGTTCCCTTAGAAGTACAAAATTAAATTTTGTCACTACAGACAATGGAAAATTAATGTCAATCTAAGTAGGTAAAAGTACTTGATTCAATGTGAGGTTGCAAAACTGCAGCTACAAAGTGTGATAAATTATCTTGATTATGCATTGTTGCTTTTTCAATGCAATCATGTATTTTTTTTAAATCAGGTGACTCAATTTTCCTGTAATATCACATATATACCAATCCATAATGAAATCTTCCAAATATTTTGAATGTGTATGAAAATTATTCATAAAAGATGTATATTGGTTTAGAATATGAATAAATTATTATAAAATTGTTACAGAATTACAGTGAGAACATCTCTAAGGAAAAAGAATAAAATTGTGGTGCTGTAAAGCCTTAGCTGCAGGGAAGAATACTCTGGATATATTCTGGTTTATTTAAATCAATTATTCCATCATTCATACGAACAATGTAGATATCTGCTTTTCGGTGAACTGAATAGCTCTCTAGACTCCACTGACTCTAACAATGAGGTATCCACTAAATTTAATGAGAACTTAGCCATAAGGTTCATACCTATATTTAGATACTTGAGATAAGAGGTCAATACTCTGGATCTGAATCCCACTAGAGGGTAATTCATTTGCCTAGATGCCTTGTCCCTTTTGAAAACCCTAGAATATTTTAGTCATCTACACAGAGTTGGCAGAAAGGGGGGGGGGGGTGATTGACAGCAAGCCCAATATAAATCAGCAATATACCTTGGCAGCAAAGAGAGAAAATCACATCCTGGGGAGCATCAAACACAGCATAACCAGCTGGTCAAAAGAGGTGATTCTCTTGCTGTATTCAGAGTTGGTGCAGTCTCACCTTGAGTACTGTGGGCAGTTCTGGGCCTCACAATTTAAGAAGGATGTTGAGGTATTTGAATGTGTCTAGAGGAGGGCAACAAAGCTGAAAGGGCTGGAAGGCATGTCCTATGAGGAGCAGCTAAGGGCTTTATGCTTGTCTATTTTGGAGAAAATGAGGCTGAGGGGTGACCTCATTGCTCAATACAGCTTCCTGAGGAGGAGAGGAAGTGGAGATGGAAGTGCTGATCTCTTCTTTATGGGATCCAGTGACAGGACACTATGGGAATGGTTTAAAGCTGTGCCGGGGGAGATTTAGACTGGACATCAGGAAGCATTTCATACCAAGAGGATGATCAAACACTGGCACAGGCTCCCTATAGGGGTGGTTGATGCCCCAAGCCTGTCAGTATTTAAGAGGCGTTTGGACAAAGCCCTTAACAACATTCTTTAACTTTTGGTCAGCCCTGAAGTGGTCAGGCAGTTGGACTAGGTGATTGTTGTAGGTCCCTTCCAACTGAAACAGTCTGTTCTATTCTATTCTATTCTATTCTATTCTATTCTATTCTATTCTATTCTATTCTATTCTATTCTATTCTAT
>JANZLQ010000008.1:19868345-19891157 GCA_026212715.1 Elanus axillaris
AAGTCAAGGATTTTTCAGCTTCTCATGCCCAGCCAGCAAGAAGGCTGGAGGGGCACAAGAAGTTGGCACATGACACAGCCAGTACAGCTGGCCCAAACTGGCTAACAGGGTATTCCATACAATAGGACGTCAAGCCCAGTATATAAACTGGGGGGAATAGGTGAGGGGGGATTGCTGCTTGGGGACTAACTGGGTGTCGATCGGTAGGTGGTGAGCAATTACATTGTGCATCACTTGTATATGCCAATCCTTTTATTATTACTATTGTCATCCTTTTATTATTACTATTGTCATTTTGTTAGTGTTATCATTATTATTATTATTAGTTTCTTCTTTTCTGTTCTATTAAACCATTCTTATCTCAACCCATGAGTGTTACTTCTTTTCCCGATTGTCTCCCCCATCCCACTGAGGGGGGGACAGGGGGTGGGGAATGAGTGAGCGGCTGCGTCTTGCTTAGTTGTTGGCTGAGGTTAAACCATGACAATACTCTAGATGTCTAAAGTTGGGCCTTTTTTTAAGGATATTTATTTAACATTCCCCTATAAGCAATTGAACATGGTAGGCATATCTTCAGGGTGAAGTCTCTATATGCTTACCATCATGACACTGGGTGTCCCCAGTCCCTGGTAAGGAATATACAGTTGAAGCGAGCTCAATTACATTGCTCTCTTCAATGTTTCTTGTGTTGGTTGCTCAGTTTTTATACTTTAAGTTGGGCTGTGCTACTTCTACACTTCCCCCAGGCTGGTCTGGATAGCTTGGGAAGACATTCATACTTCTCGATAAACTCAGGGAAGGCCATTTAAAAAAAAAACAGTTGATCCACTCAACTGATATAGCCCTTTATATAAAACAAAAGTGACCTCATTGTTCCTTTTTGTTAAGTTTAGCTTTCTTTATGAAGAGCTGTGGTTACTCCTTATATTCAGTCCCGAGCTTCATGAACACATTGGCTGTGACCATCTCTTCTATGTCTTCTTCGGTTGTAGGGATTTGTTGATCAGTTACACATGGTGAGATCTGAGATGAGATTTCCCTGTAACTAACTATATAGTGAATATTTTTCACTTTTGTTCAATTGATGATATTGACTTTAAGTTGGATTCCTAAAAAATCATATTTCTATCCTCTTTTCTCCCCGCAGCAATTTACTTAGAAAGAAATTTTCTTTCATATGGGTAAAAACATATGCCTTTCATATAAGATTCTTGGATATAATTTAACTTTGAGGAAATTATGAAATACTGAAACTGCATTTGATTCTTCCTTGTGATGTACAATACTATTTTCTTTATGTTGTATATGTGTTTACCATTGCTACTTCTTTTTTCCATTTTACTCAGACTGGGACTTCATTTAATCTACTGAATATTGAAGACAAGGAAGTGCCCCAGTGGATCAGTTTATCTATGCATTATGTATGTAGAAAGAAAGCTAACATAATAAATTTGTTGAAGCATGCAAGCTAAGGCAGGGTACTAGCTGAGATCTTGGGAGTTTTAGGTCATCCGAGACTTAGTTAAAGCTGATGGATTAGTAGTGAAGTATTAATAAGATAAGTCCTATTTGTCACTGTTGTTTATATATAATGTTGGAGAGAATCTGTTAACAAAAGTGCTTTCCTATAATTGTTAGACCATTCCATAGTCTTGTGCTATAATAAGACAGTTTCTTCAGCTTTTAGCAGTTCATAACATTTCAAATGCACATAAAATATGAAATTGCATGAAATGGTCCAAGTACTTCCTTAGATAATGAGTAAAACACCACAACTACATTGTAGCTCATAATACAAAATGCAGATATAATGCAAGAATAAAATTAAAATCATTTAACAGTTGAATTACTTGAGGTTAAAGCTACTGCTACCATTAAGTAAATCTGAATCATCTGTGTTTGCATCTAATAAAAGTTCAGTGAAGACAAACTGTTGTTTCAAGATTTTGGAATTCTCTACAAATTATCAATGCATGAAGAACTGGAGTATGTGCATTTACAATATGCCTATGTGGAACAGTGCAATGCCTTGTTAACATATTCAGCTACTGTCTGTTGAACAGGTTTGTCTCAGTGGTATCACGTAGATGTAGAAGTGGAGATCAAAAAGTAGTATGGCCATGCTAAGCTAGTACGATTGTACTGTTAGAACACTGATCTGCTTAAGCTAATACATATCCCACTCCTCAGCAAAGCTGCTATGTTGAGAGAATAATATTTCTTACAGTTCTAAGTCCAGTTTGTCTGGAACCACTTACGTATTCTCTCTGCGGGGAACTGTGTATTGCCATGCAGATGTGTCTTCAAACATTGATTGTGCAACAGTTACTTATGCTGCTGGGTATTTTGTGTCTTCCTTAAAGTTTGTGAGGTTATGTGTTTTGTCAGGGTAAGGCAAGCATTATGTTTTTTTTTATATCTCCCACCAGTAATACTTCCCAAACTCAGAAAATGATAGGAAAACAACTCCTGGAGATGGACTCAGCAGTGATGTCTGTCTTTATGCCTAGTTCACAATTTCATTGTTTGTGTTTTTATAATGACTGTCTCCTGGTGTTATCAGGGTTAATGAATTAGGATCTCTGGAAGGAGAAAGAACATTTTTTCATGAAACCAAAGCACTGTGGGCAGGGGGAGGGTAAGAAGAAACAAGGAGTCCCAGACATAATGGCAGACAATTCTTTCCTTGGAAAGTCAGAGAGCACTGGGTGAATATTCTGAGGCCCCCAACAACATTGCATTCCTGTACTGAGAGCAAATCAGAAGGAAAGGACTTGACCTGCAAGGTCACTGTAGGCAGAGTACAGATTTGTCTAAAAACCTTCTATATTTCTGTTCTTTCTCATTCCACTTTTAAAAAATTATTTGTTCTAAGACTTTCTATCTCTTAGCCTATGAAATCCATGTTTTTTGAAAGTATAGATCTAAATTTACCAAAGCCTTTTTATGTTTTTTAAGCCTATCATTTCAAAGTTGCAAGCAGACCCTCCTCAAAGCACTGACCAACTTGGAAATCTGACAGAAGAGACATTCAGCCACATTTGACCTTTCAGGAAACTACCCAGTTGGAAATATGTATATTTATAGATGGGATATAGATGGGATATAAATGGGATTCATACTATCCAAAAGTGATTTCTCATTCAGCAGTGTAAGATTTCAGCCAGTTTCAGAAAAAAGACTGATATGTAAATATTTCAGCCAGTCATGTACTACAGCCAGTGCTTCGAATACCTGGTGAAAATTGTGGAGGTCTACACTGTGCCCTAGTAGATTTGTGTACTCTCTCAAGAGCCAAAATCCAAGTGGAGTATATTCCAAATCCTTCAAAAATGAAACGTAAGTATAGCTCTCACATGAATGATGATCTAGGCTGGAAAAAGAAGCATTTATACCAGTAGAAGTATTGGGGGGTAGACAACAAACACTGGGAAAATTATTTAGAGTTTCACTGTATGATTGGATCCAGCTGAAACAAGAAAATAGGACTAAAATTTAAATAATTAGGCCTGATTATAGAGCGAAAAAAAATGGCAGTCAAGTATATTATGCTCTGGAATTAATTTGGGCTAAAAGTAATTAAAATATCCTCACCTATGATATCTGGAAATAAATTCTGAGGAAACCAGTATGAAGTGCATGATAAAGGGTAATTCATCATTAGTAAAAACATGGACTAGATGACCTCCTCATTTTTTTCTTCCTGAATGACTTTGGTTTTATGATACAGGGATTAAAAGGTACAAAACATTGGTTAACCACTAGCTTGAGATCAAAACACTGAAAAAATGCTGACACCTTGTTAAGGCTCGTTGAAGAGAAACTGTACAGCAAAGTGAGCATCAATAATTTTACAAAGACATAATGATGCAGTATAATTCAGAATGAAATCATGAAGCAATTGATTACAAATGTTTGGACTAAAGTTCTATTTCATATTTAATAAAAATACCATTATTGAATCAAAATTGATGTTAGTTCTTATTAAGGAATGAAAAAGTTATTACAGTTTTATAACATGTAAGAATATATCAAAACGTTTGAAGAAAGTCACTTCTGCATAATAAACAGGATTTTTTTCTTTTTCATTTTTTAGGGAGTCTTCTGTTGCATGACTCAGTTACCAAAAACTCACATAAAATAGTTACCAGTCTCTAGACAGTATGCCTTTCTGACTGTTTTATGCAGCCATCTCTCCAATGACACAGAGACATAATTACATTAAGATAATGTATAAGTAGACTGCCATTCAGAAAAGTGTTGGGAATTAATGGGCACGTTAAATATCTGCTCTGTTTCCACAATTCCCAACTGTGTTACTGAGACACAGTCATCCCATGAATTTGGGATGACTCAGCTTTAAGGAGGTTTAGGCAGTTCTACCATTTTGTAAGGATGACTTGACATAGCTTTCTTCTCAAAAGGCTCCTTTCTGCAAGCTGTAGACAAAACAAGTAGGAGAAAAGATGTCCGTGGGAACGTGTAAAGGAAAGATTGGGAGAGGTGGTCACTGGAACAGAACCACACTGCTCACTGACATATAAACTAAATTTATGTGCTTAACAGGGTTAAGTGGGTGTATAACAATCCCTTTCCTCCAAAACACAAATGCCCACGCAAACCAGAACCTCAGCACCACCAGTCCACTTTAGACCAACATAGGTTGGACCCAGGACAATAGGACGCTTGCTCCTCTGGGTTGATGTGTCAGGTCCATGGCTGAAAAAGCAGTTCCTCTTTGGGCTCTAAATTCCACTTGTTGGTGGATGTCCACCTATGGTGTCTCCCTAAAAGGCTATTGTTCAACAATTTATTGCATTAGCTGCTAACTGCTTTACTAAACACCCAGCACCAAGTAATCAGCAGTGGCCTGTGCTTTTCATCACACCCCACCACCACACGATGAAAACCTGAAAAAACTCTCTATTATAATTTTTAATTTTGATAATTAAAATTAGCCATATAAAAGAAAGTTGCCAGATTTTCAGAGGTTTTCTGGGCTTTTAGGTCTCATTAACATTAATAGGGTCGGAAGCGCTCAGTACTCATGAAAAAGTCAGACTGCACAGTGAGATGTCAGAATATGGCTTCAGGTCCCTAATTTTACACATTGCAATTTGGCAAAAGCTGCCTGTAAATGTTTCTGATCACGTGAAGTTGCAATCCATAGAGTATTTCTGCAATTCTGTGATCACCATGCAGTGTTACACATTTAAGATTATCTAGATTATTCATTCCATGAGTGTCTTGCGGCATTAATCCTGGTCAATGCCATACAGACCGAACAGATAACTACTTACGAGATCAGAACTGTAGTGTTGCCAGTTGATAAAGGTTAGAAACATTAGAGCTGATTTTTCCTGTAGGACACAGCATGCTAGAATTTAATTGTAATCTTGCTTCATTACCCATCACATTCCCTATTAAATAGCAAAATTATTGTCTTTATGTCTTTATTTCTCACTTTCTAAATTATTGCCATTTGGGAACATAAGACAGCATTCTTAAATACTTGAATGCATTACTTTATACTGAAAACTATTTTCTTTCTAATTACTCTGGAATTTATAGTTCAGGTTCCCCATTGAAGGACTTTCAAATTTACTTTGGGGATTTTTGTAATAATTTGAGTAGATTTAACTGTATATTATATTTTACCTCTCAAAAAGGAACAGCTGGCCTACTTGATGTACATCAGCAAATGAATGTCAGTTCCCTTAGATAATGGAGGGATGAAGGGCTTACTGCATAGTTATCATCACCAAAATAACCAGTAGTTAATAGAGACAGGATTTCATGTTTTCCACAGCTCTCAGGAATTATTTTTCACATTTATTATTATTATTGTTGTTGTTGTTGTTATTATTATTATTATTATATTGATGGTGGTGATATGTATGAATGTATGACTATGCAGTAGATCAGCAAGAACTTGTCTTAAAGACACTGGAAAGAGTGTCAGGCTAGACCTCATTTCCAAATCCTAATAACATCTGCCATGGTAAGTGCTCTTGTGTTTGAAAAGGAGCATCTTGGCTTCCTTAAGAATTATTTTGTTGCTAGAGCTATTGATTTAATTTAATTGCTCTCTGTTTTAGACAATTAGCTTTGGAATTATTTGAGGGGGAGCAAGAGTCCATAGGTGACTCCAATTAAAGCTCTCAACACAGAATTACAATCAAAGTATTGTAGGAATTTTTATCACTAAATATATGATCCAGAAATGGACCACATAATATGATTTTACATTCCTGTTATGCAGTTTTTGCACAAAAATTCAAATCAACTGGAGTTTACTCTGCTTATGAATTATGTGATCAGACAGCTCATTTACACAGTTTCACTTTAGAGCTGAAAGAATTGTTAGTTTTTTAGTAGACTGATTCAATGGAACATATGATATGTCCATTAATACCATAAATGTAGCTTTTATGTTTATAAAATAGAACATTAGTTTCAAAAAAAAACAAAAAACAACCTGAAGACTACTTGCATATACAGTCTCTGAATGGCAATAACAAAATTCAATTTAGTATGAAATTTGTAATTTGTAAACACAAGTAGTTTGTTATTTAAAATACTGTGCAGTCATGTGAATTTGGTATTTAGCTATGAGCACTTATTCTGCTTAACAACATGAACATCAAAACATTGCCTTATCATTAAAACAAGATTGGGTTTTGAGTGAAATCACATAGCATTCTGATGAAAGGTATGCTCTCAGATAATATCAGATGACATTGACATTTTTTCTAATGACACTTTAATATTTGCTTCTAGTTTACCTCTTCTATTAATATACTCTGTTTCTTAAAACGTAGAAAGATATTTATTGCAGTCTTTATTTTCTCAGTTATTCTAATAACTATGATCATGAATTTAACAACAACTGTCTCTAAGCTGGATGATTTTCACAACTTTCCACTTAGTGCCTTACTAATAAAGTTGCTGATATATTTACAATGATCCAGCATCCAGGATTTCTGAAGGGTAAGGTCACCTCTTCCTGCATAAAGCTGACACTCCGTCCCAAAACCAAAAAACAAACTAAACCAAAAGAAAACTGTTGAAAGGGATAGTTTGTCATGAACCTTAAGAACCCCTCCAACTATTTAAGTCTTTTCCCCACATGCCTGATTTTATCCCTTAGTTTTACATCTTTCATAAAGTGTCAGGTAGGTCATTTTGCTCAGACTACTCCTATATTAGCAAACTAAATAAGTGCAGGGCTCAAGCACTGACCTGAGACCACTGATACAGCTTAATTGTACTAGCTATGGATTAGTTTTAGCCTGCACCAGCTAGCATGTTCCCACACCATGTTTTCAAACAGCTGAAGGACAGTTTGCACCAAAGACCACCCCCAGTAAGCAATTTTGATATGGCCAGCTTACTCTGGAGCATAAAAGAAGGTAGACATTTGGACACCAGCTATGTCGTGCCTCTTAGTCTCAGAACCAGGGAACAGTTCCTGGACCATTTTATTTTTTATGAGAGCTTTTGCCTCAGAGAAAAGCTTTGAGCCCTTTATAGATCAATTTCCTTGCTCAGCACCTAACTGCTGCTCCACAAAGTCACTGAGGGCACTGTGCCCATCCACCTTGCCAACAGAACTGGGATGGTGTTCAGGGCTGAGAAGAAGAGAGGGATGAAGGAAATAAAGTCGGCGTGGGAGGTAGAGATGACATATAAATACTCCCCCCCAGTGAAAGCATAGCCCTGTCCATTTATCTACCAAGCCACCTGCTGTACCTGAAGAGATGAAGTGGTGCAATGGGACAGAACAGAGGACAAGGATACTTTTTGTGCCAACTGGCACAACAGATGGACCCAACTTCATTGTTACTCTGTTTCCCACCACACTATTTACCTTTGTCTCCATCTGTTCTGTCTTGTCATGAGCTTATGTTGGGAATACTCTGGATCAGTGAGTGCACCTTGCCAAGCTCAGTGGGGTCCTGATTGCTGCCTGGAGACAGGGTGTTAGGCTATACATTCACAAGAAAAATTTATGCCACAGCTACTTAGTGAAACCCATAGTATACAATCCAGGCAGCTAGATGCTTTGTGCTTTATTTGGGTAGAACTTGGTGTTAAAGAACAGAATGTACAAAGGTCAACATAAAAAAAACAACAACAACAAAAAGAGTAAGTTAGACAGTAAGAATAACTGTAAGGAAAATGGGAACGAAGAACATTGTCATCTAATTCCCAGCTCCAGAGAATATTTAAATCCATATGAGATTCATATCTGTATGTCTCTGCAGAGATTAGGGCCCAAAATATGATCAGAGACCTAATACATTTTTAAATAAGGCTGGAAGAAAGGGATGACATACTGATACCGCTCCTTTTCTCCAGTAATTCAGTAATAGAGCACTTCACTTGTGATATGGGACAGCTAATTTCAAATTTGTTTTTCTGCCTGGATGGATATGAACACTTATCTCCAACTCTAATCACTAGGCAGCTGGGCATTTGGAGATGAGATTCAGTCCCACCCACCAGTTGAGTACTCAGCAGGAAGACACTATTTTCTGGCCCAGAGAAAGACTAAAAGATAGCAAATGCAGGCATGAGTCTACAACTTCTTGCCATGGTAGTCAGCTTGAAATTGGCAGATAGGATTCAGTCTCCACTGTTCAATTTTATGTTCGATCCCACTGCATATATCCTACAAAATTACTGCATCAGGAACCAGGACTCCTAAGGTGTGTTAGGGAAAGTGTCTTAACAAATAGGCTACAGAGAGCCCCCATTTGAGTACTTTTAACAGCATAACAGTATCCCTTTTCCTGCTTCATTATAAATAACAAATCATAGTAAAGAAAGTTAAACTTGAAGGCTTGAACACTCATAGGTTTAAAAAATATTTAATTGAGTATTAAATAAAATTAATCATCCTATATCTCTACTCACTGGAAGCTGCCCTGTACAGGCAAGGGAAAATTCTGAGGAAAGAATTTAGACTTTGTTATTGGAAAATAATTTGTTTGCAAAGCTCCCATGCATCACATGTTAAGCTTCAACATACAGTGTGAGTCAAAGAGAAGAGTTTTTGAGGAGAAAGGATAGTTTTATAGTTAATGCTGTCCATGGTACATGTAGAATTCTAGCCTTTCTTCTTTCCCTGACAGTTATATCACTTAAACCAACTCCTCCACATGCAGATGATGAACACAGTGACTTTTGTTTTCTAGATATCTACCATAAGAAAAATAAAGTCAGGCTTAAAGAAGTAGCAAGAACTCATGACTACAGCAAAAGTTATTTGAAGCTACCCTGTCAGCTGCTATCATTCTTTGTAGTGACAGGTCTCCCAAGATATGAAATGCTAAGATTTTTCAAAGCAATCCAAAAGCACTATCGCTTTACAATTCCTCCTTCATGTCCCCATGCCTTGTGTATCAACGGTGATTAAAGAATAGAAAAACATGTACTAATTCAATTAACTTTGTAGTGGAAGTGATCTGAGATTATTAGATTTCCTTTACACTGTGCTACCAAACATTTCCCTGCTTGACCAGCTCTCAATCTCCTCTCCTGACTAAATCCACATTCCATCTTTCTCGTTTACTGTGGCTGTACAGTCCTTGTTGCCTCTCCCCTGCTCCGTATTTCTTGGTCCCAAGGTCTTTTCTGTCTGTCTGTCTCCACTTGTGCTTATGCCCCGGTTCCATATTCCTCTTTCCTTCCCCAGACTCTTCTTTCCAGTTAGGTGCAGTTCTTGCTTTTCTCTACTTCCTTGGCAGTAAGAGCTGAAGCACTAAAAACCCTAGAGATACAGAGCATACCTATGTAATCTAGTGCAGGAGTGGGTTAGGGATCACTGAACTAGCTCCAGTAAGATAACAGCTTAAATTCCAGCAGTAGTTTAGCAGATTATTTTTTTTTCTTTTTTCATGTTGCAACTATTTAACAGCTATTTAACTGGTTGTGCTCAGCTAGAGCATGAAGCCTGAAAGATTTTTACTCATAAGGAGGGAAGGGTTTAGAGCTTATAAGGAGCAGCTGAGGGAACTGGGTTTGTTTAGCCTCGAGAAAAGGAGGCTGAGGGAGACCTTAATTGCTCTCTACAACTACCTGAAAGGAGATTGTAGCGAGGTGGGGGTCAGTCTCTTCTCCCATGTAGCAAGTGATAGGACAAAAGGAAACAGCCTCAAGTTGTGCCAGGGGAGGTTTAGGTTGGATATTAAGAAAAATGTCTTCACCGAAAGGACTGTCAAGCACTGGAACAGGCTGCCCAGGGAAGTGGTTGGGTCACCATCCCTGAAGGTATTTAAAAGACGTGTAGATGTGGTGCTTAGGGACACAGTTTACTGGTGGACTTGGCAGGGTTAGGTTAACGGTTGGACTTTGATGGTCTTAAGGGTCTTTTCCAGGCTAAATGATTCTGTGATGCTTGTGGTGAATGAGTCTGACACAGCTAGTGACATGAACAGAGGAAATACAAAACAGCAATTATTTAAGCAACAATTAGTAAGGTCTTAAAGCGTGTTCTAACTATAGCATAACCTTAAACTGTGAAAAATGAGTGGTTGGATTACAAGATATGAAGCACATAAAGAGAAGGTGTATGTCAGAAGAATAATAATCTTTGTCAAAATACCCTGGAAAAATTGTTACAAGATTGTAATTTAAAAATACTCATTGTAGAAGGTGATAATAAAAACAAGAAAAGGACAATCAATATGCCTATAATGATGTTGTGGTTTAACCCCAGCCAGCAACTAAGCATCATGCAGCAGCTTGTCACTTCTACCTACTCCCAGTGGGATGGGGAGGAGACTAAAAAAAAAAGTAAAGCTCATGGGTTGAGATAAAAGTAGTTTAATAACTAAAGTAAAAGAAAATATAATAATAATAATAATAATAATAATAATAATAATAATAATAATAATAATAAATAATGATGATGATGAAAGAGGATATAACAAAAAAGAGAGAGAAAGAGAAACCCAAGAAAAGACAAATGATGCACAATGCAATTGCTCACCACAGGCTGACCAATGCCCAAGCAGCATTCAGACCCTACTGGCCAGCTCGACCCAGTTTATATACTGAGCATGACATTCTATGGTATGGAATTTCACTTTGGCCAGTTCAGGTCAGCTGTCCTGGCCATGCTCCCTCCCAGCTTCTTGTACTCCTGCTGGCTGGCAGAGCATGAGAAACTGAAAAAATCCTTAACTTAGGATGAGTGCTACTTAGCAACAACTAAAACATCAGTGTGTTATCAATGTTATTCTCACACTAAATCCAAAACACAGTGTTCCAGCTACTAGGAAGAAAATTAACTCTATCCGAGCTGAAACCAGGACAAATGAGAAGCTGTGATTCTGCAACCTATTTTGTGAGGCACTAGCATTGGCTCAGTTTGACAACAGATCAAACCTAGCTCAAGACATACAAACAAAATAAGGTTTTGTTATTCTGTAAGAAATAAATGTGAAATGAAATGTGTTGGGTTTACACAGGCACATTTTCAGAGTCTTGATGGGGATTTCAGTGACCATCATCTGCCATCAGACATCAGCTTCTGAGTGCTAAAGATACTTTCAGAATATTTTAAAGCCATATTGAATACCAGTTCAGTGAACAGCATATACAGAAGAACATGTTCCTCAAAAAGTATTACCAGAACCTTATTAACATCTTTTGAAAATTCCTGCAGCCTACCTTAAAAAGAAAATATGCACTATAGCTGTTAGCCAAAAGACTGGGAATGTCTAATATATGCAGGATTGAAGAGCTGCTTTAGAACAATTTTGCAGATTTCAAAAGATGAAAGTCTTTTAAGCCTTCCATGTTAATGGAATTAACTAGCAGAACAAAATAAATGTGACTACATCTTTGCTGAACTTATAATTTGATACCTGAACATGATTTAGTGCTGTGTGAATGGAAGGGACAGACATCTACAATTTTCACTTAGTAAGGTACCAATGGCTTAATGTTTATACCAACAGCAATTGATCAAGTCAAATGTTATGCAGTCTGCACTGGCAAATATGGAAGGAAAATCTGAATGATTGCTATGACAACAAATGTCAAGTACTGCAAAGTTGGCTTAGAACAGCAGGCCATAACCAAAGAGAATCCAACAAAACAAATCAAACAGTAAAATATTTAGTCTTATGAATAGTAAGTATATAAGTAACAATAATGATACTGAATGTGAGGAATGCAGCAGCAAGGCTGAATTTAAAAAGCTTCAACTGAGAATGGGTACCATTTGCAAAGGCTCAAAAAAATATCATTCCACCTTTCTGTTTAGAAAACATCCACTTCTTCTAACTTACTCTCGGAAATGATTATTCTACAAAACAGGTAGTCTTAGATATAAAAGGTCCAGAATTTATTTTAAGAATTTTACTTGAGACTTAAACATCTAAGAAGATTCTGTTTTATGAAGGGGATGGTATATCAGCAGGCTCTGCTTTGCCTTCGTAGTATCATCATTGAAGTGATAGTGGTTTTGTCCAAGTTTTAAGGAAAATAACATCTTAATGGATAAAGTTCACCTAAACCTTAATAAAATAAGGATTTAAGAAACTAAATAAACCCTAACTCCCAAATGGTAATCTTGATTTTTGGTATCACCTAACTCCATACACACACAGGTATCTGAGAGTCTGCAGTTATTTACCCACACATGCAGACGTAAGTTCTGGGAAATATGATGGCAGTTCAGGACAACATAGGCAGCCACTTAATCTCCCATGACTGCCAAGAGGACATGATGACAGCAAGCTTAGGCATAGCAAATCAGATCAGGATTTAAGTCCTTCCCAGATGACAGTTAGCACCCACAGCTTTCTTATTTGAGGAGAGAACCCTGAAACAGAGGTAAAAGCAGCAATAAGAATAAAAAGGAAGTAAAAATGATCTTAAAAGTAAGAGATGAGTTAATTTCTTCTAACACAAATTAATAGAATGTAAACTCTAGCTGCAGGTAGTCTCTATCATTATGGCATATTCTGGCTGAGAACCCTCTTTACTCGTTTAAATGCAGCTGGATCAGCCCACGAATCCATGAATCATCAGTCCATTAAGGGAGTACTACATTGTGTGGGGTTGTGACACTCAGCTGGAAAGGTAGACACCTATGGGTTTGGGTTTGGGTTGGTTTTGGTTTTTTTTTTTTTCCTGAGGCTGTTTTAATTTTTTGTAACCTATGTTGTTTGTACATTATATGCATTCCTATTCCAATGAGCAATGGTCTGGGTTATCCTAGGTTAGATTCAAATTTCCTTTTGCCATCTCCCCTTCCATCCCCAGGAGTTGTGTGGTTTTGGTAATGTAGCAGCTCACCTCTAAAGCTGTTTCTCCACTTCTTTCTTACTATTATTATAGCCTAGTGTTATGAAATTCTTCTGCAGTGTGGGACATGAAAACTGAGGGCAGCTCAGACTGAGTCAAGATATTACTATATGTATCTAATCATCATGACTGATTGTTCTGATCACTAAGCTAAGAGACAATAAGTGAAGATTACTGTTTTCCTTCTAGAAAGGAAGCTCACTTTCCTCCATTAAACAGGCGCTCTTCGGAGATGGACAGACACACAGGATACTAAGTCAATGTGACCACCATGAATTTCTTATTTCTTCCGATGCAATGAAGAGCATAACACCACCACAGAGAGATAACCATCTAGCTTATAGAGGCTTTTAGGTGGATGGAAAGTCTTCAGATGTGCGTATTCTGAAGTATGCACCTTGTGCTGAGGTGTGTGCATTGAGAGGATTATATCTTAAAAATCAAATATAAGGGCATTTTAAATAAAAACAGTCCACCAGTCACTGATTATAGGGAGGGGAGACTGTATTTGTATTGCAGAGGGGAAAGGCTAGCTAACTACTTCTGTAATATTTCAGAGTAGTAGTACTTATTGGCACCAAGGAGGAGAACTAACTTAATTGTTGTAAAAAAATCTTGTAAGAGTAGGATTACCTTCAGTGCAGAAAAAAAGCAAAATGCCTGAGGCACTGGCTTTGTAGCACCTTCCTATCACCTGCAATAGCTAAAGACAAACAGAACTGTAACTCCCACTCTTTCTGTTCCTATTTGATGTTGAAGGAAAACTGTAAGAAAGAGAGCTGAATGGTGACAGAAGGAATACAGAAGTCACTCATTAACATCAGTGATCCACTCAGCAACCTTTTTTTCCCTTTCTTTTTCTTTTTTTTTTTTTTAAGAGATTGCATTACTACTCTCTATGCTTTGAATAGGAGTGTGCAGAAGACACATCAGAGCATAATTTAACACAACTCTCTTCTAGATCTTCTGCAGAAAACATAGCTGGCTATACTGAGTCACTGAGGAATGGTTAATACAGTCTTGTCTAAATCAATTACAGAGCAAATGATAGCATTGAACTCTTACTGGCAAGTCAAAGAAAAATCAAAGGGTTGTGTTGGGGTTTTTTGTTCTTTTTTTTTTTGGAGGTGGGGGTTGGGTGCTAATACTGTCATCAATTGACTATTTACATAATTGGGTTGAGTATACATTCCTAAGTCTGAGCCACGGACTCTAACGTATTCCCACTAAGATTAATGGGACTTGCTGGGTAATCAGCACTTTAAAATGTCAAACAGCTTTAGCTGCCCAAGATGTAGAACTGTATAAAAATTTTGCCGATTAAGGTCTGTGCACCAAATATAAGGGCTATAACTGATGAGTGTCTAAATGAGACTTTTTCAAAGAGCTGGATTTTTTAGAAACTGCTGAGTGCCCACCCTCAGAAAATCTGTTTTTTCAGTGTATTCTTAGGGCTTTGATTGACAAGAAGGCTAAGACTGGGATGGCTGAAAAGGTTACTGTGTCCCCCATCCCTGCTGTTCCAGAATCAGATCCTGAACCCTGGCAGCAGCACACTGCCAGCTCAGCCTCTTCAGCTGACTAACAAGCAACTTGTGCAGGGGAACAGGGCAGGCAGAGGAAGTGGTAATGTTTTTCACCTTCACAGCCCACACTACCTCCCTCCATGCATTGAAGAATGCCCTAAGGAGATGAATTTTATGAGTGTGAACACCCAGCAAATTCTGAGTTCTTTTAGGGAATCCAATTTGGACAGTGAAATTTATGGATGCTAAACAAAAATCATAGGTGATACAGTCCCAGATTAGGAACCTAAAAGATCCCTTCCTGGAATCCTTATTTTAGACAGTAGAGTTTGCACTACTACCCTTGTAAGACAGTTTACCTTACTGTACCACCATCTATACAAATTAAGTGTTTTTCAAGACCTTCCTTAGTAGCTTATTTTCTTAAACCCCCTAAGTGCTGTTGATCCTTGGAAGTAGGTCTTTGTTAATATATTGCATGCATTCTTGTAGCAACCTTCATCATGTTGTTCTGTACTATTATTTCTATTTTTTCTTCAGTCTGTCTATTAAAGTGATATAAATTTTTTGTCAGAAAAACTTGTTTAGTGAGCAGCATAGGCAGAATGAAATGAAACTTTTAATTCCCTGAGTCTGTGCAAAGAGCACAGGGAATTGAAGTGCCTATTTCTCAGTGGCCCATATTGTTCAAACTTTAAGCTTCTGTAGATTTTCACATGCAGGGCCATATGTCCAGTGACTATATTTATGATCCTATCCGTATGTTGAATGAACTCTAAGAACATTAAAAAAATAATAATTAAAAAAATTGTAAGCTCAATAAGAAAGAGGTGCACTGTCCCAGAGCAGGCACTAGAAGACACTCTATCTCATCAAAACAAAATATTGCAGCTTCATGGCTGTGAAAACAGGAAGGCAATTCTCTTTAAAAGTGTTTCTCCTTTCCTGACCTAACTAACTAACATAAAAAACAATGGAGTTGTGCCTATGCTTTCTCCACGTATTTCTCTTACTTTGGCTCATTTTTCTCTTGTACTTTTACTCCCCTGCAAATCAGTCCTGGTCCTGTATTGTAGAAGAAATCTAATGGAATAATCTTTGGCAGTTCTTTTGTTCTCTACTTTGTCCAGTCAAATAAAGGGATATAGATAGCTAGAGACAAATGGATGTACTGGTACAGTAGTAGTCCAAGCATTTCAGTGCCCCTGGCTTTCATGCAGAACTGAGGTTAGTAAGAGTCCAGATAGAGGGGGATCGGGAATTCTTATAGGGAAAGAAGGGCTGCCTGGACTTTCAAATGAGCCTAAGCCAGAATAAGCTTGCTGTTCTGTGACAGAAGTGTTTTGATACAGAGAAATATCTTTCCAAGCATTCAGCGGATAGGTCTGGGCTTTTTCATAAAGCTGACTAATTCAGCAAAGAATGTATTTTAGTTTCACAGATGCGTAGGCTTTAAACATGTATTATTCTCTTTCAAATTACACTTTATAGAGTATTATACCCTGGAGGAAATTATTCATAAATGGCACTAATGAGTGTCAAGCTGCATTGCAGGCATTTTGAAAATTGTCCTATTAATTAATGGAGTAATTAAGCTTTTGTCAGTGACATATCATATTTCTGACAGGAATAGATGGCCTGTGTAAGTCTGTGCTAGGCAGCTATCCAGGCAGCCACTGTGTTTAATGGATGGCAGCAATTTAGTCCAGGTTTATGGTGATAGGACCACCTGCATAGGGGGAGCTGGCAACCTGCATACACAAACAGCACTTTGCACTTTTCCTCAGTAAAATCATCTTAGTTCTAGATTGATGTAGCCCTCCCTAGGATGACACATTAGCTTTTTGCCATTAAACCATAAGAACTGTTTCTCTGAGCTTTTGTGACAAAAATGTCAATTAACTTCCAACTTTCATTTCCATTTAATTTTGTATTCTCGCTCTATTTGCATATTAATGTGAACATGGTGCAGAACTATTAGATTAAAATACCTTGCTAAGGCTAATAACATGTAATGCATACTTATTGAGTGTAATAGTTATGAAAACATAAAACTTTTAGAAAAATACTTTTTCAAGTTGCCATCTCCTTCAGAAAAAAAATTTGTTCAGACACCTCTCCCATCATCCCCCTCCCCAAAACTCTGAGCAGGTGACATGTATAAAGATAAACACTACAAATAGGAAGAGGAGGGGGAGAAACTTCTAAGTGCAGATCAACACAACAAATACATATATTATTTTTTCTGTTATTCTTTTAGCAACAGATCTCTATTAATTCTAATATTAATAATTTATAGCCTGGCTTCATTTAACAAGATCTTAGAATTGAATCCAGAAGAAAAAGAGCATAAAAGCGGAGAACTGCCTTGGTGGACTGATTTTACTTCCGTGTGGTTACACAGTCCATATGCTTAGATTTATTAGCTGCACATCTTAGAATACATCTGAGTATTTTCAAATGTAGATGAGCAGAATTATTGAGCCAGCACTGACATAAAATATCGACTGTCTTACTTGGCATAAAAAGCAGCAAGCTAGCTTCAGCACAACTATCACTGCAGTTAAACACTGATTTGTGGCTGACCACTCCATCAGTGCACTTCTTGCAAACAAAACACTCACAATGGAAAGGCAGGGAAGATTCTTTTGCTGATCAGCTCCAAATTTCCCCTTCTTCCAATTTCAGGTGATTAAGAGTCTGGTTTTTGTCGGTTTCATGAAGCTGCTAAACTCAGCAGAATTCAAACAGCCAGGATTGCACAGCATAATTGATATGATTAAAGTGTGAAAATGTCTTACATTTAAAATACAGGGCCAAATCTACTTCTGATATACCTAACTGAAACAGACTCACACCAATGATTAAATTGTACAAGAGTGAATGCAATAACTAGATATCAATCTATGTGATATAACTACTGTCTGACCCCATCCAAAATACATGATTCTGGACAGAACTTTCATTTGGCTGCTGCAGAAACAGAAGATATAGAAGCTGATTCAGGAGATGAAACAAATATCACATATGGATGACAGGCTTGTCCCTCCTCATGGTCCAGAAGACAGCTTGAATATCAGCTCCCAGGATACTCCAGCGTCCTGAAAGACTCTGGATTTGGACTGTATAGATTCCAGTTGTCAGAGGCTTTAGAAAATTCTTTCAAGCATTCCCAACATCACTTTAGGAGGTTTGGTAAGCGTCCAATACATTTAAATTTAAATGGTGATTCATTACAATGCCTAAGACACAGAGTTACTTTGTCATAAATTATAGGTAATCTGCACTTTTACATTAGCTCAATTACCAGTAATAGAGTTTTAATGCAGTACTTACATGGTGTTAGAGGAGAAATCTTCAGTACTACTGGATTTATATCAAGAAGGAAATGAAAACTAAATTGGAGAGGCTGGTACAGAATAAATGCTAATAGGGCACCAGGGAATGGAAGTGGGGACAGAAAACTATGTCAGTCACATGAATGGAGAAAGAAATAGTAAAGATAAGAAAGAAGAAGATTAAAAAACACCATGTGAAGGAAAAATGTAGTGCACTAGAGACACCTGAAGAGGGAGAAACACAGCAAAATCTACTAGGGCAGAAAGGGTACTAAAAATGGGTGAAGAAAAAGAGTGAAAAGGGTGATAAGGTCAGTTATGTGGAATTGGACTTCTTCTAGATAAACTTTGAACAATAAAATTATAAATTTAATAAAAAAAAAACACAAAGAGATTATGCTGATTCTGTACTTTTTCCTGCAAAAGTCAGATCTTTCTCAAGGGGGAATGGAGAAGTCAGTTTCAAATCATTCCCAGGCACTCTCTTCACTGCTTTAATTCAAATGTGGCTGTTTCTGATTAAATTTTCAAACCCAAATTTAGTTGACTTCTACAATTTTAGCCAGGTTTTAATGGGATCCAATTTTTGCAAAATCAGACTGCTTCTACTTTAATATCTAACAACAGATTGAAATACGTTAATTTTGTCACTCAGGCGGGAAGTATTTTCCTGTTCTGTAGATACTGTCCCTTAGATTCATGAACTGGTCTTTTGAAAGAAAGATGGGAGTGATATCAATAGAATGTGGACACACACATAGCTAGATATCTAACTCCATAGTTGTTTTGGACTTAAGTTTTAACTAAAGTTTTAAGTTTTGGACTTAACTTTCAACTAAAGTGCAGATCACAGGATACACCAATTTATTGTGAAAAAGAGAACAAGGAAGTATAGTTGAAAATAAAAGTCCATTGCCAAAACTCCCATACTTTCTCCCCTTCCCTGCTGAAATACAACAAAAGAAAATGTATTTGAAAAAGCATCACAGGAGAGGAAAAAAAACCTCCAAACCACCAAAAAAAACCCCAAACAAACAAACAAACAAACAAATAAACAGATGTAGCATAAAATCTCCAGAATCAGAAATGCAGGCCTACCTCAGAAAAAAAAACATAAAATCCTGGAATCTGGAAAACCCAGGGTCAATATTCCTGATGTATCTTACTTTGCCACATGGTAAATTTAGAATGACATACTAGGCTCATTCAACAGCCTTTGATGAGATTATTCATCTGGAATATAAAAGACTGAGATTGAAATCTCTCACCTGTCTCAGACAGCCCAAGGACATGAATCAGGTGTGGTATCCTCTCTGTAACTAACATTGTTGATCACAAGGTTATTTGTAGAGGTGGGATCCTGTATCTGCTCTCCGTTTGACCAGAAATTCCATAGTCTAGCTGAGCAACCTTTCTGACTGAAAGGTCTGTCAAAAATGTTATACTCCCACCATCAGTAAGTTCCACAGTCATAGAAAATGGCTGTCCTGCACCAAGATGATGACAAGTGTCATCTTTATTTTTTTTTTTTTAGGTATAGCTCCTTTATCATTCATCTGAATTGCCTATACTTTACTCTGACTCATCCAGGCCTCTTTGCTGCTTTAGAATCTTAAATTATCTCCAAAAACTCTTTTCTATTTTCCCTTCAAGTAACAATTTGCCACATCATTCAAAGCTTTTAGAGCTTTCTGGAGTCAAATAGCCTACTATTCATAAAATTATTTTTAGAAAATCAGTTGTAGAAACAATAATAATTTCTTGTTTGTTGTTTATTTTTTAACTATGTACTAGAAGAAAAAAGAAAAAAAAGACTGAACATATATTGCTAAAAAAATTTTTCTTTACTAAAACTTTTATCATGCTTCTAGTTCAATGTATATCACAGAACACCTTGTCTTATAAAAATAAAGATAACTAATATCATAATATCTATTTTTAATTTTTCTTCATGATATGAATTAGGGCTGGAATTTCAGCCAAGTTTCAGTGGCAGATTTGTGCTGTCAAATTCTGCCATCAGAGTAGCTACCAAAATTTCTGAAACTGCACAATGTTCATGAAGCTCAGATTTTATCATCATTTAATGATTTCTGTATCATGTAAACTTTTTAAAGAATATTTGTGTTATGCTGGGAAGGCAAATTTTTTATAACGACAAACTCAGTCTAAACTGAGAACATCTGAGATGGAAACTACCCATGTACACATCAGAGAGATTCTGAAAGAGACAAAATTATACCTGAAAGCCCTTTGTTTCCCTACAGGTTATATATTCAGTAAATTATATTAACATGGGAAATTCATAGTTTTCTGTAATATCTGAATCACTTGTATAAGAGATTTTAGGATACTTGAAAGTCCTTTTGGTGATGCATGAAAACGAGTGATGAAGAGAATCCAAAGGTTAACAAGTCACTAGCTGTGTGTTCTCTTATTTCTTTCTTGTTAGAAACAATTAATATTCCTGAATACAAGTGAGGAGATGAGCATTAACCCAGTACCATTTTTACAAAGTAATGTTTTCTGAAAGCACCTCAGAAACTGATGCCCTTTTTTAGGGTAACACATTTTAAATGTGCTACAGTACACTGAATGCTATGATGTTGTTAGATTGATGGTGTCAAAATGACTGAATGCAGACTTTGTCATGCACAGCCCCTTCAAACAAAAGTCACTCAGGAAAATGGGTTGGTGACTACAGTTGCTTATAATCATAGAACCACAGAATCATTTAGGTTGGAAAAGGCCTTCTAGATCATCGAGTCCAACCATCATCCATGCCCACTAGACCATGTCTTGGAGAGCCTTGCCTATGCACTTTTTGAATACCTCCAGGTATGGTATTCAAGAAGTTGATGGATGATGACTCAACCACCTCCCTGGGCAACCTGTTCCAAGGGTCTGACAACCCTCTCAGTAAAGAAATTTTTCCTAGAGACATCCTGTCATAATTTACTTCTATTTAATGCCATATATGCTTCACTTATTTTCACTCTTTCTAAAATTCTGAGAATGACAAAACAAATTCTTAGGCACTGAATGCATACAATTCCTTAAAGTTCTTCAAATACTTTAAAGTTCTCTAAAATGAAGTTCCTAGACTAGCTTATCTTCCCAAGCTAGATCCTGTAAAAAACAAGAAGGGCATACAAAATGAACAGGAATATTTTAGATCTACTAATTTAGATAATGTGTGCAGATCTGCATACTGCCCACAAACATGCTGTATTTCACTTTTATTCTTCCCATAAATCTCAAGCACAAAGTTGCACTGTGAAGCACAAGTAAGCAAATACATCTTGCTATAGTAGATGCTTTGATTGCCGTCATGAGAGATGTTCTCCCACAGAGGACTCATTTTTCCTGAAGGCTGAATTGATGGGATACTTTTATTGCTCTTGTGAAATGGCTGAGAGTAGAAAATGTTTTAAAAGTTTACTTAATTACCTCAGAAATCAAATGCTTAACACTAATATAATGGTGTTAATACAATATAAAAGACAACTGACAATGCAGTTATAGGAGATAATATACCTGACTCCTGAATTATACTTTTGTTTATGCATTGCTGGTAGTCCATCTTAAAAAAAAAAAAGGACATAATGAAAGCTATTGGGTTATAAGTACCAAACATGCTATAAAAATCACCCAACAAAATACATGTAGTTGTAACAATTTGATAGCTGATATTCCAGTTTTACTAATTTCTTCACCTTTTGTGTAGCAAAGGTTTTATGATCCTATACTGTCTTTATGGTAATCCAGTTTCTACAAATTTCCAAACTTGCTAGTCATTCTTAATTTTCTCAAATAAATAAAGAGGACACAGTTACACTAAAACATTAGAGGAGCTGCTGCATTCATATGAGCCTCTTTTGTGAACTTTCTGGATGAAGTGTGTACACCCTCTTTGAACTTACTCAGAACTGAGCTTTTTATTTTATTTACTTCTTCTTTGTTCTTCTCATTTATTTTTGAAATGTTCTTTATATTATGACTTGTAAAAGTTTTTCCCTTCCATTTTTTTTCTAGTGGTTTATCAACTCTGTTTGTCATTCAGTCTCTTCTGCAGCTCTCTAGACTTTTACTGCTTCCAGTAATAAGTCTGTTTTCCCTAATAGCACTAGCTTGAGAAGCAAGTATGCATACTAAAAATAATCCAGGGAAAAGGTTACCTCCTTGGGCACTGCTTATTTATCTCCTCAGATGTGACATCTGTCTCCAGAGTGGCTTAAATTCTAGCATGTATTACACAGGATCACTGCTAGGTTGGGATTCCTGACGATAATAGATTGATATTTTTTGACCAAAACTCTTTTTTCTGAAGGTATATTAATTTACCAAAAAAAAACCCAAAATCCACAAACAAAAACAAACACACATGTGCATACACACAAGCATACAGTAGTACTCATTTCTATAGTTATTTTAATAATAACAAGAGACTAGAGACTCATTGGTGGCCCCACAGTGAAATCACAGAATCATAGAATCACAGAATGGTTTGGTTTGGAACCTCTGAAGACCTTTGAAGATCGTCTAGTTCTGTCCTGGGTTCAGCTGGGATAGAGTTAATTTTCACAGGGACCTGGGAGGGAGCATAGCCGGGGCAGCTGACCTGA
>JANZLQ010000008.1:19891257-19915241 GCA_026212715.1 Elanus axillaris
GCAGGGACACCTTCCACTAGACCAGGTTGCTCAAAGCCCCATCTAACCTGGCCTTGAACACTGCCAGGGATGGGGCATCCACAAGTTCTCCGGGCAACCTGTTCCAGTGCCTCACCGCCCTCACAGTGAAGAACTTCTTCCTTACATCTAATCTAAATCTACTGTCTTTCAGTTTAAAGACACTACCCCTTTGTCCTGTCACTACAGGCCCTTGTAAAAAGTCCCTCCCCATCTTTCCTCTAGGCCCCCTCTAGGTACTAGAAGGCTGCTATAAAGTCTCCCCAAAGCCTTCTCTTCTCCAGGCTGAACAACCTCAACTCTCTCAGCCTGTCTTCATAGGAGAGGTGCTACTGATTAGGCTGTAGTTAGCTGGTGACTAGCTTTCTCTATAGTAGACTTGATTCAGAGTGAACTAGCTGGAATAGCTGCAAAAGGAAGCAGATAGTGAGCTATCAGTTCAACAGTGTGCTTGTTCTTTGGCCTTCTTTCACCTATCAGGATAGAAACATTCTATTACATGTTTCTGGTATAGGAAGATCCTTGAATCATGAAGAACAGGGATTTAAGCCTACTCTCCCCTATCTCAAATTAAGACCCTAACATGGACAAATTTGGACTAGTTGGAATAACCAATTTTAATTTCCTCCTCCTTTTTTCTACAGAATAAGGTAAAGATATATTATCATTGGCAATCAATCTTATACACATACATGCACACATATGCACACACACATGCCACATATGTAAAAGTATGTACAGAAAAGTGTAGACTTCAATTCCTAACCAAAACTACAAATGTTCAAGACTCCAGGCTACTGTAAGACCAATGGGGAATGAAGGAATGCTTTGTTTGGACAAGCATCAGCAGAAGCAATGCAGACTGAGATTTATCCAACCAGACATAAAAGTCTTTATCAGATCTGTCAGTTGGGCTTTCTACATAACTAGTAGAGAGAAATAAGCACTTCTAAGATGCATTTAATTCTAAAGAAGATATGTAAAATATATTATGGCTATCTTTCCCTATAAGTGACTAATTCTCTCTCTTGTCTGAGAGGAAAATGGGGTGATTGGCTCAGATACAGTAATCTACTTTATAGGTGAAATGAACTCTACATGCACCATAAGAGTAAGGGTAGTAAAAAGTCCTTATTCATAACTTTATGTTTTTCATAGTTATCTCAATTTGAAGATACAATATTCTTGTAATAGTGTTTTAAAAACTAATAGCTCTGGGTCCTCTGACTCAACTGGCCTGCAAGCATTGTGGGATCCCAAATCTTTGGTATATATTGAGAGCAAAAGAAAGAGGTAAAAACTTGCTACCTTTAGTTCTTCATATATTAATTATATTTCATTAGTTCTAGGATTTTGGGTTTATTTTTATTTTCCTTTTTTTATTAAGATTCATAATGAATGGACACTTACTGAAAAAATACCTATAGAATAAGGTATTACTGTACGATAGAGCTGGGCACATTATCACTAATAATGTGGGTTTGTTCACTAAACTAGCAATCTCAGGAATATTTTGAGGGCATTCATATTGAAAGAGGCTTGGATAATTCAATATTGGCAGAAAGTAGAATTTTGAATCATGCAGCGCTCTGCTCAAAGACCTGATCGTACATCCTGATGAGGAGATGTTCTACTTCCACTGCTCATCACAGTGGGTGGGGAAGGAAGAGGAAGGGAAAGGAGGTGCAGTGCTTCTTTTTACCTGAATGCTAAAGCTTGAAAGTGGGCTACTTAAAAGGTGAAAGTGCATAGACCTGGCTGACATGATCTGTCTCATTTTAGCAGAAAGAGTATTCTGTTCTTTCAGAAATAAATCCATTAATAGTGTTGCAGCTAGCAGTATTATTTCTTCTCGTTCGCCAGGGCTGACCACAAATGACTTGTCCTGAGAGGGCCTATGGGAGAAATTTTCTAATGCACATACTTTTCAGTATGCGATAGTACATAAGTGTTCAAAACATCTGCAAGAAAAGGTTGTTTTCTGTCCCAAAAACTCTTAGAGTATCTACATTTTCAAGTGAAATTTTTAAAAATATACAGGAGCATTCATTCCATATTTCTGCAGTGACTGATCATGGATCACTTACTCCTGGCAATTACAAATTCAAACATTCCCTGCTACAAAAGCACAAAGAATAGTTCCATTAACTTTGACACCTGCTAATTCTGTGTCCTTACAACTAATATTACATTTTAATAAAGCGCTAGACCCACTTAGGCAGTAGTGGATAGATTCTGATGCACTCAAGCTTAGAACAGGTACCAACACAGTGATATCAAGATGCTTATTTTGTTTGTCTGGGTGTTCTCCTGTTAGCCAGGGAAAATATTCCTTTTTCCTCATTGTTAAAAGATGTTTGACTTCTGTGGTATGTTCAGCACAACAGGTTTGGTTTACAGTCTTGGATTAAGTCTGCAGTGATGAAGCACAAAGCTGCCCAGTAGGTATCCTCAAACAGCACTGATTACATGATTTGCATATCTTATCTCTTTTGCCATTTCTTTTCAGGACCCTGTGCCTCCCTTTCTCCACCCTATTCTCCTCCACAGTAAAAAAAAAAAAAAAAAAAAAAAAAAAAAAAAAAAAGTACTTTGACAAAATGTGTTTGTAAATGTTCGATACTAGAATATATTAATCATGTGCCATGGTGATAGTTTGCTAGTCTGCTATGGAGATACTGAATAACCTGGTATTTGAATAATTTCTTTTCTGTGCTATATATATTTGCTATCTGAGTAAATTCTGCAGACTGTCCCATTTTCTGTAAATTTGTTCATGAATGTATGTTTCCACTACAAAGATACTGATAGAACTGGTAGGTCTATGACTCATCTAATCTCTGGTGTCCACTTCTTTCACAGCTATCCATTAAGTTTTAGTTAATTCCCATTGTCTTTGACATGCTAAGTATGTGATCCATTCAGTTAACCTACAGTGAATATGAATGAAGACAAGAAATATGGTAAATTGCAACATAACAATTTTGTGATAACATCTGAAATTTAAGCATTTCTTTATGTAGATATTTTGCACCTCATGATATGTCTCCTCTCTTCTCTGAAGCATGGGAGGAAGGCAGGCAGGCTAGCTGGCTACCTGGCTTTATGCCAAATAGCTGCTTCTGAAATACTGTTAATGCAAATGTTGTTTAGAAACTTTACTAAAAGATTAAAAAAAAGTTATTGTAGATATTGAAATAAAAATTCATTAGTGGTATAATTTTTGAAACTTGACAGAAATCACAGAATCACAGAATGATTGAGGTTGGAAGGAATCATCTAGTCCAACCCACTTGCTGGAACAGGTTGTTCAGGACTATGTCCAGCTGAGTTTTCAAAAACTTCAAGGATGGAGACTCCACAACATCTCTGGGCAACCTGCTCCAGTGCTGGACCACCCTCACAGTAAAAATGTGCTTTCTTTTTTTCAGATGGAATTCCATGTTTTTTAATTTTTGCCCGTGTCCTCTTTCCTGTCACTGGCACCACTGAGGAAGGACTCCCTTGTCCTCATTCCACCACACATTTATAAGATCCCCTTGAGCCTCCTCTGCTCCAGGCTGAACAGGGCCAGCTCTCTCAGCCTCTTATATGAGAGATGCAGCAGGCTCTTAACCATCTTTATGGCCCTTCACTGGATCTCAGCATCTGCTGTCTTACACTGGGGAGCCCAGCACTCCAGATGTGTCTCACCAGTGATAAGTAGAGAGGAAGAATCACCTCCCTTGACCTGCTGGCAACTCTATTAAAATTGCTATAAACATGTTAATAAAATTAATATAAATTTTAAGACAATGAGTTACACTAGTATGTAGCAACCTTTTAGGACTAAATTTTGCTGATTTTAAATACTAAACTGCAAGAAAGTGAGGCTCTGTCTTATTGCACCTGCCAGAGAAATACTGTTCCTCATCAAAGGCCAGGTTTTTTTCCTTAACCATTAGTATAAAGCTGTATTATTAAAAAAACCAAACATACACAACAAAAAAAAGACCCATCTATAAATATATGCAAAACACTGTTTTTCAGCAGATTTGATGTAGCTTTTTGTCTAATTTGTAGTCCAATGTTAATTAAACCAGTTTGGTCCCATTCAGTGGCCAATTACATTTGTGTAAAGTGAAAAGTTTGTTCCTTTACCATCTTTTGCCCATTTCTTTAAATTCTTCTTTCCCTGACGACTATTTTTAGCTTAACTTAGTTAAAAGTTTTAACTTCCAAAGCTTTACACAAGAAGTCTGCCAAAATCTATTCGCAGTATTACAGCCTTTCTGCATCTATCTCTACATGTGTTCTGTTTGTTCATGAAGTCAGGAGCTTGTTTTTACTTTTTTTTTTTTAATTATTTTTTTAGCTGGTTTATAGCACCTAATATAATAAAGTCTGCTGCTTCTAGGTGCTAACTTCAGGCTGTAATCTATATATGTTACCATAAAGTAACCTGATGTGGCACATCTTCAGAATTTGACTGGGAGTTCACTGGAAGCTACTGTTTCAATAGTTTACCTATACTGCCTCTATGGCAACCACAAGGTCTCCCTAGCTAGGTCTCATGGAAGGTCTCTCTGCCTTCATCTTTGTTTTGCCCCTGAACAAGCTCTTTAAAGAGCAGCAGCTAGTTTTGTATCCCTCAGGTGTCATTCTAAAATTAAGAATTTATATTATAGTCACAGAGTTTATAAATTTGCTCAGGACTAAGTAACTCAGAAACTTCTGAAAACATGTTAAATATCCAACCAGATAGTTCCTAATGTAATGTTCTATTCAGATTTCAACTGCAGCATAATTCATACACCATCTGCTTTGAATCTTAAAAAGTTTCCTTTTGTATGCCTCAAGTTCTTTTCAGCAAAGCTTGTTTTCATTATTCATAGCTGTCTTCTTTATATATATATATACTTACACACACAAACATTTCTAGAGCTTTTGCCCTGTAACAATAGCTAGACTCAAGTTCCCACAGGCCACTTGACTTAATTCACTAGTCTTCTCAAAAGCTCTTTCACTAGGGAGAAGCAGTGGTTTAAAAGTCTGCAAAGATATATCTGCTTTGCCTTCAGTAATTGTGCAGAAGTTCGATATGAGTTCTTAAAAACTAGTGGCGCTTACTGCGTCCTTACTGCCTGCAGACTCAGAGCTTGTTCCTGAGTTGGTTTACAACCTGTGCCTGGCTTCCTTTACCATATCTAGCTGTTAGCTTTTTCTAGTTCAGATTAACAAATAGCCACTGTGGACAATCAGGAGAATTAGGCATGATGCATATTCAAATGTACCAAATGAGGTGTTGCTCACGTTGTTTTCAATACCAGTTGTCAAACATATCTGGCTTTCTTGGTCTCTAATTTTTACCTCTTCCAACTGTTATTCTTTTCCCAAGTCTCTAGCTTCCATTACATCAGTCATATTTAACCTCACAGTTGTAGCTACTTCCTTCTTAATGGAAATCTTTCTTACTCTAATCTCTCCTGCCCTGAATCTTTCAACTTCAATATTCTTTCTGTCATACTGTTTGTGGCAAAATCTTCATATCACAAACAGAAAAAAAGGGATCGCTGCCAGCTCTCTTTTTAGTGAGTCTACTCAACCTAACCTCAGACAACAGGAGTCCTACAAGGCCACCTAGTAAATTTTTTTTTCTAAACAGTAGCAGTCAGCCCTCACTGTGCACACAAACTCAGCAGCTGCTGCTTCTAGAGCCTATCATAACTCATGTCTGTCTACTAACTTTACACAACATAAGCTAACTAATATGCTCATCACTTTCAATGTGAGGAGTCAGTGCACAGGTAGTTGCAAAAATTCCTTTAAAATGCTTTCACAGTTATTCTAACGCAATTTTCAGCCCCTCATTGACTCAAAGAGGTCCCTTGAGTATGATCTTTAATGAGCACATCTAAATTAGGTCAGATCTGTTATGCCCTAAGAGTGCCATTCTTTTTCCATTAGCTATAAACGGAATTTAGGATGACGAGCTTAAACATAACTGTTGTGAATGCCCTGGGCTCAATCCAGTTGCCTACATATGGGCCTCTCTCTTCTGCCTGCGATCCAAAGTTTCTAGCTGCTGCTTCTGGATGGTGCAAGTCTTCTACAATGAAATGTGCCATATCTGCCAGCCTAAGTTGCTGGCTTTGTTACACAAATCAAACTATATCTCTTTATGCCAGAAAAGAATCTACTGTTAATTATATTTAAACTGCTCCAGTGTATCTCTTCCAGCCAAAGCTCCTGATTAAAAAAGTCTCCTGGAAGTCCTCTGTGTCATTTCTATCAGCCTCAAGGGGATGCCTTAGATATCCTTGAGTTCCTCAGACAGTACCAGATGCCCATATTACAGCAACTGAATCAAGACCTGAGTGGGATTCAGTGTGAATTTAAGATATCTATATTTGTGAGTGAAGCAAACTATTTAAATTAGGCATCTAAATGCAGGTATCTGCACCGAGGTAGATCTCTAATTTTCCATTACTTTCCACAGAGATCTTGAACTTAATTCATGGTATCTACTACCATGTGAGAGGCCTTAGGCAGTCAAAGAAATACTGGTGGGATAGGATGATCTTACACAAGACTTATGGACTATCTATGATTCCTTTGCAGTGGAAGGTGGAGGTTAGGCAATATGCCATATTTCAAACAGCACTAAACTGCTGTGTGTGTGATCAAACTTTATCAATACCACAGTCACTACTATCACAGAGAATAAATATCAGTCTAAAAAGCTGAAGAGACAAACTGAATCTCAGTCCTAAATTAGATGTTAGTCTTCTTAAAAGTGATTACCTGAGTGTTTAAGTGGCTGGCTTGTAATAGAAATATGGTTCCTGTAGTTATTAGCAGTTCTATAGAATGGGCAAAAATATCAAGAAAGCAAAAGGGTGAGTTAAAGTTGGTTTTGTTTTTAAATAAAATTTTATAAAAAGGTGCTTTTCATATAAATTGTTGAAAAAGCACAATAGGAGGCAAATGTTCTCCTAATCCTTGTTTTCTTTAGAAAATAAATGAACCAATTTCAATTTTTTTTTACAAGAAGTTAATTAATTGCTGCATATATAACATCAGATTTCTTGCAGATCTGTCAGCTGAATGTGGTTCATAATATTTCTTCAGTGTGTGCTTTATTTTAATCAAGTTTCCAAAGCATTTAGTTTTGTATTACTTTATTGCAGTTTTATAATAACTAAAAAAAAAATAATCCCAGAGCTTAAGGATACCGTTAGGGTCTTATAAAATGTATCTAAAAAAATAGTTTATTCCACAGGAATTAGAAAGATAACATAACATCTTCCTTGGGAAGAGACTGAGGAACCTTAAATCTTTTCTGCATTTTTGCTTATTAAATTTAAGTGCATAACATACTCCATGGTTGATTCTGGGCATTTGAAGACATGCTATTCAACTCAACCAAATGTACAGCTATGTTAAATTCTCCACAGTGAAAATAAAATCCATTGAAGCTGATAAAACTTTACCCCCATTTTCCTAATACAGATCAAAGAGAAGGATTCCTTTTTATGCTTCCAATGTTTGTATTTTAACAAGAATTATAACCTTATTTTTAACACCTCTTTTTAAATTATGTGACCTAGTCCAAAAACAATCAAAGCGTCTTCACTGTTCATATTACCATTTCTTTTTGTTATTTTGAATATTTTTGCTGATGGATCAGAAAATGCTGGAGTTAAATATAGCTACAAATCAAAGAGAGAATTTAGCTAAAGCAACAAAAGAAAGGCTTCGTAACCAAAAGAAGAGGCACCACATTAACTCCTCCCATTCCCCAAGGGAAGGGGATAAAGATTATAAATGTAATAGGGGCATTTCACCTGAAACATCACTAGGGGAAAAAGACTGCAGCTGTCCCAGCTTATTGCTGTTCCTAATAAGGACATCCGAGTGGTTTGAGAACTTATTCCTTATATAACAAAGAATGGCACTTTTTCTGTGCTTTGAAATTTGATAATCCTTAGGGCTTATCTCAACAGTAATTAACCTCCATGGCAACTAGCCAGATAAAAGTCCATAAATCACATGGAATCTTCAACCTAAAACCTAAGGGTTTTTTTTATTCTCCTTTTGAGGAAATTAAAAACCAATCATAACCTTGAATTTAAATGACAGCAGAGTAGTACATTAAACTTCTTAGGTTTTCACCATATTTATTGCTTTTCAAGTAAATGTTCTTCAACTCCTAAATGCAATATTAAAGAATGTAGACTGAAAATTTTTGAGAAATTTCTTAAATTGTAAGAGCAGCATTTCCCTTATGGCAAGGAGCAGGGTGGGGAAGCCTCCTTTTTTCTCTGAATATTATAAAGAAGGAAACTGAAAGAAAAATTGCTGATATCCAGATGGAGAGCAAACTAGACACATAGCAACATATGAATTTTTATATATTTAATATTGGCAGGTAAACAACGTATCTGAAGTCATCCATGTCCCAAACCATTTATCTAATTACTAGCGTGAGTTGCCATCCAAAGCTTCCTTACTTGCAAAATCATAGAATATTAGAATCACAGAATCATAGAATGGTTTGTGTTGGAAGGACCCTTTAAAGATCATCTAGTTCCAACCCCCCTACCATGGATAGGGGCATCTTTCATTAGACAAGGTTGTTCAAACTCCCTTCCAACCTGAGCTTAGACACTTCTAACGATGGGGCATTCCAAGTTCTCTGGGCAACTTCGTCTAGTGTCTCACTGCCTTCATAGTAAAGAATCTGTTCCTTATGTCCAATTTGAATTTAATCTCTTTCAGTTTAAAACTGTTTCCCCTTGTCCTGTTACTACAGGCCCTGGTAAACACTGTCTCTCCATGTTTCTTATAAGCCCCCTTTAAGTATTGAAAGGCCACAACAAGGTGTCCCTGGAGCATTCACTTCTCCAGGCTGAACAATCCCAGCTCTCTCAGTTTGTCTTCATAGGAAAGGTGTTCCACTTCTCTGGTTACTTTTGTGACCTTCCTCTGGGCCTGTTCCAACAGGTCCATGTCTTTCTTATGCTGGGGACCCCAGACATGGACATAGTACTCCAGGTGGGGTCTCATGAGAGCAGAGTAGAGAGGGAGAATCACCTCCCTTGATCTGCTGACCACACTTCTTTTGATGGAGCCCAGGATATGGTTGGCCTTCTGGGCTGTGAGCACACATTGCCGGCTCATAACTAATTTTTCATCCATCAGTATCCCCAAGTAGTTCTCTACAAGGCTGCTCTCAATCCATTCATCTTGCAGTCAGTATTGATTTTGGGGATTGCCCTGACCCATGTACAGGACCTTGCACTTGGCCTTGTTGAACTTCATAAGGTTCACATAACCTCATGCCTCAAGCCTATCAAGGTCCTTCTGGACAGCATCCCTTCCCTCTAGCAAATCAGCTGCATGACTCAGCTTGGTGTCATCCACACTGTCTATGTCATTAATAATATATTGAACAGTACCTGTTCCAGTACAGAACCCTGAGGGACACCACTCATTACTGATCTCCATTTGGACATAGAGCCATTGACTGCAACTCTTTGGATGCAGCCACACAGCCAATTCCTTATCCATCAAATATTTCATCCATCAAACCCATATCTCTCCAATTTAGTGACAAGAATGTTGTGGGGGACCTCGTCAAAGGCCTTATGGAAATCAGTAGCTCTTCCCTTGTCCACTGATGCAACCATTCCATCATAGAAGGCCACCAGAGTAGTCAGGTATGATGTGCCCATGATGAAGCCATATTGGATGCCTATAAACATCTTGCTGTCATTCATATGCCTTGATATATCTTCCAGGATGAACTTACCAGGTGCAAAAGCCAGGCTGAACTAGGAATCTAATTTACTGTAGCTACATACACCAACTACAGATGGCACAGAGAAAACTTCAGCAACTGAAAATTTGTATAGGATCTGTAAATCTGCAGCTCACCATGTTTTCTTTGTAATTAGCAGTAAGTAATATATAGACAACCTTTTACATTCTTAGCTTATAAGTTCTAGTAATTGTGTATTGTTTCTCTCAGCAAATACAGCTGAAGACTTTCTATTTAAACTGAATATGAGGTAGAGAAAAGCTGCTGTGCTGGGACATCTGAAGGATGGAATATCAAGCTGCCTTCTGAGCCTGTCTCTGAAAGGTAGAGAGAGTCTTCTCCACTTTCTCTTTCCTTCTTGCCTGGCTGTATACTCTCAGTACATCTCCCTCAAACCGGCTCTGATTTTCATTTGTACTCTCACTGAACTAAGTCAACTCATTGAAACACTGGAAACACTAGCCTGTCAACGTTAGGGGTGAGGAAAAAGGAAATCTTTTTCTGCTAGATTACTGAGCAGAATACATTCAGCAGAGGGTGTGAGGAACTCCAGCTTATTTGACAGAAAGACAGCCCAGCTGTGGCAGAACCAAAGAGAAGAGCAGAGGATGAGCAAGGCAAGGAGGAGAATTGTAATAGTTCAGGCATAACATGCAACTGTAGCCTAAGATCTATTGAATGAATAGAGAAAGATTAATTAATTAATTAATTAATTAATTAATTGAATATTATAGGTCTTTTTCACTAGAAAAAGATAAATGAAGCAAAGAGCATAAGCAAAGTTACGTGAAATAGTTATAACCAAGTTTTTGTAACCAACTTGCATATAACAAATGCACATATGGAAAAGATGACTTGTTAATATGTCCAAAGCAAGCTATAGCTCCACTGATGTACAAAAGTTAGTTTCCAGTTACACACTCCTAAAACAACCCAAACCACTATGTTTTTACCAAAAGTGAAATGCATCAAATTCTGGAATAACTCAATTCAATTTCTATAATGAATATTATTTACTCTGTGTTAGTTTTGGTTTTGGTTGTGGTTTTTTGTTTGGGTTTTTTTTTTGTTGTTGTAAAAATATTAACTTATTTTGTATATAAAGAATTAAATTTCAAGATGGATAGAGCCATGAGTTTTAGAAATAAATATTTGCTCCATGTATACTCTTTACCCCCCTCTGACACCTGTCATTTTTTTGCTGCAAAAACAAATGTGTTTGGGCTTTTAATAAGCTTCAAACAAATATACAAATAGCATGGCTTCTAGCTAAGCTGGGTTCTGCAGGTTTTCACAATTTCTGTGATGTGAAAGACCATAGATAATAGCTAATGAGCCAAACTCTTAGGCAGAGCAGTTTATGATCTTTCCATTTTTCAAGGAGACCTGTATCTTTGCCAAAACCTGATGAATCTCATTTTAAAAGCTTTGAAAACTCCAGGTAAAGAACTTAGAAGTAACGTCATTGCTTAATAATTAAATTTAATTACAAAAGAAAAGAAGTAAAATGAAGAAAAAAAAAAGAAAATAACTTGTTTGACAGATGGCTTTACTAATTTAGAAGTTAGGAGCATACGGTAGCTCTCAACTGCCCCTCATTAGACAAGACAGCCCTCATTTTAGACCCAAATCTCACACCAGCCCACTCAGACCTGCTGTTCTCACATATATTACTGTAAATTATTTACATCAGATAAGATAAATCATGAAAACAGGACTGCTGAAAAATCGTATTTGTTTGCTGGAAACACTGAATTTCCAAAACTTCTCAGACTCCTACAACTTCTCTTCCAGCGCATAAAGTGAGGGTCAGATATCTAAAAGAAATCAGAACTGACCAATCCTTATTCTCACTTTGAGCTAGCGAACGTACAGGGATCTTGTACCTCTGGTCTCATTTCATAGGAGTTGGATTAATATCACCTAACTTGTCTGTGTCACAGATACCTATGTCTGAGCTAATCCAAACAGACTCCTTCCATGTACAATGAAGACAGAAGGACATGTCTAAGTGCACAGTTCAGCTGGATTGTTTTAGACTACTTCAGGATGCTAAGAATTTTACCCCAGAAATACCTATTTCTCTACATTGAACAGAGTGTCTAGTGTGACTAGCTTAGACATAAATATTTACATGGCAGACAAGGAAAGCTAAGTGAAAAGAATTCCACCAGATATGGCTATGTGGAAGTTGTGAGAATGTCTGAAAATTGGACTTTTTTTTCTTTTAGTAATCTATATCCTGAACATGTATTTTCAAACTGCTCTTAAAAACATCATTCGTGTATCCCTTATTTAATCTTTATCTCATAAGATATTTATATTTAACTTGATATATCTTCTAGCAAAAAAAGAAGAAATACTTTGTAGACTTCAGGAGGAGTTCTGGGAAGAACTCTAGTATTCGTATAATACCCACACATGCATTCATAAAATGTTCACCTACCAGCATTGATTACTACATTTAAAATGGAATTAATGCTGGGTAGCAACTTTCCAATACATACACACTCACAGCTTCCTAAATACATGTTTATATTTTTTCTAGTCTGGTTCTTTTCCAAAAGAAGGTTGTATTTTTCAGATTTAAAGTTTGAGAAAAATAACATTAATCTTTTCTGAGTCATGGCAGTAGGAAAATTAATGTGATCTCTTTCTAAAATGCTTTCTACATTTGTGTATAGGTATATGTGTATGTGAAGTGTTTCTCCAACAGCACAGAAGTGACTGCAGCCAGAAACTTGAAGTTATTCATACATAAGTGTCTGCTTTAGGCTTTATAAATAAAACTGGATATACAGAATAGAAATTACAAACACCTTAAAATAAAACTACTCCTACAGATTGTGACTAAACAACCAAGAATGACCTAAACATATATGAGAAGATGTGCTCGTTTTGGCTGGGATAGAGTTAATTTTCTTCATAGCAGCTAATATGGGGCTATGTTTTGGATTTGTGTTGAAAACAGTGTTGATAACACAGGGATGTTTTCCTTACTGCTGAGCAGTGCTTACCCAGAGCCAAGGGCTTTCTACTCCTCACCCCACCCCACCAGCGAGCAGGCTGGGGCAGCACAAGGAGTTGGGAGGGGACACAGCTGACCCAAACTGGACAGAGGGACATTCCAGACCATATAACATTGTGCTCAGCAATAAACTGGGGGTAAGGTTGGCCAGGGGACCGCTGCTTGGGGACTGGCTGGGCATCACTCAGTTGGCGGTGAGCAATTGTTTTCATTTGCATCAGTTGTCTTTCTTGGGTTTTATTTCTCTCTCTGTTATTTTCCTTTTCACTACAAATTTATTATTATTGTTGTTGTTGTTATTATTTTTCAATTATTATACAGTTCTTATCTCAACCTATGAGTTTTCTCACTTCTACCCTTCCAATTCTCATCCCCCCATCCTGCTGGCAGGGGGAGTGAGTGACCAGCTGCATGGAGCTTAGTCGCTGGCTGGGGTTAAACCATGACAGAAGAGCATATACATACATATGGGTTTTTTTTGTATTGTGAAACACCCAGTCAATAACATTGAGCTAAGTATGCTGGAATTTTAAAAAGTGATACTTGGTTTTATGTTTCTCCTGTTTTGAAGCATGGCTTACCATGAGCTAAAGCATAGGCTGTCAGGGGCTTCCATCCTGTCTTGTACTATGTTGAGCTCCTCTGTTGCCAGATCACAGCCAACACTGCAGCGCATCTGGCTCTGCGTGAAGAACTGAACAGAATGATGTATTTTGAAAAGTAATTTTTGTCCACACTGAGCTCTTATATGGAAAGACATAAGTTTCAGTTAAAAGAGCAAAATAAAAATTCTTAGGATATATTAGAGAATTAGTCATTTCACCTTCAATAGTCTGATTTAAAGGGCAAACTATTTGTCTAACAATTAAACCAGACATTATTCATTTATTTGTTCAGTGACAGACATTTGAAGTGTTTTTAATGACAAAAATGTGTCCTTTGGCAACAAACATGAGTCCTTTGGCAAACCAGGATATTGTACTACACAGGCATATATAACATCGATGCTGCTGGAGCGTATACTGTTAGGAGTCAAAACAATGGCAGAGGGAAAGAAAATATGGGATGCAGTAGAGATTAGCCTGAGGAATTTTGAGTCATCCAGTTGTGTTGTAAACTGTGTAGGGGTGGGGGATCACTGAGTTATTGCTGGAGTAGTAAGGCTGGGGGTAAGATTTAGTGGATGCAAATCACCAACCTACACAAAGCCCAGCAATGACAAGAACATAAAAGGCATTACACTGAGAGTTTTAAAAAGTTCAGACAAGCCAGTATCTTCCCCCCCCCCAAGAACCAGCCAGCCCAAAGTAAATGCCTACATAAAATGAGAAGAATAATTCTGATAGTTCTGTTGAATATTTCTTTAATTTTCAACAATGTATACAGACAGATTGCATGACAAAGAGGTGCAGTAACATTCAGAGGATTTCTCTTTTATGAACTTGTCCAGCCTTCACTTGTATCCATTTCAGCTGTAACATCCACAGCTTTCCTTAGCTTCTCCCACTTACCCTGATGCTATCACCAGAAACACATCTTCTTGAAAAAAGCCCCAAACTTGTAGCTGTCAAATGCTGGTTTTAACTGATAGTCCCTGGTTCTACTGCAGAAATAAACAGTAGACAGCTGATTCCTCTCCACCTTTCCATGCCACTAATGATTTTGTAGATGTCCATCATAATCTCTTCAGTTATTCTTTTCATTGTCCAGAATGAAAACTTGTAACTTTAAAGTTCAGTTTAAGGAAGCTGTTCCATATATCTGGTCATCCTTCACACCATTCTCTGAATCTTCTCCCTTTCTACTACATTCTTGTTGAGACAGTGGGATCAGAACTGCACAGAGTATAAAAGGTGCTATTACAGAGTGTAATTACATTATATTTAGAGGTTATATACTACTGTCTAATACATACTATTATATAACGTGTGTTATTAAAGAGACATTAAACTGTAATATTTACACTGCTTATAGAATAACTCTTAGTCCTCTAGAGACACAAATTGATTACTGTATCTCAGCTCAGAAATGGCTAACTGGCAGATCAGACACTATTATAATTTATTTGATGAATATTGGTAGAAGTGTCACGGATGTATGACGCAAACATTTTTTCTAGGCATGTACATTTTACTTGGAGGAAAAGCCAGACACTAAGGGCATGTAAAATCTTTATGTAATTTGCTTGTACTTACTTGGGATTAATGCAGAAATAAAATAAGATTAAATTTGACCTATGATGGGTAACAATGAATGCAATCATACAATACTGTATCTTAAGAAGATGTTAAAACAGAAAACAGGACAACAAAAATAAATAGAAGACAGTGAAGTAACAGAAAATTTCACAAAACCTAATGAGTGTAACGAATAGAGTAAATAGAAGTCAGTGTAAAATAAACTACTGCTACTCTATTTTTTGCAGTCTCTATGTTTTCTATATTATTCATATAATGCTATCTTTTCTCCTTTGTTTTATGTTTTTATGCTTTTATGTATGATTATCTTCTAGTTTCTCTTTTTTCTATTCACAACTGGATGTTTTCTGTTTGATTCTTTTCTGCTTCCTTCAGCTCTGCTTATATGCATATCATTGTTCTCACCTCTTCATTTACTATATTTTAAATAAAGTATTTGATGTTTTTGCCCCCTTTTGTGTATTTACACCTTCTTTATATTCTTTTACATGTTTACACCTCTCCTGTGTGCATTCTATTTTTCTAATGCTTTGACCATTTCCTACTTATGCACTCTTCCATTCTCTTTTTATCTTTAACCAATTTAATCTCTTCCTTTCTACCTCTGGGTGAAGTAATACATAATGCACATTTTATTCTCCAACCATTTGTTATTCAAGTAACCTTTCTTCAGTTCTTCTACAGTGTGACAATTACCTCAGAACTGATATTGGTTTGGTTTGGACCACTTTATAATTTCGATACTTCTTTTACTAATGTATCTTTCTCTTCTGTTTTCAACATATACTGGTAAAGCACAAGATTCTTTTATTTATAAATGTATGACAAGGGAAAGCAAAAAAACCCTAGAAGAATGAAGTTATCTGTCAGTGTCACATCAAAATGTGCTATAAAAAGCATCATCAAAAATGCATTGTCAGAAATCCATAAAAATAAAAGAATGGAGGGGGGGTATTTATTTTATTTTACTGTATTTTTACTGAATATGTGAATAATCCTGTCATTCCACAAAGATGACAGGTTCATGTGATGGGTCTTATTTGATAATGGATGTAGAACAAAGAAGATGAAAACATGACCAAAAAGAAAAATAAATTTGCTAAAGTATTTAAATAAATTATGAGCATCTATTATGCTCTAAGTATTGCTCTGCTAAAAGTGCAGAAAGTTTATAATGAATGCAAGTTAGACCAATAAATTGGACATTTACTAATATCTCTTTGCCACCACTGAAAATAGCAGCAACAAGCTATAGAGCCAGTGCCTGTAAAAAGCTAAGGAATATTGCTAACTAAAGCAATTCAAACTGCTTTTACACTGGTCACTCTGCATAAGTGGTCTCAAACACACAGTGAATCATCAAAAATTTATACAGCTATTTTGTTGTGAAGCCAAACATTTCCTTAACTATGAGCTATAGAAGGTAAGAGCACAGAGTAGTTTAGAGGTAAACCATAAAATTAAGCACTGACAAAATTACATGATATGCATTTAAAAAAAAAAAGGGTTTAGGCTTCTGTTGCTGTATTCCATAGGCAAATGATAAAAGTAAAATCTTGCCTAACATTGTTTTCTGAAATATTTATGTTAATTAGCAAGGCTTCCCAAACAGTACCAGGGAACAGTCTTTATCTAGTCCATATTTATTCAGGAAAATTCTTTCATTAAAAAAGATTGTACTTTAAAACGTAAGTCTCAAAAGAAGGAAGGATGGGTTGTGTCATAAGATAAGAATATAATTATGGGGAAGAATAAATCTTCTTTTTAAAGCAGTGCCACCTCCAGCAGTGACCACTTGCAGATGCTTGAGGAAAGGACATAAGAAAAAGAGCCTGTTCTTTCTACTGCAGTTGTGGGTAACCACCAGATCCTGAGATAAATGGTGCATCTGGACCCCCTCTGTGTGTCTAAGAGTCATTTGGATGATCACTGTTAAACCATGCAGTGTTTAACTCTTGTTGTTTTTAAAGGTCATGTTAATTTTGCTACTTCACTCATGTATAAAGATCTCATTTCCTCCTCTTTGTCTTTTTAAGACATTCTTCTGAAAGTTGTTACCTGTGTTCAGCCTTCACTCTATGCTAAGGAGTTTTACTTGATTGCTTTAACTGGGAAATTTTCTTGGTTTCATCCTTCTGTAATATTTAAGAGATTTTCACTACAAGGAATGCAAAAGAAATTGGCAGACTGCACAGGAAAGAAACCACATTTCTGTACAAACTGTCTTTTACCACCAGAAGGGGATTCTCTGCTGCAACCCTCACAAACTACCTATCCCCATCTTTTTGTTCTTTCTCATCATAGTATCTTTCTATTCTCCCTAACATAGCAGTTTCCTACATTGTTCCATGTGTGTTTTCCAGATATCAGAGCCATCAAGATTTTGGACATTTTAGTGAAGTCTTTGACACTTAAAACAGTTTATGAGGAGTCCATCATATCATTTGTGCTTTTTAGAAACAGATTGAGTCAATGCAGGATAAAACTGTACACAACAGCTGTATGAATTTTATTATACACAAATAAAACCCTGTTAGGATCTGAGTAATTACATATTCAGCTGCCTCCCGACAAACAAAATGCACCATTCTTTATCAAGATTACAGAATAAAACATGAAGGTTTTCTACAGCTTACTACTTTAAGACAAATGACTCCTAAAACTTTTGAGGAAAAAAAGAAATATTGTAATCTTGAAAGACAACAGTATACTGTTCCAAAATGTTTTACTCCAGTTGACCTATTTTCAGAATAAGTTTCTTAACTAATTCTTACATTGCCTGGTATATTGTACTGTTTTGATACAACAGATCTAGGCTTTCATTCTATATATACATACAAATATACATATGACTATATATAGACACAGGAATACATATAAAAATTCATATATGTGTATGTATTCCATCTCTATAGCTATATGCATGTCTGTGTCTGTGTTTATGTCTATATCAGACTTCCTTTTGGCATTTGTATGACCCACTGACCCCCCCTCAATTATATGTGGAAAACAAAGACTGGCTAACACACTTCACTGAAGATGGAAATAATTGTATCACATATGGAGATGAGAGCAGGTAGGCATTACTGTTGGCCAGTGGCAGAACTGAGGGGCTGTCAGCAATAAGGTGGGCAGAGAAAGGTCTGAAGCAAGGAGCACTCTGTGTTCCAACGTTCCAGCAAGAAAAGTCAGCAGCTTTTTCCCTGACAAACAGAATTGTGAAACACTGATATCTAAGACTAATTAACCAAAACTTATTAAATCAACTGTCATGTAAATGGAGAGAATAAAGCTCACATAAACATTTTTGATTACTTTATTAGTCCACAAAAGCCATATATTTCAAGATTTAAGAGCCACTTATTTCAGTAACTCTGCAAACCAAAGAGATTTTTGAAACAAAATATTAGTTAAAAGAAGTGAATTTGGTGCAACATTGTTACTATTTTAGTAATATGAATTCAGACACATAACCACACACATAGATACATATCTAAAAATAAAAACACTGGTACATGCTGAAGGTGGAAGAGAGAACTTGTTAACTGGTTGCAGTTAAAACCAAACTTATTCTTATCACAGGCATTCATTTTCCTGGAGCAGATCAAATGTAACAACAACTTGAAAAGGAACAAAGGATAAAATCAGATTCATAAAACAAGTCACCTAAATAGCATAAGAGATGGGTCTTTGTGTCACAGGTGATATTATATTGTGGTCTTTTTAAAAATGAGCATCATATTCTTTTAATGGAAATTATACTAAAGAGTATTATTTCTCAGAGAACCACACAGCAAATGCTGCTGATTAGTTTCTTGATCTGTCTTGGCACCTGATAAGAGAAAGTAGAACTGACTTTCCTGTATGTTTTATAACTATTACATCTCAGATATCAGTAACACAGAACATTTTGCCCAGATGTTTGACACATATGCACTCTTGTCTGTTAGTCACTGATTCCAAGGCTGTGTCCCATTCACGCAGTTCTGCATTTTTTCTTTCTTGCAACACAGTCTGTGAAATCCTGTGAACATCCTGCAAATTACTGTGCTGCGTAACGGAACTTTATCTCAACTCTAGTTAATTAAATCAATAGTAAGCCCTGTGCTTTGCACAAGCAATACTGATTGGCATTGACTGACAGCATTGGCTTTATAAAACATCACAGCATGAGGCTTTGTATGGCAAGTTATTTCTTTTTCCTTCTCTTCATCACAGTTGCTGACATTTTGGCTATATCTAGTGGGTGACAGTGATTCAGCCAGGGAACTATCATGGAGTGTTGTAAGAGCAAGAAGACACTGTCTGTGACTGAAAGCGACCAGTGAGAGGTATGGTCTGTAAACAGACTTGCTGCTGCTAACGTGTTGGGAAAATTTAACCTTAACAAGAACAAAATGATAGTTCTTAAAATCCCTTAGATAATGCTTTATAAAGAAACCTAAGTACCTACAAAGGCACTGTAATTGTGATATTTGCCCTGTAAATTTGAGGAATTCATTATTAATCATTCTTGCGTATAAAGTTCTGGAGATATATTAAATTTTTAGTCTTATAGATATATATTCAGAGGTTGCAAAGGTGAAATAAGAGGCAGATAGCATCCATTCCCCAAGAGATATAGAGCAGCTATTTTTCCTAGACACAGGCAATTACTTTGAAATACGAAGTTCTCAAATTCATTTTTTTTAAATGACAATAAAAAGAAGACATTTATATTAGTGTATGTTCTACCTAGAAATAATTGTATAGGAGCAGTAATTAATATGAAGATATTATTTTTCTGTAATATACGTATCTCCTAGCATCTTGAAACAAATCCAAGATTTGACCTGAAAAGGTTGTGTGAAAGAGAAAAGGTTAATTAAAGTATCCTGGTTATAAGGGTCATACCATTGTCAATGGCCACAGCAGAGTGCTCAAAGAATGTATGAAAGGATGTTTCAATGGAATAATCTGGTTTGAAGAAACAATAGATATTTTTTTCTCCTAAAATATTTTATTTTATTGTATCAAAAACTTCTATTTTTATTGCTTACAGAAATAACTAATAATCCTTTAAAAGGAATGATTCAGTTGCCTTTCATTAAAGTCTTATGATGCTCCAATTAAAAGATCAAATTTTCTGTAGGTTGTAACTGACATAGTTTAATATTCATATTGTTACTGTCTGTCAGATGACTGCCTTAGCCTGATTTTCCTTGTTTTCATTTTCTGGGAAGATTCTATCCTGAATAGCCCAGCTTTATCTCTGAGGCTCAACAAAATAGGTTTTTTAATTATAAATAAATTTTCTTTGGTAAACCACTTTGTTTACACTCTGGAACTGATAGGTTAACGAAGGATATTTGTGCTTTTTTTTTTTTTTTTTAAAGGCAACTTTGAATGGTATCACAATTTTTAACTGAAGAGACTAGTTAAAATTTGAAAGTTGAAATTACAAAAGAATCCAGTATTTGTCAAGACAGCTAAGCCTTTCCTGATCATGGTTATAGCAAAAATAAATAGGTGCCTGTCGCGGTTTAACCCCAGCCAGTAACTAAGCACCACACACAGCTCGTTGCTCTTTCCCACAGTGAGATAGGGGAGAGAATTGGGGAAAAAAGTAAAACTCATGGGTTGAGATAAGAACACTTTAATAGGACAGAAAGGAAGAAAATAATAATAACAATAATAAAATGACAATGATAGTAAAAGTATTGGAATATACAAAACAAGTGATGCACAATGCAATTGCTCACCACGCACAGACCGATGACAAGTTAGGTCCCAAGCAGCGATCCCCCCCAGGCCAACTTTCCCTGGTTTATATACTAGATGTGATGTCCCATGGTATGGAATACGCCTTTGGCCAGTTTGGGTCAGCTGCCCTGGCTGTGTCTTCTCCCAACTTCTTGTGCCCCTCCAGCCTTCTCGCTGGCTGGGCATCAGAAGCTGAAAAAACCTTGACTTAGTCTAAGCACTACTCAGCAACAACCGAAAGCATCAGAGTGTTATCAACATTCTTCTTATACCTAACTCAAAAACACAGCACCCTACCAGCTACTAGGAAGAAAATTAACTCTATCCCAGCTGAAAGCAGGACAATGCCCTTCCCAGAGCTTCTGAATATTTTGCAAACTTCAGTGATGCAGTTCATTTACGTCTTTCTCCAAAGCATTTGGTCATCTGTCCTCCAGGCAGAAAAGTGAAGGTTGTGCCAGTCTCTGCATCCTCAATCATGTCCATGTTGTTCCAGACAAGATGGACAGGGCGTAAGTGCGTGTTACTCCAGTGATAGCAATGACCATAACGTATTGATCAGTAGGCAGCGTGGATGCCAAAGACACCCAACTGAAAAGCCAAAGCCTTGAGTCTTGTGTCATACAGAGAGAAGGAATGAGACAGGGAGTTTGGAAAGCTTTATGGTTTCTAAAATGGGCTCTGAAAATGGAGAACAAATCAGAAAAAAGCTGGAGCAGGACTAAAAAATAGTCCCAAAATTAGCAAAAAATGAAAAGGAATTCAGAAGGAGTGGATCAGCATCACATATTTCACAAGAAAGGAAATGAAGTAAAACTACACAAACCCCTCCAAATCCTGCAGATAGACAAAATATTTCCCAAAGACTGTTCCAAGTCTTCCTGCAAAAATGGTGGGGTTTTGGGAGGGGGAAAAGGAAGAAAAATTTAATGGAAATGGAAATGGAATGTCACTGAAAAAGTGACACATTCAGGAAGAAATGTACCATTCCTGTGCAGTTCTGATCAGCCTATGCATAATTGCACAGAACTCCACAGAACTTGTAAATCCAATTTGATTTGGATGATTAAGTAATTTGAAATAGCAACTGAGATGTAGCAAAAACAGACTATCAGTCATATTTTCTCTGTCTCTCAAAGAAAAGCAGTAACTGAAGGATAAAAGGACACCACAGAAGTATGTTTGTGGGAATTAGGAGAGTACTAATGCTCAGAGGGGAAGATCAAAAAGACAGCAGAGGTTGTGCCTACAGATCCAGCTGCTGTTCCTAGCAGTGCTGAGTCTCCAGCTGGGGGTATGGTACTATGTGCTGCAGCACCTGCAGGAAAACTGTCTGATCCCCCCCACCACCACCCCCCAGGATGTTCCCTCAGGGTACCTTGGGGGCCACAGAATGATCCACGGAGAGATTTGCTGCTCTGCTTTGGCCCTCGTAACATTTTGTCTTATTGCTGCACTAATACCTGACGCCATCCACCCTGCCTCTACTTAGCTCCATTCAAGACAGCGAAAATCAGTTTGCCTCAGATAGTTACCTTTTACCCTCTCTAGCTTTATGACAATCTTTAGTGAAATGAGTTCAGACAATCACATTTTTCTAGGGGACTTTTCAAGGGATCCCCCTTTGCCTTGTAAATACGGTAACTATCAGTACGGTTATACCGATGAAGGTAACTCATTTTTTTTTACAGTATTCCATCCCTTAGACTCCCCTATGTGCTGGATGAGGGCAACTTAGACTACTCTGCAGCACTGCTGGTGGACCAGCACCTTGTGTCTCTTTGAGTAAAATTCCCGTGATGTCTCTGGTTAAAGCCTTTGTCACTGGTGCTGGAGGTGGGGAAGCAAGGGGAATACAAACATGCTGCAGTTTGCCTAAAGTGCAGAAACATCTGCTTGAGTCATGAGTGGTTTGTTGGCTGAGTTCAGCAGGGGAGAATCCAGCAATTAATCTGAAGTGTCACTATATTCGACAGAAATTGTTGCAGAGGGCTTCTGGGGACATAAAGGTAGCTCTGGTGGCCAAAGATTGCATGTGTTTTGGTGTTTTATTCATTTTTAAAGACTTTACTGCACAGAAATAGTAAACTTTTTTGAAGAATAAAGCCTGCTTAGTGACTTTCTCTGTAAATGGTGACCTGCTTTGTGGAAATAGGTATGTCAGCATGGATATGGGAACTTCTAAGAAGATTCATATACCTATAAATTCCTGCCTCTGGAAAAAAGAGCAGTTGTTAGTTCTTCTCTAAAGAAATGGGCTCTGAGATAATAAAATTTACAATGCTTGGGGCCAAGTTTGCCCTTTTGATACAGACTTCATGGGACTAATTTGCATACACAGAAGCGGAATTTGCCCTTTACGTTACTTCCTTTTCAATGACTTCACTTCTTTTCTGTCTGAGATCATCCTTCAGTCCCTGGCCAAGTATAAAAGCCTTAAAAATACAATTTGCAAGAATCTTGCCTAAATTGAAATCCAATAAACATTATGAAGTGCAGAAAATAGTGAACACTATATGAACAACAGAGCTTTCTCAAATTTCAATTTCTCAATTTTTCCAACCTGTGTGTAGAATATATCAAGTATCTCAATATTGTTACCTGTATTGTCCCAAAAGACTGATCCAAAACCACATAAAACAGTAAAAGAAAGGATCTGGGGTTAGGCCTTAACAGACTTCCAGATTCCAAATTTGCTTAAACCCTGTTCCTTTATAAATTTTTAGTTTAATTTTTTTTTCTTCTTTTTTTTTTTTTTCAGATACATTTGCAAATAAAGCTTATAGACTAGATTTTTCAACCAAGCCACATACAAGTTTGTCTTTTGACCCAGACTGGTAGTTAGCTGCCAACTGAACAATCCTGATGATATTTTACTGTTTTGATGGGTCATATATTTATGTGTGAGTTAGGTTCCATATTTATCTCTCTGTGAAAACTTTAAATTCCACCATGACACTACTGTAGAACATTTTGGTTATTCTTCTGAGAAATGAGATTCTAGAAGACTGCCATTTTGTCTATCCAGTTAATTTGTGGAATCTTTCATCCTAATGTAGTTGAAGCAATAGTAATAAATAGCTACCTCAACTCACTTGAAATGTTTAGCTACCAGGAAGAATAGCAGAAGAAACTTTGAAGATACTGGGGGGGGGGGGGGGGGGTGGTGTTTGGGGTTTTTTTTTTAAGAATACCA
>JANZLQ010000008.1:19915331-19928476 GCA_026212715.1 Elanus axillaris
GGGGGTGTTGTTTGGGGTTTTTTTTTGAAGCATACCATCTAAGGTGGTCAGCCACTATTAAACTTTCAGCTCTTATGAAAATTTCTACAAATTTAAAATTTACATACTTATAATTTAAGGTGGAATTTGTCCAAAACAACATGTGCAACAGATACAAACTGTGGTTTTAAAACAGGTTTTGTTCCCATGATAGGTGACACAGAATAAGACTCATTCTGTAGAAAAATCAGAACTCTGAATCCTCTATTTCTCTCACATAGTTACATGTAAAGAAGTTAAGATACCCTGATTTTGTAGTCTTATGTTCTGAAGACCATGAAAGATGTGAAGAAGGTTCATTTGCAAACAAGAACTTATTCCCCTTGAGGAGATACACTGTGTTGTGTTTTCTACTATTTTTTAGAAAGGGCACCTTGTGGACATGACCTGCTTATAATATAATTATAATCTAATTTTAAAAGAAAACAAAATTCTCATAAATAAAATATTTTCCCTAAGGAAATCCTTTGCTAAATCATTCTTGAAACTGTTTTAAAATGGCACTAATTTCTTCTACATAGAGTATTGGTTTGAAGTCATTGAATTTTCCTCGTAGCTACTTTAAAATCTTGTTTCTCATTCATTACCAGCCTAAATTAACTCATCAGTACTTTAAGTTATTAAACATTTGGGGAAAGCAGAGAAGAAGGGTGGGGGAGCATTATACCTGGCAGTCAGCCAGGTCAGATACGTAATAGCCAGCCAGACTCCTGAACATAATGCCTTTATTGAGTTATTTTTAGCAATCGGAGAAATTTCCCAAGCATCAGCCTCACACTTATATAAATATCAGAATGCCAAGAAAACAAGCAAATATGTTCTAACACTTGGAAACAGGAGTGGCAAACTCTCCAGTAAAATTCTGTTAATCAATCATCCTCAGAGCAGATAGCAGCAAGGAAGACTGATGCAATTCATTTGGCCAGATTTCAAATTTTCTTTCTTGCAAATTTCTTCTCAGTTCATTTCCAGTTTCCTTTTTTATGTTTGTTCTTCCTATAGGAAATACGTGTGATATTTAATCAACATGGAGAATTCTGGTAGACATCTGGAATGGTTTTTGTCTTAGTCATAGGGTAGCCATGACTGAGCTACACACTCAGATGTCATCACAAGCACATTGATCATTAAAAGATGGTTAAAAACTTTCAGGTTTTTTAATTTATTTCCCCATCCTGATAATGAGTCCATTCAGCTTGATACTTTATATTTCCCTCTCTTCTTATTTGTGACTTCTGCTCTGTGCTGCCAGCAGTATAATGTCTGCAAGGACTGGTTACTGCAGTGCATTCTGCCTGTATCTCTGTTGCAACAGGGAGCTTTAATTTACAGGGCCAGCTTCCAAATCTGACACTTTCAGCCCCCTTGTGGTACATCTCAAAGTGGCCAGGTATTGCTAAGTCTGGCACATCTCTGAAATGTCTTATAAGAATAAAACCCTCTGTGTAACAGGAGCTCTACATTTGTCCAAAGGGTAAATTTTTCACCTTGTGCCAATGACATCAAGAGGAGGAGGGATTGTACATTTTACCTTCTGATACCAGCAGGATTAGTATATTCATATATTTTGTTTCTTGAATTGCAGTAACATCTAATTATCATTCACAAATTTTGCCACTTTCTTACTTATGTTTCTTACTTACTTATTCTCTTCCTAATAACCTTCCCTCCTTTTGATAGAAATACTATTCTTATCTTTAATAAACTTTTCTATTTTATTGTCCTTATCTCCTTTTTGTAAACTTTAGATGACTCAACATCTTTTTGTTTGACTTGTTTCATTTGGAGTTTGATCTAATCTGATTAAAGCCAAAAGAAATTCTTCATGATACTTTCAATTGTTTCTGGGTCAGTAAAGAAGGGATTAATTAATTAATTACTTACATCATTGGAATATCATGTGCAATAGTGACTGAGTGGTGTTGATATGAACCCCTTCCATATTTATATATTTTGAAGAACTTTTCTAGCTTAAAATTTCCTATTTAAAATTTGAAACTTTTGGGGAATACAGTTCCTGGAATTATATAATCACAAATTTATATTTTTAGAAGCTTCTTCTCTCTCTCTTACTATGTAAAAGGTACATAGGAGCGGAAAGTGTGGGACCAGCTATCCTGAGAATATCCAAATGTAGTAACTTGCAGTTTTCAAAAAATGAAAAAAAGAACCCCAAAATAGAAATAAAGAAATGTACCTTAAAATTTAATTTACTTTTTTTTCTTTGCTCTGGAACAGTAAATGTAGAAATATATACTTGTATATGATTTAGAAGTGTTATAATGCTGTGCCCTTTGTCCCTTTGACATGGATTTTTATTGCAGCTCATTAAAATCTTGATTCTGGAATGTTTCTTTAAGCAAAGTATACTGAGACTGTACAGATTCTCATACCAGAGAGTAACCAAATCAAACCATTCTACAGATAAGGATTGCATATTAGTCCCTAGAAGTCCAATTTTCAATATCAAATTCTCAATTATTTTCAAGAAAAACTTCCAGAGGCTGATTTTTTTTTTAAAGTTATTTTAGGTACTTTCTTAGGATCTAGCTGTGGATTCCTGGGAAAATCAGAAAAAAATACTCCAAATTCCCACACATTTGCCTTCTGGAATACAAGTAGGTTAAATATCATTCATGCAACATTTAAACTGCCAGAGGCCTTAAAATGGGAGTAAATTTTAAAAAGTTTATGGACCTTCCAAGGCTTTATAAAGTTCTATACCATTGTGCACTGATCTTCAGATAAGTAAGAATCCAGAACTGTTTTAACACTGAACTCAGTGAACCCTTGCATTTCTTTCTTGACTTAAATTAAATTGCTCATGGTCACTGATTCTAACTGTTCTTACAGTTTTCCGTTTTCACTCCAGTCTTGCTTTCTAGTTAGATGCAAATTAAGGGTGCCTTCCTCTGTGGTTAGAAATTCTCCTTTTTTCATAATAAGGTGTCTTGTCTATTATTTAGCAGTTACCCATGATGATATACAAACATATAAGCTGCTCAACAATTGCAAAGTCAATTTTCAACAGAGTTAAAGCTATTTACACAATGTGAGAATCTGACTACATAAAATTCCTCCTGGAGTACACCGTCTTGGTTAAGTTTAATGGGAATTATTTCAGAAACATTTATTTCTCTTACTTTTATTGGTTTCTTATTCTGCTTACTCTAATAATCAAAACTGTCTCACTATAATCCCATATTCACCCACTTGTCAGAGCCAATCATTGATCTTATATACATAGATGAGCAGCAAAGAGGAGGGGAGGGAAATAGTTACCTCTAATCTGGGTACATTATCTAATACAGAATGAGTCCTGATCTGGATCTTTTGTAAAGTGACAAATGATGCATTTGTCCCAGAAACAAAATAAATTTCCCAAAATTATTTTTGTCTGTTTTAATGTTCTATTCTTCAAGATTTATGCAGGGGTTTGTCACATCACAACCAACACAGACAGTATTTTTCATTATCCCAAACTTCCTATAAGAAAACATTGATATATATTTTCTTTTTATTGTTGTTGTTGCTTTGCTGTCATTTGATAAAAATGAAAACCTGATTTCTGACTTCCAGGTTTAGGGGAACTCTCTTTCTTTTTTCTTTTTTCTTTTCCAAATTATCTTGGAATCATAGAATGGTTTGGGTTTGAAGGGACCTTAAAGATCATCCAGTTCCAACCCCCTTGCCATGGGCAGGGACACCTTCCACTAGACCAGGTTGCTCAAAGCCCCATCCAACCTGGCCTGCAACACTGCCAGTATCCACAACTTCTCTGGGCAACCTGTTCCAGTCCCTCACTGCCCTCACAGTGAAAATCTTCATCCTTACATCTAATCTAAATTGTTCACTTAATCTAAAAACATTTGAAATGTTTTCACGTAGTTCTATTCTCCAGGTGTTGTGTGGCAACAGAAAAAATAACCTTTCTGCACTCTTACATCAGGTGGCCTTTATTTTCATTACTCATATTTATCTGAAATAGACCATCTCACCTATTCTTGCTCTGTTGCCTATTACTTTTTCGTCACATTCCATTCTACAGCACAGCTTGGAGCTGGAATGGAAGGCAAGTTTTTCCAAAGACAAATATTTCTATTATAAATCTCACCACAGGCAGCAGATTTTTTCATGCCATGTTAACATGGTATAAACATACTTGACACATGACATTTATTTTTATATAAAATAAATAGCTTAATTTATCTATGTTTTCCCACAATAAAGTATGTTTGATACTCTCTGTCTCAGGGCTGTTGTTTTTAGAAATATATCAGTAACGCGACTGCATCGTGAACTTTACACTTTTGTATACAGTACAAGATATATATGAAGATCAAAACCTAAAAAACAATCCCATCTTCTGGAAAAATATTCCACTCAAATGCATAAAAACTGTGGCTCCTTGGGGTCATTTAGACATGACATGCTTTTCTTCAAATGAAAGCATGATTTAATTATATATTTACTTATATTTCAATACAGCTCCATCTCAGATCTTTGCATCATCCAAAGTTGACTGTCTTCAAACACTATGAAGAAAATCTGTCTAATAAAGGTTAGAAGTTATAGAACAAGCATAATGTTATCAGGCTTCAAGGTCCATCAACCAATAACAATAAAAACAAATCGTAGTAGCAATTCCCTCATCACACCGTAACATTTAGTTGCCTCTGTTGATGTCTTTGGAATTCAGCTTAATATCAGACAGCATTTTCTAGCTTTAAAAGAAAAAAAATCCAGTAACAACAAAAACAACAAATCTTAGATAATTCCAAGGAAAAGATGTGGCAGTTTTTATGACTCTTGTAAAGTTTAGATTAAAGACCTTAAAACTATGATCAGTCATTAGAAACAACCTGTCAGAAACTGAAAATGGATACATTTAATAGGAAGTTATGTTTATACCCTTGTTAGCTATGGTAAGTATGACACTCCAAATATTTAATCAGTTTCAACAGTTTACAAAAGCCATCAGTCAGGTTTAACAAACACGACAATGCTCAGTTTCTTACCAGCAGCTTAATGGTTGGGGCAAGCAAAGCAAATTTATTTTATGCAACATCAGCAGAGGTACCAAAATCTCATTTACTGGAAAAAAAATTTTTATTTCATGTGATACCTCTAAAAATGACAACCAAACACTAACAAAGTCATTTTTTATGGAAAGCTTTCCCTTACTGAAGAACAATGGTTTATCCAAAGATTACCAGCAATATTCACTTGTCAGTAAAGCCAAATATTGTTATTATGTTCATAAATTATTCTATCCCACCCTTAGTTACTCAGCTATGTAATTTAATTGAACCAAGTCCATTTCTACAGATTATTTTAGCTAAAAAAATAACATAGCTAGGTTACTACCCACCCTTCAGTCTCTGTGGTTGGCAGATAATCCCCTACCCAATTGCTTGCTCACTATCCCTGGGATAGGGAAGCGAATCAGAACAGCAAAAGTGAGAAAACTTATAGGTCAAGTTAAAGAAAATTTAACAAGTGAAGGAAAAAAAAAAAGAAAAACAAACAAGTGATACAAAACTAATTACTCAACACCAGCAGACCAGTGCTCAGCCAGCCTCCAAGCAATGGCTACCTTGGCAAAACTCCCACAGTTTAGTTCTGAGCCTGAAGTTATATAGCATGGAATATCCCTTTGGTTACTTTGGGTCAGCTATCCTGGCTGTGTCCCTTCCCAGCTCTTGTGTTGCTAGCCTACTCGCTGACTGGGCAGAATAGCAAACAGAGAAAGCCTTGATGTTGCATAGGCACTGCTCAATAAAAGTCAAAACGTTGCTATCAACACTGTTTTAGTCACAAATCTGAAACACAGCACCATATAGGCTGCTATGAAGAAAGTTAACTCCATCCCATCCAAAGCCAGTACATTCAAAGCCATTCAAAATGAACAGGTATGCATTTCTTTTGGGTCATGGAGGCATAATCTGTACCCAACCAAAGAATAAGGCTCAGATGTATACTCCTGATTATGTAGTGAAATATCTCATGTCATCAGATGGTTAAAGAAACCTGGTTTATTTTTTCTAAATATGGAAACATTGTCATTAGAAAATTACTTTTTTTGCCATAACATTGCCAGGAGGTGTGGTCCTGTTTGCTAACTATTCTGCCAATACATAATGGGAGTAAAAGTTAAAAACTAAAGAAACAGCTTTTGGAAAAAGTGATTATAATTTTTTTCTGGGAAAATCTTTGTTTCATTAATTTTTAAATGCATTTTAAACTATATATGCATTTAGAACATTCTTCATCTTCTATGGAAATTTCCCATTAAATTAAGAGACTTGTAAGTATGGAAGACTCCTAGAGTTTTGTTTTGTTGGGGTTTTGGTTATTTAACATCCTAGATTTTATCCATTCACCACTTCTAATCTCTGGATAATCTAGTCAATTTCTCTACATTCAAAATAATTTCTAAAAATCAATTTGGCATAATTATTTATGTTCATAATTAGTTATTAATACATTGCTAGGCAGTCATCTTGCAGTCATTAGTAAAATGTGTAATCCTCAAAAGAAGCATGTGCATATAACAGTCACAACTGTGTAGCACTTAATTAACTAGAAAACTGAGATTTAGGTAATGACCAGAGTGTCTTCATCAGGTTTTTTTTGTATGGACACAGCTTGAATACAGTTTGGAGAGAAAGGCAGAATAAATGTCAGGACCAAGGTTAAAGCATAAATTACACCAAAGATGGGTTTAAATTAATCTGGCTTCCTGGTTGTTTGGAGCAGAAACTAAGAAGTATATAACTGTGCTGGAGACAATGAAGTGCATAGATGAAATATCAGATCACAAGCATTAATATTGCGAGAAAATGTTAGGGCATATAGTATTACTGTGATTGAAAAAAAGAGAAGGGACTTGGAGGTTACATCTAAGAAGTAATTTCTGATAACCCTTTTTCTGTAGTTTGATCCAAAATCAAAATTTCTTGTGATGCAAGAATAGTTTAGCCAACTATAGACACAGGAATTAGGATCCTCTAATTCCTACCTTTTACCAGGAGACAACTTTGTGTGTGTATGTCTACATTTTGATTATGCTGAGCAGTAGAAGAGAAATTATCCACAACACACTGTCTACCACTGACCCTTAAAAGAGTATTTTGGTTAAGCTCCCCAATTCACTAGATTGCCACCAATTCATTCACATTTCTAGAGGAAGATAACTGCTAGCTTTAAACCTAGTTTAGCATGAAACAACCAGTTTCCAGACAAGGAAAAGATTGAAGACAGAAGATAAAGCCCCTACATTTTAAATGTTTATAATTTTAAGTATTATGGGTGGAGTGAAATCACAGAAAAATGTAGGTTGGAAGGATCATCTGGTGATCACTTACAATCAAGCTCCAGCTTAAAGAAAAGATAGAATGGAACCTTAAATGAGCCTGTTCACAACTTCTCCAGTCAAGTTTTGAAGATCTCCAGGGATGGAGGTTCCACATTTTCTCTATTCTGGTAATAGCTGTCATTGCAGTTAGCATTTAGCTTCCTAATGTGCAGTTCGGATTTCCCTTGTTGCAACTAGTGTTTTGCCTTTTGTCATTATGTGCTGGTTTTGGCTGGAATAGAGTTCATTTTCTTCATAGCAGCTAATATGGGGCTATGTTCCGGATTTGTGCTGAAAACAGTGTTGATAACACAGGGATGTTTTCCTTACTGCTGAGCAGTGCTTACCCAGAGCCAAGGGCTTTCTACTCCTCACCCCACCCCACCAGCAAGCAGGCTGGGGGGGCACAAGGAGTTGGGAGGGGACACAGCCGGGACAGCTGACCCCAACTGACCCAAGGGACATTCCAGACCATATGGCGTCATGCTCAGCAATGTAAAACTGGGGGAAGAAGGAAAGGGCAACATTTGGACTGATGGCATTTATCTTCCTAAGTCCCTGTTAGGCATGCTGGAGCCCTGCTTTCCTGGAGTTGGTTGAACACTTACCTGCCCATGGGAAGTGGGGAATGAATTCCTTGTTTTGCTTTGCTTGCTATTTTTTTTGCTTTCCATATTAAACTGCCTTAATCTCAACCCACGAGTTTCTTCACTGTTACCCTTCTGATTCTCTCCTCCATCCCACCTGAGGGGGCAGTGAGTGAGTGGCTGTGTGGGGCTGACTGCCAGCTGCGGTTAAACCACAATGCTACTTAAAGCTTGTATAGGTCAAGGACAATACTTGCTAATGTTTGAAAAATCCACTTTCTTGAAAAAGATTTAGCATACAGCAGTATGTCCTATTATCTGCATTATTACATGCAAGAAATCTATATCTATATGACTGTACATAACTGTATTTTAATATGTTCTAATTCTGGTATTCTTTTTGGTGTTTAAATAAAAATCTTAGCCTGTAGTGTCAAAAAGTGATTTGGAGTATCCTGTATTACACCAATAAGGAGGGATTTTTTTAACCGTTATAAGAAATTGCTTTGGGAAGTGACAATACTGTAAGCTTAGGAACTCCTGTGAACTTGGCATACATACATACACACATATCTGTATATAATTTCCAGTAGAACTGTAATGCTGCAGACAAGTTCTTGCCTATATTAATGAACAGAAAGATTGCTGCTACTTTCCATAGAAAAAGCCTAAAGTGGTCTTTTTAACTTCAGTTACTCTTGGCCAATATATATTTTGACTGATAGTGTTTTATGAAGTTGTTTGTTTTTTCCAGCATTACCTATCATACGAAGACCTTGAAACACCCTTATTGGGGTGATATCAATATTTTGTTTTTCTTGTAGATGGGGTGATGGGGTTCTGGATAAATTAGATTTCTGGTCATAATGTGTGGGGTTTTTTCATGAGAACAACATGATTAAGTCATAGATTCTCTAAGTCACTATGGGAGAAAACAAATTTAACTTAGGTACTGCAGCATCAAAATATTAAACATCGACCTAAAATAATGTGCTAAAGTTTCCTACAGTTTCTTTATAGCTAATCTCTGAACAACAGAAGTTTCTCTGAAGAGTAATCTAGGAAACCTACATTGAGAAGACTCTTTTTAAAGTTAGCAAGTATAAAATGTTAGTATAACATGTATTAAGAGGGTGTTTTAGCTCTTTCCTCTGAAGTTTAGTAACGTTGAATTCTCTTCAGGGAACTGATACTTACTAGAAAAGGAGGAGACGATTTTAGCATTACACCCTAGTGGATGGGTGTTTTGTTTGGAAGTGTAAACTATTTTTCTTACACGATTAACAAGGACTAAAAACAGACTCCATTTTGAAATAAACCAGCTAGTTTCCTCTGAAACAAAGCCCATGTGTAGAATTTATTTAATTAATTCCAAAGACTCTCTCAATAAGCTTTACGCATGACACTACATGAGGTCTGGTCCCTTTCTCCCTACTCAGACTTCCAATTTAATCTTAGCATGTCAATTAGTGTTTGAAACCACCCAAAATGCCTTTTTGCTATATGCCATGGCATGTTCTGTAAACCTTCAATTTTAGGCAGTAGAAAATCTTGTGACCTGCAGCACAGTCCCCATGTAATTTCAGACATTTTGATTTCAGCTCCCATTTCTGCAACCCTAATATATACAGTTTAGGGCCACATCTCCAGAAGAAAAAGTGTGACCATCCACTATGCATGGCAGATGTTCAGCCAGCTGTGGAGCCAGATAGTTGCATTGATGTATGTCACAGTGTCACTTGGCCTTGAAGGCCAGGAATTAGTCCTTGAGGCAGACCATTTAACACTGTAGATGTGACCTGGCACATTTAGGCATCATTGTAGAAAGATGATTGGACTACCATTCCTAGGTAACTGTAAACAGATTTTAGAGTGTCTGAAGTTTTACCCTTGAAAAGCCTTACTGGAAACCTCACTATAATTGACTTGCCTATATTTTAATTTTTTTTTTTCTACAGGTAGAAGTTAAAACCGTCTGTTACTTCATGGGTCAGTATGAATGGTATTTCTTTTTAAGTAATATTTCTAAAAAGGATGGAAGTATTTGTAAGGTAAATTCAGTATGGGCAAGGAAAAGAAAAATGGCACAGGTGAGACTGTAATTATTGCTCACCTGCTGTAAAACAACATCAAAAATATCATTACAAGCAACCTTTTTCATTGCATTTATCTGAAATTTCAACAGTAGAAATGAGCTTTTCATACACATAAAAATAACCTCAAAGTACACCAAAACATTATCTTAACCAAAATACCACCCCCAAACCCTTCTTTAAACTAATTTCTGTTTCTTTGTATTAAATTTGAATAATAAAAAAATACAGTCAGAGATACTTTGCATTTCCTTCCTCTGTATTTGCTCTTCTCTGTCTGCCCAGAAGATACTAATAAAATAAATTAGGATTAAGTTTTAACAATTAGTTGAACTTTACATCTGAAGTCTTACAGTTAGAATGGTTTGTATGTGACAATGGTAATAACTGTATATGTAAATACTTGACATAGGTAATAAAACATATAGGTGTCCGCATATACTCATGTTAAGTGTGTCCTTAACTTTATATTCCAACTTGATGGATTCCACTTAGCCTTTTGTCTTTGGAAAAACAGAATCAAATTAATAATGTCAATTCTTATATTCAAAGTCTGCTCTTTGCAGCTTTCTCTATCCAATCCACTTACTCATGAACAATAGGATGATCACAAAGAATTCTAAAGTTCATAAAAGTCTTTCTGGTAGCTGGCAAAATTTTATGGAAATAATTTCTGCAGCCCAGTGGAATGACTGTGATTTGTTCTACATTCAACACAGTGCATATCATATATATTGGTCTTTGATGTCCTGCAATAATAAAAGAAAGTAATATATATGGAATACACCTCTTAAATTCAGAAGCAAAAGGTTACTGTGACAACAAAATCTGACGGTAGGGAAACTGGAGGGAGAGCGCATGTGGAACTGTGAAGGCCTATATAGCTTCATGAACTAGTAAAAATATGGATAAATTATGGAATGGATATGTATTCCCGCTTTAAAAAAGCCTGAAAAATTTTAGTATGTTCCAAGCTAATTTTGGAGCACTCAAAAATGAGGAATGCCATCAAGTAGAGTTAACTAAAATGTGTCAGGTTTTATTTCACTTGATTCTTGTGGGGTTTTGTGGTCATTTTCATTCTTGAAAGTGAAGCAGAGATATTTTTATATAACTATTAAAAGCCTCCTAAATTTCTAAGTCATCAGGGAAAATATTGGTATTGCAGCTGCCAAACATCTAGTCAGAACTCAGTTTTAAATAAGGAAAAAAGGGAGTAACTTCAGAATATACCTTTAGTTGACAGAATGCAAATACAGTGCTTGAGAAGAAGCTTTTTAAGCACTTCTGGGAGTGCCAGTAGGTCCTTTGAGAATACCTTTTTTGGACTAAATATATGAAAAAACATTTTATCTAGCCATTAGTCTTTACCAGTACATACACATGATATATTATTGCATAGATGCTGGATTCTAGCAGTTTGACTTTAATTGAATTTCACATTCTTGCTAGATTATTAACCAGTAAAGGGTTTTTTTGGACATCAGGATATTGGGATATATATACACACATATACAAATATATATATGCACACACAAACACATTACAAATCTATAGCACTACCTTCACCATGTGAGATCAAAAAATTACTCATTTAATTACTAACAATATGTTTTATGCATTATGGCTCTTATGAAAATTACAGAAAGAAAAAGAGCACTTAGTTGAGCTGAAAAACCTTTCTTTCTGCTGTTATATCAGTTCTCCTTGTCACTTGCATTTTGGACTAATTTTGAATGTGATTTATTATTCGTTTCTAGATTTGTAAATGTGAGATTATGGTGCTGATGCAAAGACTGGTAAACAAGGAAAGCTGATGAAAACCAGAGAGATCACTAGCATCATTAGGTGTCCTAGATGTTAGCAGTGTGAATAAATTAGACATGCCTTACAGCCTACCTTTGCTTTAGTATTGCACAGTAATTTATGGAATAATATTTTGCTACTGTATGAACAAAATATAATTATTGTATCTATAAATGAAATCTGACAGTAAACAGGTATTATTTCAAAATGTATTTAGTGTTTAATTAACCTTTTTTCTTGTTTGCCTAGAATACAATCTGTATACATTAATGCATCAGTATTTCATAAAATGCAATTACGCTGAGAACTGAACACTGTGCATCATTACTAGCTAAAATCTATCTACAATGCAAAATTCAATTTTAAATAAAACTGCATGCAAATAAATTTACAAAAGTATGCAAATGTTATCATCCTCTTTCTGACTTGAACTTTTCATTTAAAGCAGCAAAGAGAAAGGGAACATCTGTGTGAGTTAGGGAAGCCAGCTAACGAAACTAATCATGTGTACAAAGCATTTATAAGCTTAAGTGTAAATGTAGGTGTAAGTCTAAGTGTAAGTCAGTCATTAAAATAAGAAATGCAAACAATATATCAAAAATGCATAATTTAGTGTATGCCTTCAAGCCTACAATTATTTTACATAGTAATGACTTCTGGAAAACTTAAGTGTTTCAGTATATACAGTATAAAGGAATAGAACTATATCAGTATAATCAGTATAAAGAAATAGAACTCATATCCTTAAATGACTGTAAACCACTTCACAACATATATTCATGAATTCTTACAATGTCGTTATTAAGCACATACTCCAGTACTAATTTTATGGATATTTTTACATGAAACGAAATATGTTTTTAATCAGCTTGCACAAATAATTTTGAGTGATATAAATCTTATTTAATTTTAGTTATCTACACAGTGTGGATATCTTGGCTAGTCACTCAAGGGTCCCTCTCCCTTGTGTAGAGAAATAGGTGCTTGTTAAGGTGTTATTCATCTGACTAAATATAGACATTGGATTAAATTATTTCCGTTCATGAGATTTCCGTTCTACATTTTTGCATTAGCTGTAAAGGAAGTTGTCGTGGTTTAACGCCAGTGAGCAACTAACACCACGCAGCCACTCACCCCTTCCCCCCCAAGTGGGATGGGGGAGAAAATCAGGGAAAAAAAAGTAAACCTCGTGGGTTGAGATAAGAACGGTTTAATAGTACAGAAAAGAAGAAAGTAATTATAATGATAACACTAATAAAATGA
>JANZLQ010000008.1:19928576-19947005 GCA_026212715.1 Elanus axillaris
CCCTTCTGATTCTCTCCCCCATCCCACCTGTGGGGGGGCTGAGTAAGCAGCTGTGTGGGGTTGCCAGCTGGGGTTAAACCACAACAGTCCTTTTTGGCATCCAGTGTGGGGTTCGAAGGTTCAAGATAACAACAGATTTGATTGGAATGTGCTAGATTGAATTTACAAGGATGAATGGCAGAATAATTACTGTAGTTTCCTCAACAAGTTGTAGAATAATCAGTTAATATATTTGTCATTAACTTCTTTTCAATACCAGAAAAAAGAAATGTGTTTTTAAAATAATGTGAGCAAAGATGGCATTAGGCATAGAGACTGTGCTTGTGCTATGTCACCTGGGATTAATTTATATAATAAGTGGGCAGGAAGGCTTGTTAAACAATTGTGTACATTGATAATTTAGTTATCAAATCCTCAGGTAACCAGATAATCTGGCTTGTTAATGTGCAACAAACAAAATATCTTCAAACAACCAGTAAGGGAAAATTGCACTGGGGTTTGCCATGTTAGTACTATACAATGCTATAAATATTACAGAAGCAGACTTAATTTTCTATTTCTTTTTATCAAGGACTAAATACAAACAGAAAACAAGACAGAATCCTCTGACTGCTTCTGTCTTCCTGGAGTTCATGAGGGTGGTTAACCAGCTACAAAGGGAGCAGCTGATTTTGGGGTATTAACACCTACAGAAATTTGAATAAAATTATTTATATTTATCTTGAGATATCTACTTTTGTTATAAAGGATTGTTTTTTACTTTGTTCATTTTTTCTATTATATTTGAAGCAGCAGGTTTAGGTTTTTATAACAAGGTATAAATAATTTATAATGTTTCCTTCCTGCCCTTAAAAAATGACCACAGCAAGCTGATATTCTTCTTGTTCTACCTGTGCCAGTAGTTCTTGCTGTGGCACATAGTAGGAGAAAAGTAACCTCCTACAGCATAGCCACATTGAAATACTGTGAATATATAAGGCTGACACTTCTGCTTCAAACCAGCCCAGAAACTGCTAGGTAGTACTTTCCTGCCAGGCACCGTATGAGGAGAGTAAAACATTTCTAAAAGCTCCTGAGGGAGAAATACAAAACTAGCTCTAAATATAGGCAACATTTTTATATGGTTATGAAGCTGTAAACAAAGTCTGGCAAAAGGAAGGTGGGGTTGGTGGGGAAAGGATGCAATTTTAGGGGTTGTGACAGTGGCTCTGTGTCTATAATGTGTTTCTGTCAAGGTCTCATTGGTAGTGCATAGTAGTTATCTGCATAGGTGTTTTCACACTGAGTTTTAAAATAACTTCAGAAGTTTATGCACAATTTAGCAATTGGTTATCTGGGGATCTAGAAGAGCAGCGTGATGCCAATAATTGGTAATAACTACAACTGTGCAGTCAGCAACCTCAGTGGCAGTACGCTACCATTCTCTCCCTCAGCAGCAGAGACCAAATCTGTACTGTGCCCTGCTGTAATCAGCAAATGACCCAAGTATCTTAGAGGGGTCATAGCCTCATTTCTTTGGAGATTGCTTCTCTTCCTTCAAACAGAAATGTGTTTGGTCACTGCTGAAAATAACTGAGAATTTAGAATTCATCAAAATAAAAGGTGTGTCTGTGCGTGCTAAATGACTGTGATTGTCCCCAGCAGATTCAACCTAGTGAATCATGTCCAGTTACCTTTACCACTCTTCCATAAGTAGTCCTTTTCTTTCTGGTCTGCACACAGATCATCTTGATTTTTTGATTCACTACATTAAGTGAAAAACTTCAATAACAGAAAGAGAAAGAGACCATAAAATAGAGACAAATTTCTTTTGCTTCATACTACTGCATCCCATGGTATGTGAGTCTGGTGAATAATGAAGCTGGAGAGGAAAATGTCTTCCAATCTGCACCAGATTCCTGTCCTGGACTGAAACCAAACCACAATTTCTCAAAGTTTTTCACTGTACATCAAAGCAGAAGCATTGACCATCTAATTCTTATCATTGTGTGTACTTCCTCTTCTTCCTCTGCTGCAGTTTTAGGAGAAACATTTTCCAGAACTTATTACCCTCAGAAAAAGTCAGAAATCAGGAACCTCTTCCTGTAACAGAGTTTTCATATCTATATCTGTCTCGTGAATTTAGTTCACAACAGTATGCTCATAGGCTATTTTCCCAAGCAGAAAGAGGACAAAAACAACAGAGTGTGAAATATCTAGCAAATTACCTGTTCTAAAAAGAAAATAAAACGTATCACATATGAAGTTCTTACCTGTGGACAAGAATTTCACTGTTAGAAATGTCAGCTTTATCTCTGGCTCTGAAAAAAAGCCTAGAATATTTATTTTAAGATCTGGAATTCATGTCATGATAGTGATATGCATACTTTCATGTTAATAGTCTACAGTTGTGAAAAGTAACTTTTTGTTGCTATTACATCTGTACGTTTTTGCTGTAGAAAATAGGAAAGAATACATTAAAAATGTTCCTCAGTTCACACTATTGCATGATAATACATATATAGCACCTTCAATATTTTGAGGGACTTTTAGAAAAATCATAATGTGCTATGCTAGCCAGTTTGTACAGTGATGCCTAAAGGCAAGTTTCTTGCATATCCCACTGAAATACTTATTATTACCCAAAACCCCTGAGCCTTTATCAAAAGATTTGTTAAACATGAGTGCTGTTTATGCCTTATTCTGTCTTTGATATCATTAACTTCCTTCCGTGATTGTCTGAGCAAGGGGACAAAAAAAAAAAAGATTAAAAAAATAAAGGAGCTAAAGTTTTCAACTCAACAAGAGATGAGCTGCACAGGCTCTGTGCTCAGTAACTAGTAGTCATATGGTACAATTAACACAGCCAAGGGAAGAACTAGCATCTGTCAAAGCTACAAACCTGATGACTGTGCACATATAGTCAATACACCTGCAAATCTCCCAAAGTTGAAATTTTCCATTTGGAAGTACAGAAACCAGGTGAAGCTGCTGATAATAGAATAGAATAGAATAGAATAGAATAGAATAGAATAGAATAGAATAGAATAGAATAGAATGTTTCAGTTGGAAGGGACCTACAATGATTATCTAGTCCAACTGCCTGACCGCTTCAGGGCTGACCAAAAGTTAAAGCATGTTGTTAAAGGCGTTGTCCAAATGCCTTTTAAACACTGACAGGCTTGGAGCATAAACCACCTCTCTAGGAAGCCTGTGCCAGTGTCTGACCACACCTCTTGGTAAATAAATGCTTCCTAATATCAAGTCTAAACCTCCCCTGGCACAGCTTTAAACCATTCCCATGTGTCCTGTCACTGGATCCCAGGGTGAAGAGCTCAGCACCTCCCTCTCCACTTCCCCTCCACAGGAAGCTGTATTGAGCAATGAGGTCACCCCTCAGCCTCCTTTTCTCCAAACTAGACAAACCCAAAGTCCTTAGCTGCTCCTCATAGGACATGCCTTCCAGCCCTCCGCTGGACACATTCAAGGACAATAGAACAAAATGTAGAGAAGTTCTCCACTTACACCAGCATTATGCAATCTCCTACCATTAAGTAATGTCCCTGTCTCTTTCATGTGGCAATTCTCAACATCAATAAGTACCAATATTACAGTGATCAGTTTGGAAACCCCATGTAACCCCTCATCTCTATAATAATCACTATTTAGAAAGCCAATATTCAGGACGCACTTATGGTTACATCTTCTAGTCATTGCTCTATATTAATAATCAGCTACAAAAATATATTTTAATGTATTGTAAACAATTTTATTTAAAGATAGGGTTTTGAGAACAGTAGCTTTTGTTTCTTATTTTGTATGACACTTTGTTTATGATTTAAACTATAAAAGATCTCATATATCCAAGGTGAATTACAGATAAACTGATAAGACTGTGCATACATTATGCAGTCCTGTGACAGATGAGGCAATGGTGTGATCCCTGTCATAGGCCACATTGGAGAAAATAGAAAGATAAGCTGTACAGCTGAATATTTACAAGAAATTGTGATCAACTTTTTAACAGCAAATCATCAGTGTTTCCTCTTGCTTTTTGGAAACTCAATCACCTGTGTTAGGTACTGCAGAAGAACATGCACATCTTTCTTCATATTCTGTTCTATTGCCAAAATATTTGATATTCATACAGCAGAGTATAGTCTGAATGCTTACATGCTTCCCTCTTCTAAGAGGCTGAACCCCTGCAAAACCGTCTGCACTTTGGAATGTCTTTTTGATATGTCCATTTCATATCAATAATAACCAATATGTTTGTTTTAACTAAGAATTTCCAAAGATTTCTACAGGGCACAGTATCATACTGCCGACTCATCCAGATCAGCTCCAGTGCTGCTTTTATGTAGCATTGCATTGTCATAAAATACAGTCCCTTAGCATTTTTCACAGCATAAACAAAGAAAAGTAGTGACCTTTGAAGGACATGTTGTGTTCAGTGCTTTGCCAGCATCAATGGAAATTAGAAAGAGATGCTGATTCTGTTATTCATAAAATAGCCAATAATCTGGAAATGTTTTGATAGCATGGAGAATCAGTAATGCTGAATTCAAAACTGGTGAAAAAGCTCAATTTTTTTATTCCCTTGTGGTGACTGTTTTGCAGGTCCTTTACGGATACATTTGGGGTTTTTTCTGTGTGTGATATTTACAGCTGCAGTTAAATTTATGGAGCTGCATGTGCCAGAAATGTATTTGCTCTTTAAATGTCAATTCTGTTTTCCTTTACTATATCAGAAATATTTAAATCTGGGTGGTTTGTGCCTGTGATGGGCTAGTTTTTTACGCAGAGATCTCCATTGTCATTGCAAGATTTTAGGGCCCATCAGTTGAAAATTACTCATTCATACAGAAAATTGACTTCACATTATCTTGGTTTAGGTTGGTTTTGCATCAGTATGCAGTATCAAGAGGTACTGAATAATTTTCTTCTAATTTGGGAAAGAAAATACCAGACTGGTACGTTTTTATGTTTATGTATAGTGCAATTATACATGAATAGTGACATAAACACCTTCTCCCTTTCTGCTCATTTTCTAACTTCTTTTTGTTTCTCTACTAGTCTCAGCATAGTATTTTTGTTTTAAATACAGAAAAAAGTGCATTTGTAATAACGTGGAAGTGTGGTCCTAACTTTATTAATAGGTGTGAACCAACTGTCGTAGCCCTGAGTAGAAAATAGCATAAACAATGGACCACTTCAGAGTACATATGACAACTTTCCTTAACCCAGGGAAGATTTTTCATGGTTTGCACTGCACATTTGAAATGTCTTGTTGCAAATATTTGTGGTCAAATTCTCATCCAGTCATAAATTTGTCTAGTTGCACTGAATTCAAGGCTACAGCCCATGAAGCATTGTCTCAGAGGCATCGGTTAGAAGCTTTGAAAATCTCTGTTATATTAGATCTTTACTAATAATACTGGCTTTACTAATAATAATGGCTAGTTAATCTGTTATGAGGTATGGAATTCTGAGAATTAGCATGCAAGGAAAATTCATTGCATTATATTGCTCATTTATTTGGGAAATACAGTTTTGGTTTATTGCTATATGATTATTATAAATAATAACTTGTAAATGTTTTGTAGTATATTTTGAAAAAATCATGAAGTGTTGATAACACAAAAGTATAGTACAACACTTTGCCATGAAATCTTTATTAGGAAGATAATTCATTTTGGATGTGAGTTAAAAAAAAGTTCAGCTTTCTGAAATAAATACAAAATAAACCCTTTTATTGACAACTATGTACAGTTTGTCTTTTATTTTATTTGACCATGTTATTTTTCTTAGATGGTGTATATTTGGGCAGCATGATTATTCCTTTGTTATGTCTTGGCTACTGCAAAGAGAATCAAATGGGACCTCACTGGAGGAAGAAGCAGGCTGTTCTATGTCTGGAAGCGAATGAGCACACTCAGCTGGCAGGAAGCTTCTGAAGTGCATCATGCAGCAGTGGCCTTCCATACCACATCTGGCTAAAGACAGAGAACCCTGATTTCTACCTCTCAGGAGAGCACTCCAATATTAGATAATAATGGCAACATTTATTTTGCCTTATTTGGACATACAGACATTAGCTGTTAAAGCCTGAACAGGTCACTCTAGCCTATGTTACAGTCAATGGGAAAAAAAACCAACAATACCAAATCCATCTCATCCTAAGAAAAGCATTTAAATAGGTCAATTAGTTTTCCTGCCAAATCTGGCCCTTTCAGTGCATTTGCAAACAAAGAATCTTAAAGTGATTAGTATTACGGCAGCTGAAGCTAGCAAATACATATTCCTTTTTCTGGTATGGAATTCAAAATGGAGAGGAAAGTCCTGGATTGTAATCCATGCTCTCAAACACTATGCCTAATGTTAACTTTAAAAGCCTGATCTCATGACAAGGAACCTGGTTGAAAACTTTAGGGTGCTCCCTTCCATTTAAGAACTTCAAGATATGAACTACTATATATTTTAGCACTGGTGAGGCCAAACCTTAAATACTGTGTCCAGGTCTGGGACCCAGTATAAGAGAGTTATGGACATACTGGAGAGATTCTGGCAAAGAGCCACTAAGATGGTTAAGAGGGCGGAACATCTCTCCTATGAGGAAACATTCAGAGAGCTGGAACTGTTCAGCCTAGACCACCTCAAAGGGATCTCATAATTGTACTTAAATACTTGCAGGGAGGGTGCAAAGAGGACAGAGCCAGGCTATTCTCAGTGGTGCCCAGTGACAGGACCAGAGACATTCCATCTTAACATCAGGAAACACTTTTTTACTGTGAGGGTGACAGACCACTGGCATAAATTGTCCAGGGAGGCTGTGGAGTCTCCATCCCTGGATATATTCCAAAGCCATCCAGACATGGTCCTGGGCAACCAGCTCTTGAGCAAGGTGGTTGGACCAGATGATCTCCAGAGGTCCCTTCCAACCTCAAGCAGTCTGTGATATGAAAGGTAGATGTTGACACCAAAATTTTTCATACTTTCGAAGAGAAACAAAATTATTACTCCATTATATGAGGAATGTAATCCCTCAGTATAGGTTACAAGTGTGCAGAGCACTTAAGCATCACTTTGGGGAGCTTGTCCAAGACTATCCTAAAAATGCTCATAAATACTGGTGTGACTAGTAACCTAGAACTTATTTTGGTCCATATAGTCATGTTTTCCAAGCAAGATTTGAAGCGGCGACAGGAATAAGGGAGTGATCAGAACACAACTTAGGCCATACCCCAAACATCTTTTTCCTCTTGTTCTCAGTGTCACAAATGTTTGTGGACTTGGACACAAAATCAAGCAATCAATAGCTTGTGGAATAGCAGTGGAAATAAGGCTAGAGCTTGTTAAGGATTGCTTAGCAGTTTACTAAATATAGCACAATGCTGTAACTAAGTAGTGAAAAAGACCTATGAAGTTCTAAGTTTCTCACCTTGGGAAATTGATTAGGGTTTTTTTGGTTGGTTGGTTGGTTGGTTGGTTTTATTTTTAAAGGGCACTTGACATTTTTCAGGACACCTACCTCTGAATTCATACCATGCAGGTTTAGAAATGTAACTGTCTTGTCTAAATTAAGTGTGCAGTTGCCCTAGGTTTCTGTTCTGTATGTTATATTCCCAGTTACATCTTCCATTTCAACACTTTGTTGTTAGTTAGGTTAACTGTAGTGAAGGTGATAGATGCAATGTCTCTCATTTAGATAGAGTGAGGAAAAAAACATCACCTTGTCTACATCCTTTATAGAATAGACAGCTGAAACAGTAATGTATTCTGCCTCTATAAAGATACACACAGAGCTGGAGTAAGAGTTATCTGTGTTTTCCTATACTTTGCTAAAAAGAGAGGCTTACTGTGATCTGGTGATAAACTTAGACGTGCAGTCTGAACTAAAGGCCTGTGTGTGAGAAAAATAAAAGTTTGTAATAAAAAACAGAGAGGTAAACAATATACAGAGATACACAGACACAAGATATTGTTTTTAGTGTCATTTGAACATAGAACTTTTGGAGATAAATGTCAGAGCTATGTGAAAAAGGGCTAAAAAATATGAGAAAGGAAAATGGAAAGAACAGTGGCATTTTCTTTTCTCATAGATTCTAGCCTTTCGTGCCCCCATGTTCAGAGGAAGATTTTGTATATTCTTTAACTAACTTTGGGGCACCTCAGCAAAATACTCTAAAATGTTGCTGCCATTACCTTATACTGGCTAATTACTTAAATTTAAAAACTCCTTAGAGGTAAGCTGGAGACTGGGCTGTTGTTTTTCATAACATGCCTGACACTTGAGACTATAGAAATCAAAAAGCATTTCAGTCTCCAACAATAAGTTAATGCCCCCTTTTGTCATGAAGACACTGAAAGGAAGACATCTGAAGGCCAAGTTGTTTCAATGTAAGATATACAGTTTTATAGCAGATGTGTCAAGTATATTGAATTGTCTTATTGTTGTTGCATCATTATATTAGCATAAAAGGAAAAAACAACACAGAAGATTAATGAATATTCTCTTTCCCTGCTTTTTATACATGAAACTAGAAACACATTTTCTGTGCAAAAAGAAGAAAATATATGGAAAGACTTTTAAATGCTTGGCACACTGAAATATCTTCATTTAGGTTCTGACATTGGAAGTCTTTCATTGATTTTGGTGAGATTTAGATCAAAATTTACATCTGAATAAAACAGAGATAAAGAACCTGAAGTCAAAACTATTGCATTTTTTATAAAATTGTATTTTAAGCTCTTACATGGCTGAACAAATAATGTTAAAAAAATATTCAATCTTTTATTAAACTTCTTTAGAGATGAAAGAAAGCTTGGAACTAGCTCTGCATATGCAACAAACTGAACAAGGTAAATGTATTCCTAAAATCTGTGAAATTAAGTAATAAAATTATCTTTATCTTGGTGTGAGATACAGAAGTATTATGAGGTATATTATTAATAAAGGTAATGCACAGTTACTAGGCACATACTGTGTCATGTAAATAATGAGCACATGAAAAACGTTATTTACTATGATTTGGAAAAGAGCATAGGCACAGGACAGAAATATGTAAATAATTTCTACAGAAACCATAACAGCATTCCTATCTTTTCAGAAGTCACACTGACTTATTAACATTTTAGTTCCTTTTTTGTTATTTTGAAAGCTCCCAATTGAAAACCTTTTTCTAAACAAATATGCTATACAAACATCCAGTTACCATGAAAATAATCTCATTAAAAACCTTTGCATAAATATTTAATTCTTGTAAGTTTTGTGTTTTCAGAGGCACAGACACACATTCTGATCTGCCAGTCAGACTTGCCTTTCTGACCTGTTTTGCTTGTCCCCTTTCCTTTCCAGAAGTGCTACTGACAAATCACTGCTGCTCAGTGTGCTGAAGAAAAGCTGGCTTTCTCACCATGTGTTCCTTCTCATGGTCACCCTGGTAAAGTGTGCATTAGACCGCAATTACTCCCATCTATTACATTATTGATAGCATTTCTCAGACTGGGAAAGTTAAAAATCTTTTTATTTTGATATTTTCCTTACTTAAGTTTAATATCTGCAACCACTCTTCTTTTTATGAGAGGGAATCGAAAGCAACTCAGGAATTAATGTGAACATGTGTTATGAGTGGGAGGAATGTCAGTTTCTGAGGTAAGCATACGGGGTGATGCATGTCAATCATGGCAAGCATTACCTTCAGGGAAAAGGAAGAGCTGTATCAGTAGTGAAGTAGTGCATGTAGAAAACCTGTTTGCTTGGTGTTGCTGGGTTAACTCTATATATGTGCATACACATGGCAATGATCTTGCTCATTTCTGCTGAAAAGTTGTGGATGAGAGGCATCCAAGTTTTATGGAGAAGTACTGTAGCAATAAGGAGGCTTTTGAAGGTAACTGCTGTTTTTTCTAATTTTCTTTTTCTTTTTATTTCTTTTAATAGTTCTGACACATGGGAAAGACTGGAACTTTCATTTTAACCCCCCCTTGCTGTACTATCTAATCCCTGAAGTAATCACGCTAGACTCCTTACACAAAGTGTGTGCTGGGAAATAATAAGCATTTTCAGGGTGAGATTTCATGTAATGTATTTCTGAGTACAATATCAGAATGAATCTACAGTTTATCTCATTCTACTGTTGAACTCAGAAACATGTGATTTACAGAGTCTACATATTCCTCTATCCTTACAGAGATATTTGATGAAGATACCATCCCCTGATTCTAAGCCTAGACAGGGTCTACAAACAATAATTCCAGGGACTAAGTAGGCATGCATGTCCCTCATTACTTCTGGAAGCTTCCATTTTCTTTCCTATGTCCCTCATGTTTAGCAAAACATCATTCGCATTCACTTATCAATAATAAGAAACCAGTCTTTCTTTTTATGTCTTCTACTTTTGATCCCACTGAAGCCTCAGAAAAATATGTCACTAATGGAGTTTTCTTGTTACCAGTTCAGACTGGCTTCTTCAACAGCACTTAAGCATCTGAATGCACATCCATTAGTCACCTTGAATTCATGTTAAAGTTGTGTTCTCCCTTAACCCACAAAGCATTCTCAGAAAAAATGTTATTAAACAGAGTTGCAGGGAACATGCCTCAAGTACACTGTCCATCTTAACAGAGTCTCCACTCCTAACAATTCTTATGTTCACAGAGGAAATATGACACGGGGAAAACACAAATCACAAAGTCAGTTGCACACATGCCTGAGAATGAAGCAAGAAGAAATTCTATTTTTATGAAAGAATGAGGGCCACTGTGCCAAAAGTCTTTCAGATCCTTTCAGTAGGTAAATTAATTCAGTAAGGGTGGGAGATTTTCATAAAGCTATAGCTACCAGTCGGTGACTAATAATCCTTGTCATTTAGGAAAAAGAAGTTCATGAAGAGTTTGCACAAGGCATTCTAACTATAGGTAAGTATTGTTAGCAATATGTGATTAATTAATCAAAAACATTACAGGATTTCTCTGTTAACACTACAGTGAAAACAGCTTATTATGTTCTCAAATAACTTGGTAATGTTTGTAGTCCAGCTAATATTCCATATGTATATATAACAATATAGGTCACCCATTCATATCTAGGTGCTGGCAGCAGGGTGGCTGCGGGGCGGCCTCTGTGAGGAGAGGCCAGGGCTGCCCCGTGCCGGACACAGCCGGTTCCAGCCGGCTCCAACCCACCCACCCCAGGGCATGGCACAGCCCCACAGACAAGGCCAAGGTGCCTCTGGGAAAATGTGCTCAAGAAAGGGTAAAAAAGCTTGGGGGAGGAGGAGGCAGAAGAGTCAGGAGTGAAGTTGAGACTTCAGAAGAAGGGGGTTGAGGAGGAAGGTTGGTTTAGGTTTGTTGTTTTGTTTTTTTTTTCTCACTATCCTACTCTGTTATTAATTGTCAGTAAATTGAATTCATCTTCCTCAGGTTGAGTCTGTTTTGCCCATGACAGTGACTGACTGGTATGTGATCTCCCTATCCTTATCTCATCCCACAAACCTTTTCGTCTTACTTTCTCCCCATCGTCCTGAGGAGGGGGAGCGAGAGAGTGGCTGGGTGGACATCTACTGGCAGCCAGCCAAGGTCAACCCACTATATGTTCTCACTAGAATGGAGGGATAACACACAAAACAAGTTTACTGTTTGTAGGAAAGTGGATTGAGATATAAAATCCAGCAAATATAATATATGCAGGAACAAATCACTATCAATGTTCTTTATCTATATATATTTTTAGCAGAATAAACCAGAATAGAAGGTGTCATTTCCTCTGCAAATGATAACAGACTAACACAGATGCTATTTATTTTGCCTGTTTGTATTTTCTCCCCTTTCCATTTATAAAATACTGCAGTAGTTCTTTCTGTTCCCTTTGTTTTTGCCTAATGCAATATCACTTTTCTGTTTTCTCACATCATTCTTTCCACTTAATAAGGATTATTATCATATATGAATGTAAATTATGTACATATGACTAAAGCCCTAAAGATTATGAGTAGAGGAAGACAGCAATTCTGTATTTGTTTCTATTGCTGGATAGGTGGCAGATATGAAAACACTGCTATTCATGTCAATACATTAGCAATGAAAGGCTTGAAAAGAAGACATCAGAGTAGTGACATGCCAAGAAGGCAATTCAGTCTCAAAAAAGACACCGAAAGAACCATACAAGGATTAAAGACATTTTGAATATAAACAAGTTTATTATTGAAGTATCAATTACTGCATACATCAAAACAACTAAATAAGGGTTACAGTACAAATGGTAACATCAAAGCAAAAGATAACTCTCATTTTGGATGAATACTAGTATGAAAACACATTTTAATAGAGTCTGTTTATCAGTTCCTGTGTTTTATTCTATGAGACTGCTTTATCCCCTATGGCAATAGCTGCTGAATATCATGAACATTTTCTATGAACTCTTATTCAAGATGGAGAAAAAAAGGTATGTGCAGAACCACATGCCTCTGTAAAATGAGAAATTGTTTGTAATTATAAGATTTGTAATATAATGCATGTGTATGTAAACAGTATATATGTGTGCATGTGTGTGTATATTTGCATATATATATTCAATATGTATGTGTCTGTGCACAAACTTTAACACAAAAATCTTGATACTTTGAACACAAATATGAAGACAGGGTGCTCACTTCAAAAAATGTACACTCTGCAAACCAGAGTGGAACCAGACCCATTTATCAGTGTGAGTACCATGCACATAACCTATCCCATTGATCTCAACAGAGATGCCTCTGTGTGTAACTGTACTCCAAGTGAGTCAAGATTTGGCTGCATGGCATTAAGCATGCACTTGTCATGTCATCTGTGTTAGACTTTATAGGAGAGGGAATGCAATTTTGATTTTTTTTCTTAGTCTTTGACAAGAAAAAAATAAAATAAAATTTTAAAGATAAATTATATTGCCAGTATAGGTTATACTGAAAAACTTTTTCAACTAAGTCAACTTGTTGAGTACTGTTCATATATAATATCAGCACATAAAGTCACATAAGTAATTTTCTGTAGCTATACTGGCTTTCTTCTTTTTTATGTTCAGATTAGATTCTATATAATGTGATTAGATTACATTATGTGGAAAAAATACCTTCAACTAAGGTAAAATAAAATTTATATTGATCAATGAACAGATATCTGATAATCAATCAAAAGATAGAAAGGAATGAAGTGTAACATTTTTTAACAAACATAGGTTGTCAATCTATTGGGTTTCCTTTCTCTCTCCTCCCATCATTGTTGCATATAAGTAGTCCCTAGACTTTACCAAACTTGACTTGAAAAGTTCACTGATTTTCTTTCCTGATACAGACTTATTTCCTTCACTGATCATGCTATTTATTTCTATGCCTGTTCCCATGTGAATTCATATTTTTAAATGCCAAAATAGTACCATACATAACATCTGTGCTAGAGACATCCATATTTTAGAGGCTAAAGTGAGTTGATGCAAATTCCCATTTAGTCCTATTCTGGTACTGTCTTTAGTTGATAAAATTTGTGGAAGGTAGTTGTTTGTTGATTGATAGTTCTGTGTATCTATTCTTTTAATACCCCATTATACAGATTATCTCATTCACTTGTGAGTATTAAGATTTTTGAGCTTTTCTTTCTCTTCAGTTATGAGAACATTTCCATATCTTCACTTTTCTTTCCAGTATCTGACTTGTTTTATCACCCATTATAAATATCCTCATAACTGTGCCAATGAGCATGTTTTGTTTGTATTGTTGAATTCATGATCTCTAGAAAAAATTATTGAGATAGAAGAGAATAAATCTGTCAGAAAAGAGCTAAACAATTATTAAATATAGCTAATGAAGTGATATCAAAGGAAACAAAGAGGGATAATGCCTATTCCATTAGTATCTTAGCATTAAGTTAGTGTTAGGGTTGGAATTTGAAAGTCAGACTTTTTAAGATCACTGGTTCTAATTCTACCTAAATTGCTGTGTGAGTTTGAGCAACTCACAAGACATCTGAGTGTTGATATTGGTAAAACAGAGGCAATGCTTTTCATAAACCTATGTGATAGTCATATCATGCTTTAACTAAATATTTAATGTATTTCAAATGCTTTGGGAATCTAGATGAAAATTTCTATGTTTGTGGAAGTTTTAGATTCTCATTTATTTACTATTGTGATGTTTTCTCTAATTTTGAGTTCTGGATTATCCTATTACAGAATATGAAGAGACTTTACTGTATTATGCTCTACAAGTACTTGAAATTTTTTAAGGTGAAGAGTCAAAAGCCCTACATAAGTATCCTGCACATATAAAAAGAAAAGATTTAAATATAGTTTGGGAAAAGTGCATGTGCTATTTTTCCTCTTTTAACGAGATCTCCTTCATAAAGTGCTCAGAAAACTCAGTTTTAGGGATTTCCCATATTTCCTCACAGGCTTCAATTTTAATAATGAATAGTATTCATTTATCTTTTTATTATTTTAGAGCAACCATGATACCCAGTAACAGTCTGAAAATATTAATTTTCCATAAAAGGGAACCCCAAATAATATTAAGATATGATAAACATAGGCAGCTGTAATTGAATGTCTTGAAAATAGTTTGAAAAAGAACAAACCTTGCTCTTGATGCTACAATTTTAGCATTGCCTTTATTGTTTTCAAGATAAAAATCTGTTTCTTGTATTTTCATTATAGTATACCACTTGCATTTAGTTTGTACAATTTTAAGAAGGTTATAGTAACATTTATTAAAATAGCTAACAAATATAAAGAAAAGATATCACCTACTTCAGTATGATGGCACTTCAGTACTGCTATTTGGAAAACAAAAGACACTATTAATGTCTATAATAGTATTATATTACTTTAAATTACTTTCAATACAAAACTGATTTGCATTAAATATACTTTCAAATAACAAGATCAGTATAACAAAAGCAAACAGAGCAAGAAAGGTTTAAAATATTGTGATGTTATTTAATGCCAAAAAAAAAGCTGAGAACAATGAATATTTATAAGCTTTACTGTGCATTTTTTCCACTGATAAATAATTAAATGTTTTCTTTATAACATACTTCCTTGTAAAAAACAACAATGATAAAAACAATACAAAAACTCCACAACTAAAGAAAGGAAAATAGCTTTGGCTGTGGTCATTCCACATACGTTTGAGGTCTAAAGACTTTTTTCCCCTTTTTGGGTAAGATTTTTCTAGACTTCGGAAATCTAACAACATTCTCCCTGTCTTACTTGTTAGTCATTAACACTTAAATTTCCTGCCTAAGTTCAAAGTGCCTAATTACAGGACCTATATTAAAAACAAACAAAGAAACAAACCACCAAAAACCCAATCATTCTAGTCTTCTTTTGCCATCAATGGTGAGAGATAGGAATCTTCAGAAGCTTTGCCAGGATAAAATCTTAATTACACTCTGAAGGTATTAAGCCCTCTCCTTTGACTGCTAAGAAACCTGACATAAAAATACTCCTAAACTTTCATGTGGTACATAAGCATATAAAGTTATATGGGATTAATGTAGACCCACCTTGCCAGTGAAGTCACCACTCCAGTCCGTTCCATTTTTAAAAAAAAGTAATTTGATTTTAGTCATATAGAAGAAAATTCAATAAAATTTGCTAGCTCTATTATATTGGGAGGATCAGGCCTCTCTTATAGACTGTTATTGCACAGATCATACTATACATGCCAGAGTAGGTGTCTTTTCTGGTGTTCTTTTAAAAAAAAAATAAATAAAATCAGAAAACAAACCATGTTTGTTTATGTTACCATATATTCACAAGTAAAATTAATTATTCCCAACTCTCATTCCAAAATGCCAACTTTCACACACTGTTTTTTAATCACATTTCAACAAATTCCATCAGTTTACATTTTTTATTTCCAAGTGTGTTTTTCCCTGACTACTCTACAGTGATAATTATTCTCACCATGTTGGTAGGGAATTTCACAACATTTAAAGAGCCAAAGCATCTTTACACATGCTGCTAAACATCATCTCTCGCATTATTAACTCTGCATTTTAGGGGCCTGTAAATCACCTGTAGTGTGGTAGAACTGGAAAGGAAATATTACATATAAGTTCCCTGTCCAGCAATCAACTCTCTATGCATACACCCTCAAGTAGTTCCATCAAAGTAAATGGGACCATCATATGCTTTAATTGAAGCACCTTCTTGAGTATGCTCATGGTTAAGTATACTCATACTAAGCTCATCTACTGGATCATGGTCAGATACTCTACCATTTAAGGGATCACAGTTATAATGATTCCAAAAACTAAAACAGAAAAGCTAAAAATCCTATTTATTCTATATTTAGCTGCATGAAAGCAAATAAAGGGGAGAGAATAGTAATGTGCACCAAAACTGCAGAAAGTCTTCCTTCTTTGGAAGGAGCTAAAAAGATCTTCTATCTCCTTCTGATAGAAACTAAAATGTCTAATTTAGAAATAATCTCCTGAGCAGCCTCTGGTTTTAGGATAGGCTGAACAATTTACACATGTACCATAATCAGAAATTTGAACCTTCTTCTTACCCATCACCTGTGGTTATGGGAATGTTACAATGGTGAGGATAGGCACAAACACCTTTTACCAGAAGCTGTAAGCCTTAGTTCTTTGTGACCTTTGAGAAAGCAACTTAATTGATTCCTGCTCCTTGTTGTCATTTTCAAACACACATTTGTCTGAAAAAGATTTCTGACTTTACCAGTAAAAGTAATTGTTGAGTAGACAAGGAGGAGAAGAAGGCAAAGCCTAATTCTGTGGGGGAAAGATATCTTTTTGTCTCAGGTCATACTTCTAAAGAAATGGTACATGTCAAGATTTTTAGTGAATGGCAAGCTCAAAACAAAACAAAGAAATGTGTATAGAAAAAATAAACTTGGTCCACAGTGACACATTTGGGAAATCAGTGGCTATTCTATAGTTCATGTGTTTGGACTGAAAAGCTTAATATAACAGCGGTTCTAAGTGTTTGTTTTTTGAACCACTAATTTTTTTTCCAGTACAGTAAATGGCAAAAGGATGAACTTCATCAGCTGAACCTTGACAATTCCATTAACAGTAATGGTGATCTTCTGAATTTAGTGATACAATCTGGACTCAGGCACCTAAAGTGAGATGGGAAGCCATATATAGACCTACAATATAAATTAGTTAAACATTGTTTAGAAAAATTGGAGACATGAAAACCTCAGCTCCATTATCCATACAGAAATGCAAGTAAAAAAACTCCTGCCACTTAATATAACTATACATATATTTCTGCAGATTGTAAATCAGTGTAAAACAGTTGAAGTTTCTATGTTTTCGTGGAATTAGTTTTAGTTAAAGCCATTATGTGATTGCACCAACTCAAACCCTCATTTAAAAAACAAAACAAAAAAATATATTTACCTTGATGAAAATTGCCTTGACTTCAAGATGGGAATAAATTTCTACAAATTACACCTTTTGTAACATATTGTATAAGTAAGGATTTTGACTAGTTCAGCTAGGCCAACAGCTGAAATTAAGGCTACTGCTGTGTATAAATTAGAAGATTCACTTCCACACTACATATTTAGATTTTTGAAAACAAATTGCTCTCTAAAACCATAAAATCCGTACATAATTACATACCGGTACTCACAAACCCCACTTGTTTCTACGTTATTTCTAGTTTCACTTACGGGAATACAGACTGTACATTAAAGAGTCTATAATAATCATGAGCAATAAACAAATGCTCTCACTTAAAATCTGCTGCCAACCTGAGTTCCCCTTGAATTTTTTTTGTTATTTTTATGTCTGCACAAGTAAACTTCTTTCTTCTTTATATATGTGATCTGCTGAATGAACAGGAAATTATTCCAACCTAGTCTTATAAACAATAATACAGAAAGTTACACCTGTTCTGTAGTATATAAGATAGATCTTTAAAAAGAAACAGCTGGCCTTCATATTCTGTATAGGCATGAGCATTTTCTGGTATTTAGCCAGGAACATAAAAATGATTAAATTCTAATTCATAATAAATAACAGTCTTATTTTATATGCCTTGACTTTTACTCTTACTTAATAGTCCCATTTGTGCATGAAGAACTTAGTAAAGGTCAGGTCCCCACCATTTTGGCCTCTGTGCAAATGTGTATAAATAAATTGTTCCTTCCTAAGGAGTTTGTATTATAAATGTACACAGAGTAAATTCATGCTTCCATAGAGAATGACTTGTACTGCTCAGTGGGAAAACATCAACAACACAAAACAGAAGTCTCAGTGTGTATGTTCCTCTCCCCAGCAAATGAAGTGATATTGAGAATATGGCTCCAATCTCTGCATTGAAGCCAATGTCAAATCTAAAGGTGATGTCCTGGTTTCAGCAGGGATAGAGTTAAGTGTCTTCCTAGTAGCTGGTACAGTGCTGTGTTTTGGGTTCAGTATGAGAAGAATGTTGATAAC
>JANZLQ010000008.1:19947105-19966435 GCA_026212715.1 Elanus axillaris
CTGGGTGTTGATCGGCAGGTGGTGAGCAATTACTCTGTGCACCATTTGTACATTCCAATCCTTTTATTATTACTGTTCTTATTTTATTAGTGTTATCATCATCATTATTACATCATTTTCTGTTCTATTAAACGGTTCCTATCTCAACGCACAAGTTTTACTTCTTTTCCTGATTTTCTCCCCCATCCCACTGGGTGGGGGTGAAGTGAGTGAGTGGTTGCATGGTGCTTTGTTGCTGGCTGGGGTTAAACCACAACAGGTGGGAACACAGAAAGCAAATATGCCACACAGAAGTTCCTCAGGTGGTGTAAACTGTTGTTTCTTTGCTGAAGTAACTAAGTATGACATTTTTCATCAGCTGAGGGACTGCCCCCAGTATTTTGCAGCTTCTTGAACATGAAGACAAGCATTCATCAAGGCAAGCTGGGAACAGCTCTAATTGAATGTTTCTTTACTATTGAATGTATCAATCACCAGCATACAAAGCAAAACACTGGAGGGCCAAATACATTCCCCTTTTCATCAGGAAAGTTTGCAGGAGACACATAGAAATACTTTCATGGACCCTTTATGGGGTGGCCAAACCTAATGATAAAGATTAAGGGAGCCTTAGCAGCAGCATTTTTTACAATATGCCTATCTTGAAGCATATATATTGCATTGAAATCAACAGAATGCTCCTATGTTTAAAGGTGGGGGGTATTGTTATGCTAAAATGGATCTTATATTAGGATTGCACAGCTGCTGCTAAAAGTTTAGATGCAACCTGGTTTTCCTCATGCTGTATTAAGCAGTTAGTTAAATTTCCATGATCTCATAGAGCACTGCTCTTCAATTCGTGTATACCATGCACACAGGTAGGAAGTTGAAGCAGAAAGAATAAACTGCAATTTATTACTGAGAAAAGAGACTCTAAATGTCCATTTGCAGGGCAAAATGGGGTTTCCCTATTAGCTTTACAGTTTCATTAAATGCATTCATTACAGTTGCAATTTTCCTTCATTGTTAATAAGCATTGTAATGTATAAAATACATATTTAATATATAGGATGTTATAAATTATTATTAATTCTTCCTAAGTTCTTCTACGACCAATAGTATAAATCTCCGTTAGGTATTCTTCCTTTTCTTTGTCTAAAGCATACTTCTTTGGCCAGAATCATTTGCAATGGTATGGTTTGAAGAAAGATGTTTACAAAAACAACAGGTATTTTCAGGCCAGATCACAAAGCCAGTCTTTAACTATCTTTCTTCATCCAGTGTCCTTGATTAACATTCTACTGGTTAGTATTCATGGATATCTTTTACCAATTATTTTCAGTCTCAATTGTTTCTTATCATTGGAGCAACGATTAAATGATTCTGGGATTATTGTGTATGTAGATGCAGATGTAAATGTAGACGTAGACATATGCATATACATATTTTCTTTTGTCAACCCCTGTTACTCCTGAAAGTTAATTTGATTTCTTTTCTAGATGGGTACAAAAGGAGGGAAAAATCAATAAGTGATTTGAAAAGAAAGGGTCATACACAGATATTACATGGAGCTATTTACTAGCATGTTGATATGGTCTCTGCTCAGCTGCAGAGGACCAACTTCACCTCACATCTCTGAGATGTTCTGTTTAATGCAACAGGATATCCATCATTGCTTCACAGAAACAAGTATATATCATCCATACAACAACAGAATTAGTTGCAGTTTTTGAAAATGGGCTTTTCTGAAGCTATTTGAATAACCGTGTGGAAAACCACCATAGGGAAGAAAGTTTACATTCAGCTCAGTGCTAGCAATCATCATGCAGTAACAGTCTAAAAAAATCGGTCACAGACTGCCCTGTCTCTGGATTTGGACCTAGAAAACAAACCGGAACAGCCAAACTTCTTCACAGCTGAAATAGCTGAGTATATGTCCCTTGCCACTGCATGGGTGTTTCAGATAGATTTTACCTGAATACTCACTGCTATATCTCAGAGGCTGTGACTTTTGCTAGTGAAGGAACATGTTGCTTAATTCCTTCCATTTAATTTTTTTTTGGATGTCATTCTTTCAGAGATCACAGAAGTCCCATATTCCACAGGGCACAATCTGTGCAGGTATGAGTGACAGGTAGAGAATCAACTCCCAATTTACAAGAATACTTTTCTTTCCTAGAAATACCTTTCTTCTTGTGTAACTGTGACATTCAGGATATTTTGAATGAAAGCTGTTTCCCACTCAAAACAAGAAGTCCTTCATGAGGGATCTTGCTTCTCATTTCACTACAACCAGTATTTGGTGACTTTAAAGACTTTCTTCAAAGCCCATCTGTTGAAGCTTCCCCTTTAAAAAAAAGTAACTTGATTGGCAGGACTGATTAAAGTTACCTGTAAGTAAAGTTAGGACCTGTTGTTTCAATGGAAAAAACATTGCAGTAGATGCAAAAGGAAAAGAGAGGATGACTTACAGACTTCTTTAAACCTCCTTCATTCCTTTTTTCTTTTAAATTTATATACTTTCTTACTCTATATATGGAACATGGAATAGGCTCTGTGAACAAATTTGAATTAGCAAACACCATAATTTTAGAACAACTTTACAACAGCCACCTCAAAGTGTCTATGTCTTTTTGTCTTTTGCCTCTTTGTCTTAACCAAGAGGTCTTATTCTCCTTGAATACTCTAAATAAAAATACTTCAACTCTGGAATTTTGAGTTAATATGACTTGACCCAGCTGGCCATCATCATGCTTCATCAAAGACTTCATCCTATAGCAAATAAAGTACCCTGATAGTCTTCCTCTGAGGAGCAAAATTCTAAGCCACAATTTCATAGTAAAAGATAATAGGAAGTGTATTTTTCAGTTTTGTGGGAAGAGATTTCCCACATCACATTTACAGCTTCCTATGATATATTAATTCTTTTCTTTCTTGGGATTTTTGAATCCCTGGATAGTTTTACAGTCTTAAGGAGAAGACTGTCTCCCTGCATTTATTCTCAAGTTTCAGTGAGCCATGTGAGAGTCACTTTGGAAGTCTTTGTTCATCACAAGTGCTATTTTAATCTTCTATTACCATTTTTGGGGGAGGATAGAAATTTTAATTTCACACCTACTTCTTTCTTATTGTTGCTTTCAATTTCAAGCTCAGCCAAGAAGAGTCTTCCTTAAACAAATGTGAAATTTACTATCTTTCTGTAGTTTACTACATTCAGGCAAGAACCTAGCCACTTAACCTAGAGAGTGCATGTGGAAAGGAAATTACTAAGCCATTTTTAACAACCTGAGTATCATAAATATTTAGAACCATGTCAAATTTGTCCAAAACCTCAGTAACTTTATATCATTACTTTGCAGATTTATTTTGCAAAGCTAAAATCAATGCTAATCATTCCTAGTTCTCTATCCATTTTCCCTCTAAAATATGTTTGCAAGACCCTTTCTAGCATCTGCTCATCTGTTTCTATATGTATTCTTTCCATTATTTTGTGCTATTGAATTCAGAGAATCTAGTTGAAATCTGTAACACTAGTACACAGAGAATATGCAGGTAAAACTAAAAGTCACTAGGTGTAGATCTGGCTCATCTATGTGGGATAAACAGAACTGGAGTTCAAGGATTCATCCATCTGTCTAAAAAGTGTCCCTATTTCCTTCTTTCTCTTTTTTTCTCTCCCCTGCCCCCAGCATCCTTCTATAAATTTAAATTGACAATAAACATCAACCAGTGAGAAGCCACTAGCACATGGATGAGCTCTCCTCTTTTTGAAGATGGAAGTAAGAATTCTGTTGATTTTAATTAAAGGAAGATCAAGCATTAGAAGTTGTGCGATCCTCACTTCAAAGTTTCACAAAGCCTTACCTGGCTACTCCAGGTTTCATAACTAGATGGTTTCATAATCAATATATAATTTTTTTGCTATATCATGATATACATTAAATTCCTCCAGGGCTTTAACTGTGTGAGGTTTATTATAAGCCTACTGTGGGTGGTAATGATGTTTTGTAACTTGAACGGAAAAATATCTTAGTAACTGTGAATCAAGGGAACATCTTCAGCTGTTGAAATTATTCTAGCTATGCTGAAAACTGAAGATGCAGCCTTTAATACCATGTGTGAATATGTTTCCTTTGTAACCTTTTCTAGTTTCATTATGAACTTTTTGTGTCATCTGTGGTGTGCTGTTTGCTGTGTTCCATCTATTCAAAAAAAGTTGGCAGTATGTATTTCACAGAAATCTTTTGAAACTTAATTAACATTTGTAAGCTCATCTGAGAGTGAAAAGTGCAAAGTATTATTCTTCATTACTCCATGAAGTATTTTCATCTGATTCCCCAATAACATCACATGATTGCCCAATAACCTTCTCTTCTGTGAAAGTCTGAATGTAAATCTTTATAGCTGTAATACCTCTCAAAAGCTGTTTCAAGTAGAATCAATAGGAAGGAAAATCTTTCTAAAAAGACATCATTATAATACATTTTTCCAGTGGAAAAAAAAAGCATTTTAAAGCCAAAAGCAAGAAATTATTCATCAATGTTAGGGAGTAAACTGAGATTTGGATGTTGCCACCTATTTCAGCAGCACACAGTTCCAGAGTCAGAAAATGTAAAGTATTTGATGCTGATGTAGTCTGGAGAAATCATGTTAAGAAAAAGAAAGAAAGAAAAAATATATTAAAAATAATACAGAAAATACATCTAATTGCCTGTGCACTTGCTAGCATTTCTTCCCCCCTTCCCCTATGGTAAAAGACTTTAATGTCTTGTGCAAGTTCAGGACATTTTGTCTTTGGGCACTATTACAGTGATTGCTTCACCATTTAAATGAAAAAAAATAACCCACAAAAGATCTCTTAAATTAACATTTTATAGCAAGACACACTAGTCTGTTGAGGAGCTGAAGAAAGTCTACTAGCTGTACAGGGGCTGTGCCACCATTTCCATGTGGTTGTTATGCTGACTGTGCTTATGTGATGACTTTTCTTTTGTTTTAAGACTGCACTGATAGGTAATTCTTTATTTTGTCACTAGTCTGTCAGCTTTTTAGTTATTATGGTTTGATAAGTTATCCTCAATACCCTCCCTTCATTCACTGGTTTCCTTTCCTCTTTTTCTATGATGCAGAGTATTCTGCATTTTTTACAGTTCCCATAATGAGTCATACAGCACTCCTCTACAACTATAGTGCTTATTTTTATAAGTACTATCGTCGTACTCTAAGTACTCCACTATAAGCATTATAAGTACTACACTCTCTGCATATCCATAAAGAGCAAGATAGCATAGCATAAGTAGCTGTGACTTCCTTACTGCCTTGTGGCACATGACGTCAGACCACTTCAGGAAGAAATGCATCTGATGTTTCTTCATTTGATACTTACTACATGGACTTTGTGCCATCTAAGAAGATTTAACCTGTTGGCCAGAGCCATGGGCACATTATTAGTAATGCTTATTCCTGAGCAACCAGATACAGCAGACTTGAGGTTCTTTGGACAGGCCTGGCTGTTCAAAGAAAGACTATGTATATTAATCTGTAACACAGACATACCTTTACTTCTGAACAGAATATAATTGCTATATAAGCTATAATTACCTGAGTTACAATTTTCCCTTTAGCTTTCTATTTTAGCTCTTCACAGTTTTCTGAAAGCTTTCTATTTCACACTAATATTTGCTAGGTATGGCATATCCTGGCATCTAAACAATTTTTGGAGAGTGTGAGTCAAATTATACCCTTTATTATTTTCGCATTCCAATAGGCTAAGAGAATTAGGAAGAGTGTTAGAAATACACTTTATCTACTTGAAAGAAAATGCATCGAATTCTACAAAAACAGTGTGGGAAAGAGAAGTAGAATGTTATCTGGAAAGGCACCTGCTTAAGAAGCACTACCTTGACCAGAAAACAAAACCAAAATCAAACCAACCATCCAACACCACCACCCCCCAAAAAAGTCACATAGACCTCAGTACACTTTATATGAAGTTCTTTAATATGCAAGAAATACTTTTTTCCAGTATACTTCAACTTAAAATTTAAATTTAAATACCCTCTTGAGAAAGCACATATTCTGAAAGTCCATTTTCATCTAGCCACACAGTACAGTATTTAAACAAAAGAATATTAATTGAAAAAGCTGAATGAACTTAATGAACTTTTCTTCTACTTTCAGTACAAAAGAGTGAAGAAAGATGTTAGAAACATAGAACAGCCCAGGTTGGAAGGGACCTGGAAAGATCTATCATATGGTCCAAACTCTCTTTGGAAAGGGAGCTTACTGTATCATATGCCAAAAGCTTACTGTAACATATGCAAAAAGGAGTGCTCTTTGAAACCTTTAGAAGGTCTTCAGCCAGAGGAGACAATAAAAAGGATGCACTGAAAGAGAATCTCCTATAGTCCAGTAGAGAATTTCCTGCTTTTTCATATCTCACTGTGCAATTGGGCTCAGTTGCCTACCAAGGTCCTTCTAAAAATACATAGCTTGGACAGACAATTTATATGCATTACTCTCACATTTGTGAACATGAATATATTAATGTTTTAATTCAGTTGCTTACACAATAGCATCTTGCACCATTTGAGAGGCCCTACAGTATCCAAGGCAGCCACCTGGGACTTGTAGATATGATTCAAGTATATCAGGAAATCCATGCCCTCCTGAAATGGAAAGTGGGGGCCAGCTGGATGGAGGCTTTGAAACATGAAGATCTTTATTGTCATGTTTGTGAATTCTTCTTTCTTACTTGGGGGAAAACCAAAAACAAACAAAAAAACCCAAAAAACCACAGCAAAAAAAAATCTGAGCACATCTGAGAAACTGATAATGGTAATAAAATATAAACTAACTCTTGTGAGCCATGGAAGAGATGTAATCCAGCTGCCATATGTAAATAGCAATGTAAACAGCAAAGTTAGCACTTTGGTCTTATATATGTGTACTATATTAGCTTACAATGTTTTTTTTGCTATTTTATTGAAAATTTATTCTTCCTGACCTTCTGGCAACTGACTATCAAATTGAACTTCATTAGTTAAAAGGCAAAATCCAAACAAATACCATTGTTTTCTGTTACTGGGACAGTTGTGGGTTCTGACTATTTGGAAAAGGGCATTGACTGTTCTAAATCAAATGCAATGTACTAGTTGTGTGGTTGTTTCCTTCAAATGAGTCTAAATGGCCACTGGACATATATACACAATATTTTGAGCATACTACTATGCCTTTCACATTACTTTTCTCATTATTGTTGTTATGGTTAATTCTCATATATACTGAGAGGTTTTAAATTTGACAAAAATACTTTGAAAAAATTAAAGTGCCATAAAACCAACTATTCCAATAATATAAAGTGTAAAGAGAAAAAACAAGATTATAAAAGTGAAATAACAGTACTAAAAGCCCCTAGAGCTTACAAACTACTACAAAACAGCTCAAGTCTGCTTTGCAAAAAAATATCGTAGGTAAGACTCAAATAACAAAATGGACACATAACACCTAACTGGTATGTACTAACTTTGAAATATTTATTTGTACTATCTAACAGAAATTCATAATGGCAATAATACTTGCTTTTATGTCTTTATGTAAATGATTTTTAAATTAGCAAAGGAAATAAGTATATCTGGTTTTTTAAAGCTAAATTTTGCAAATGCAGACTTACATATAATGGAATTACACATTGTAAATTTCATCCAGTTACTTGGAAGGCCTAACACCATTAACATTAAGACAGTTTTGACAATTGACACTGTTTGGAATCTGCCTTGCCATTATAAATATTGATATTGATAAAACACTAGGTAGATAAGCAGTTTTGCTTTTATCTTCATTATAATTTTCTCAGTCTAGTAAGTAGTTATTAGGCATAGACATCTTCAGACTACTTTTAATTTCCTATTTACTTTAATGAAACTAGATTTTTTTTTACTGCAGCAGTAAAGAGTTGGGAAAATTTCAAACACCTTCATTCTTTTATCTTTTAAAAAACATACAAACTCTAGGGCATGTTATCATTCTGCTACTTAAATAATTTCTGCTATGTTGCAGTAACGTCTTTCAAAATCAGACCTTGAAATGGTCATTCATGCTTTTGTTATTTCAGGATTAGATTATTGCAATTCCCTAGTGACTGATTGCCCAATAGGATGCTACATAAACTCCAGCTGGTTCAGAAAGCAGTTGCCAGGTTTCTCTTGTAAAGGGGACAACCCAAGCATATTTCACCGTTTTTGAAATCCTTGCCTTGCTGGCAACCGGGTTGCTGGTTAAACAACATATTGATTATCAAATAGTCCTTCCCATTTTGCAGCAGAAAAATGACTTTGGTCTAATGCAATTTATCAATATTTTATTTTAAGACCATGTCTGTGAAACAAGATCCAATAAGGAAAAAATTCATGTCGTCCCAAGGTCATCTTATAAATTGTAGCAAGGTCATACGCAGTATCAGTTGCACTATTTTTCCCACTTAACATAACTGATCCTGAGTTTCAATATAGATTTTTATAAAGAACTACTCATTTGAATCAATGGAATGTCACAAATTTTCACCAGCTGAGAATCTGTTCCTTGATTTCAATATACTTTTTAATTGCCTTTTGTGTTTGATCGGACAAATTACAAAGTCAGAGGGCTTTGCCATTTTCTCTCAGGTTTATGTTCTAATGTGCACTTTGGACTGAGACTCTGCAACTGAATGGTTTCTGTTTGAGTTCATCACAGAAAAAATTCTCACAGACAAAAATTAATTCAAAAGGGGGAAAAATGTTGACTTTTTCTCTTGTAGCTTACACTGCTTGACAAAGCTTGACATACTCTTCAGCTTTTTCAAATTGAACAAAAACTCATTTCATATGTAAGGTACATGTGGAAAAATTAAATATGTTACTGAAATTGCATTAAAACATTAAAAAAATGAAGATAGAGACACTTATTAATAAAGAAATAGAATACTTCCAATAAACGTAGTCTATTTTTAAAATGGGTGAAATGTGATTAAATTATTAGCCAATCTACCAAAATTAATAAACCACTAATTTCTTAAACTGTCTTTCTTACAACAGTCCCACATAGTGAAGAACTGACTTTAATTCTCTTTTGTTTTCTTTTTTATGAGCAGGAATGGATTAACAGTAATTGTAAGGGAGAAACTAGTGTCCACTGGAAGCCCTTAGTTTCAGCAGGTGCTCCACAGACACAAGGCATTGCCACCTGGAGCAGCAGTTTATAAGATCCTGTACTTTGAAGGCTGCAAGTCTTTTCAGAACCAATTTTTCAAAAGCATTGAACTTCCTAGCAGGGGTGACTGGTGTGATTCCAGAAAGCCTTAAAGATGTTAAGAGCATCTTACAGAAAGGAACTCTAAAGATTGTCCACACTCCTGAAACCATCAATCCCAGGAAATGATCCCTAACTCTAAGTGAAATGATTTGGAATGGCTCATGTTCACATGGATCTAGCATGGGGTCTCCTAGGGTAGGCAGGTTGGATTCACAGCCTTGCACATCACAGGTTTCCTCTGGGTCCAGCATGCAGACCCTATTGCTTCATTATTATTATTTTTTTAATCTTTTCAGTGCCTGCAGTTTCAGATGTAATGACAGCTAAGGACTGCATGGCCCCCAGAAAAGTGACCAGTATGGGACTGAGTGCACTGAAGATATGACATGCCTTGCAGTGTCTGTGAAGTTGTGCAAGGGTAGTTAACACCACAGGGTGTGATATCCGAGCTAGGCAGCTGAGAAGTAGCTATGGATTTGTGCATGTTTTGTACTGAATTTCTTCTAAGAAAGAGTACATTAAATGTCATACATCACATTATGCCCTCTTGTGGACCTACATTCATGGTCCCAGTCGTTAAAATGTTTTAGCTTCTGAGATATCTGGATAATTCAGAACAGAATTTGTGGTTTGGTTTGGTTTGTTGTAGCTTTTTTTCCCCTCTCTCTTTCTTTTTCTTTTTTTTAAAAAATTAGGCCATTTTTGAACTTACTGTTGTTTGCTCATTTTTGGCACTTGAAATAGGAGCAGTTGCCTAGTCTGTCTGTCTGATCTAGATATTGCTTTAAATGTCTATGGCTCCCTAAACCTGTCCTTTTCTCTGTGAAAGTCTGCTTTCCTACAATTAGTCTGGGAAAAAAGAATAAATGGGCTCCCTGTGAGCGCTTCATTTTGTTAGTGTTGTGATTAGCAAGGAAGTCTTTTCAGAAGATTATTCTTCTTTGTTTCAAAACAGATTTTTAAAGAAAAACCTCAGCAATAAATTAGAATGACACTGTTACACAGTTCATTGCACACTATTACAATATCTTGCACTGCTGGTTTACAGAATCTCAGATACTAAATACATATTCAAAAGGGGACAAAGTAGATTGTTGATTCTTGTCAACAAGGCAAGACACAAGAAAATATACATAAGAAATGTCACATATTGCTAATGGAATTCATTTCTCTAGGCAAATTAGAAGTATCAGAGTTTTATTTACATCCCATGAAACTCCCATTCTGTTTAATATTCCACAATAACTTACACTATGTTCTTCTGTAGGATTATTGTAGTGAATTTGAATTAGAGAAATGGGGAGGTATTTCACTATTTCCTGCATACTGGCAATAGAGCATCTCTCTTGTTATTCCCTGCCAGCAGGAAAGATGAAACTTATGAAATGTCTTTCTTTCTCTCTCTCTTTCTTTCTTCTTCTGAGGAGGGCAAGGAGAGAGAAATGTTGCACTACTTTGCGTACATTTTTCTCAATAATGTTAACAAAAATATATTTTATTGCTGATCAAAGTGAAAAGCAGAATTTCTACTAAAGGCTTATAATAAGTGTTACTTAATCAGGCAAAGGAAAATATTTAATTAGAAAATTAAATTACGAACAAAACATAGTATGGAAATGTTATGCCTACTAGAAATAGCAAAAGTGGTAAATGCACAGTGCACTTTAAAATATTCTGTGTGTGCATGTCTGTGTGCTACACGCTACACAGAATGCTACAAACATACTGACCTTTTTCTAGCATTCTGTAATGGTGTGTGTATATATATGTATAAAAATTATATTATAGCATTTAATCAGATAGTAGTGATAAGACTATTTAAGGATAACATCCAAAATGTGCAGAATATTTCTGATTGAAACAATGCTAGCAATATGTCACTAAAACTACAAAAAGAAACATTTTGTATGTTTTCCATGGTGGAAGTGTGGATTATCAAATAGCATAAATCCAGATATGTTATGCTGAACAGATAGTTTGTTTTCTTTACAGTTTTTCATAGCTGAAGTGCAGCATTTCTCTTCTGAAAGGGCTGTAGCTATTTAGTTGCTTAATTAGATGACTATCTGCAAAATTTAAATTAAAATGTTATCTTAAATCTTGTTTTTGTAAAATGAAATATATTTTCAGTTAATTTATTTTCTGTGTCATTCAGTAAATTATGGTATTAGAGTAGTGCAGTAGGAAACAGTAAATGAGACATTGGATCTGTCTCCTTGCTGCATTTTCAAAGCAATCATTTTCCATATATTCTGAGCTACTTTTGATTCTTCCTTGAAACATTCTCGAATGCCAGTTCTTTTACAAAGTTGAATCAGGAACAAGGAAGACTTCAGGTCTGGTGGAGGAAATCAGACTAGATGAACACAGCAGTCTTTTTAGACTTCAAATGTCTTCATTTTCTGAAATACCAGAGACAATAAAAGTGGTTTTCACCTCAGCTAAAATTGGACAGAAGATAGCTATCTATGTCTGAGTTACACATCCTTAGTCCTTGTATAGATAATGGAGAGAAAAAAGGTGGGTTTCAGGACAATTCATCTTACCTTCTTTAGAAAAGCCTGAATCCCTACATTGACTGTAAAGAATCATAGGGTCACTATTTCAAATGTAAGCATCCACCTTGCAGAGATTCACATTTACATTTGCTCACTTTAATCCCTGTAAAACAATTAAGAAGTATTGGCAATATTAGAATTAGAATTTCTGGAATACTTTTTTTCTTTCATCCTATTAACTGTTTTCAGGGAAGCACACACAGGCATACACAGAGGACTGTACCACAGACCCTACCTTACCTCTCTCTCAGCTGTTACTATGGCTTTCTAAAATTGAGGAATTCATGCTTACAAAGTTAATAATTATTCAGCCTGACTTAAGAACTACAAATGTATAACTTGACATATATATAAACAAATCAAAAGTTATAACTGTACCTATACTTAGGCTCATTTTTTTCAAGGTATGGAAATCATTGACATCATATGTTTGCTGCTACCTCTATCTCATTTTAAGTCACAGATAATATATGTGACATTTGCATGGTTTTATTGTCTTATCTTTTTTTCCTTAGGTTTACATCCTCAAAAGAATACTGTGAGTTGGGGGTTTTTTTACTTAAATCTTCATTTGCCTTCATGCTTCATATGAGTTTAAAGGATTTTTTTTCAGGAAATTTGATTAAATTAATGAACACCAATTCTTCTGTTAGGTGAATATTAAGGAACTGCCTTCCTTTTGCAATAATGTGAGTGATGAAAGTAGTGAGAGAACAATTTATTATGCATACGTTTTTTCATTGAATTGGTCAGTTTCAGAGAGCTTGGCAAAATGCACTGAAATTATATATACACTATGCTGATGCAAGACTCATTTTTATTTACACATAACACAATATCCATAATGTTACCATGTGGCACTTAAATGTTTGATGTTATTCCATTTTTTTCCACTGTCTCACTTTATGGTAATTATAACATTAATTTTTACCACCTGATGAATCATTCAGGAAAAGACTACAGAAACAAATATCAACAGTTCATAATAGTTTTGTCTCCTAAAACATATGTTACCCTCAGTCTTATAGTATTAAATTCACTCTATAATTATCATTGTTCAGAATGACGTGGGAATACTCATTAGGTAGTTGTTAAATTACAGTCAGCCATATCACAAATGTAATAAAATATCTGTTGGATCAATATCAGAACTATTAGTCAAATGGAAACTGAAATATTACTAATTTTCTCTATGAGAAACAATAAAGGTTCTTCTATCATCAGAAAAACACTAAATTTTTTTGTCTTTAAATATCATAGTTTGGCAAAAAGTGAAGAGAAACAAAAAGACCAAGAACTTCTAAAACATCAATGGAAGCAAAATGAAGTATCCCAAATTTGTAGAACTATTCAGATAGATACTTCATGCATGGCTATTGAATGGAAGTTGATAATACTGTCTTAGCATTTTTCAGATGTATCTCTTTGAAATGCAATGAATGACATAGATGTTACTTAAACTTCATTTCACTGGTAAGAATAATAAGGTTCAAGCTAAAGCTAATCTAAATCATCAGTATGTACATAAAGGTGTATGATTTTGAAAACGATACAGATTTATAGTAACACACATCATACCATAAAAATAACTGCAAATATTCTCAGCTGGTGTGAAGCAGCAGTGAGCATTTGAAGACAATCAACCATCATCACCAGTTTGGATTCTGGCCAGCTGTACTCAATGTGTGTCACATATATCCATATCTCTCTAGCTCTAGCTCTAGCTCTACCTCTATGTCTATCTCTGTCTCTATATGGAGAACAGTCATTTTTGATCAATGAAATTTCTCTCATCCAGACAACATGTAAAATTAAAAAATCACTTTTCAAACACTTTTTTATGTTAGATATAACAAAAAAAAAAAGAGAGAGAGAGAGAGAGAGAAAGAAAGAAAAATCAGAATATAGCTTTGAGACCAGAGTTTTCATTGCTGGTCTGGAACTTGGACATCTTCATTGTCTGCTCTTGTGTACAGTAAAATACTCATGGGTCAGTCACAGAGGATAAATCTTCAACACACACGTAACAATATCAACTGAGGATTTTTTCCTGTTTTCTTTTGTTGGGTTTTTTTGTCATTAATAACTTGGAAAAAGAAAGGGTTTTTGATGGGGGGGGTTCTTTGTGGAGAGAAGTTTCATTGTTCTGGAGTATTTTCTTCCCAAAGAGTTAGTGAATTCAAAGCAAGTTTAAAGAAATTAATTCAGCTCTGGATTATTTACTATTTTCCATCTTACAATTAAATAATGTATAGGACTATAACTGAAATGATACCAGGTGCTTGTCACCTTACACTAGGAAACCTAATCCCATATTTAGCTTTAATTGCTCTCTGAAACCTACTATTTTTAACATTCTAAACTAGGTCTTCTCTGCCCAAGGTAGCTAATTAGAGTATCTAGATACTCCATATGCACAGAAGACTATTGAATAATACATGAAGATTGACTGAAGTCAATTTCTTTACATTTCTATCTTTTATTCATTAGAAATTTCAGAAAAACAGGGTTTTCTAAGGCAAAAATAAAATACCACCACACTTACAGTCTTTCATAGTAGAGTTTAAAATGCTGTGAAGTAGCAGTGGCTAGGTCTGAACCTCTGGAAAGCTGAAAAACATATGCTATTAAATATTTGTATTAGTTGTACCAGCTACTGGACACACACTCCCTGCATTATGGTACACTGACCTTTCACCAATATTATTAGCTGTCTTCGTGATATATTCCTTCACAATGCATATCACTTGTCTACCAGAAGAAATTAAGGGAAGCACAATAGAGATGATTTTGGCTTATATTTAAGAATGACCTTTTTTCGTTTTTTGGTTTTTTTTTTCCTTTTTTTTTTTTTGGCAAAAGGAACCTTATGTTTTTGAAGTGCCTCTCAAGCAATTTTGCAGCATTTTATGTCTTCGAGTATTTTTAAGACATATGCTGTTTACATTAAGCTTCTTGATTAGCTAAGCGTAGCCAACAGAAAGGAGTTTTTCTTGTTTGGAAACACCTTGTGAACGACTCAGAATTTAAACACACCTATTTCTCGCACAGCGTAAACAAGCAGTTCTCACCTTTCAGAGGGCCAGCTTATGCTCCCTAGTCTGCACCCACAGAAACCTCAGCCTTCCTGCATTTAAGAGAAGTGAGCAACAGCAATGCAGTTTAGCATAAAGCAGCAAACATTGAATTCACCTTTTTGGATAGATTCAGCATCTGAGTCAGGTTACTGGATTGTTGAAGGAGATTTCTTGTTACATTTTCAGCAAAGTTTTTAAGCTAACTATTTGGCTGTTTAAAACTACTGAAAAGAGACTGTGCTTATACCAGCAGGTTTAACCAGAATTAGATTCTGGATTGATCAGTATCTGTAATGAATACAGAACAGACTTATTGTCTGCTGTGATTTCCAGAAAGTTTCCAGGCAGAGAGGTATGACAGGGAAGGCCAGATTACTGTTACTTAGGGCACTGGTTGTTTGCCCTCTGAGATGGGACTCAGCCCTGGAAATGAAGCACACTTTTGAAAACAACACTCTCTCCTAGCTGTTGATGGCACACTCTTTACTATGTGGAAGTTTCTGTATGACATCTTAGAGCTAAAGAATATGGAAGAAACTATTAGAGACAAAGAGTGTCTCTCTAGTGTTTGTAATGGCCTGGCATAAACATTTATGTGGGAAATTTTGTAATGATGCCCTTCTCCAAATCCAGCTATTTATTATTGTATTCTGTTGTTGCAAGCACCCCTCTAACCAGTAGGTTCACATCAGACCATCAAAATTTAAGGCCCTTAGAGCAATGAACTGTTCATTAATTAAAATCAGCTGTATTACCAAATAAAATTAAGACATATTTAAATACTGATGACATGTTGCAACCTGTATTGCAGAAAGCAATTATGTAACAGAAGTTTTACATTACTGAGCATGAATATATTTTTCAGTATCTTATAATGCTTCTCTAACATACAGTGAAGTGGGAGGATGAATAGACAATCCTAATTTTCACTTATAGTCAAAGAATCTCACTAAAATTACGGGTTTCTAATTTGTGTCTGAGTCTCAGTGTTTTGAAATACAGGCTTGACAAATACATACTAGTGTTAGATATATGGCACCTACTGGATTTTTCTGCACCTAATTCCATCCCATAGTAACTAGATCCAAACAGCCAACCAACCAAAACTGTACAGAAAGAATGTATGTATTTTATGAGATAAAATCACAGCTTATTAGAGCATTACTGTCAAACTTTCAAAGGCAAGGAGGTAATTATTGGCAGTGAGCATGAGGAGAGAAAGCCAAATCTTTCACCAAATCTCTGTCACCATGGTAATAATTCCTTTTTTATATGTTCTCATGAAACAAGTACTATAACTCTTCAAGAAAATTGTTCTTCTTGTGCCTTCAAAGTAATTTTTTATGTAAATTTAATTTTTTCTACCCACTTCTTTTTATCTTAATCAGTATTAATTAAGTCATTATATACCAACACACTTCATAAGGTGTTTGATATTCTCTGCTGATACACATGACACAGTTCATTGACCAAGGCTGACAGTTAAAAAGTGCTTTTTGTTTAGTTGGTTCGTTGGTTTTTTGGGCTTCAGACAGGAAAGCTCATTTGCAAAAAATTGAATGGTCTTTGTAAAATACAGATATTTTTTTTTCCCATGAAATACCTGCATTTCCAAAAGTAACAAATGGAAAAGGTCTGCTAGATCAATTCATCAATCTCACTTCCAGGGCAATATTGATCTCTAGCACCGATTTTTCTCTATTTTTTGATGTCTAGTTTTAAAAGTGAAAAATTATGAAAAATCTAGTTTTTGCACAAAATATAGGTTCATGCATCTTTTTGTCAAGAAGTCTTGTTTTGGAAGCTCTGTCTAAGTTTTCAGAAACTTAATTTCAGGCTTAATTTACAGAGATATGACTATAGCTGACATGCTTATATCAATTCAAATGTTAATATACAGATACAGCATTTTCCACTTAATATCTGTTTCTAACTTGTTAGTTGAAGGATTTTTTTTTACCATTAACACAAGCAGGAATGAAGTACATGCTAGTCTTTATTCTCACTGTCATAACCAGGTCTTATGTTTTCACAGTAGGTCGCACTTGCTAGTCACACAGATACTTTGTTGATGTTATTGATGTTCTTTTGGTTTTCACTTCTGATGTTCACCCCTAGCAGGTTGCCCAGAATCAAACATTTGAAGTGTGGTTTTCTACCCCTTACCTTCTGCTGTGCTACTTCAGCATTATTAATGGAACCTTCTGATCCTGCAACTTCTTCTGCATTTGCACATTTTTATTAAAGCCAAAAAACAACCCAGGATACTTTTTGGTCATTTTTTATAGCTAACTCATGCCTACTCTGATGTCAACAATTGTAATCTCTCTCACCATTTCTTTTTACAAAATTTCTGCCATCAGATTTATATATTTTAATTCTGAGATTGCTTCCACCTGGATTCTTCTCTGTAATCTCCTGCCATTGTTTTAAAATTTGTCTATTCACACCACAATGATATTCTCACCAATTATGACATTATTTATGTTAAAAAGAATTGTGCAAAACCTGCAAGAAACTGCTAAACCAAACTAACAAATGCAAAAAATCATTACTTTTTTTTCCTGCATTTGATGTCTCATTCATGTTTTATTGTGAGTTCTTTATTATCTATAGGGTACAATTCATGCAGCCTAATTTAACATACATAAAATTGAGGTACTTATCACTAGCTACCTGGATCAGTTATCTATTCTGCCTATACAGTCAATTGAGACAAGCATGTCAGAAAAGGAATTGAATCTGGTTTAGGGTAAGTGTCAAATGATAGTTGTTTCTTCGAGTTATCAATCTTCCTCTATTCATTTACACTGGAAGTGTATTTAACTAGTTTAGACAAAAGACCTGAAATTTAAATGGTAAAGTTAGGTGAATTGAATCTCACATGTAGTTGATGTAAAGTGGCATTTTCAGGCTATTGTTGGGCAAGCTTCTGCACCTGCCTTGATATAATTGTATTAACAATAAATAGGAGGAATAGCAAACAGTAAAATTTTATTATATCTATAGAAAAACTGGAGGAAAATAATTTGCTTATCCTGTCATGTCTTATGCCCTAAAAGTTATATTTTGTTTCCCTTACAAACTACAAATAAACCATTCATGGTACTTTTTAATTTTAGAAATACTGGAAACAGGAAGTCAGGTGAATTAATAAAACCTACATCTACATTGGACCACCTGGAATAGTACTGGGAACTTTCTAGATTTGAGCAGGCCCCGGGTTTTGGCACATATAGTTAATACTGTCTATCTTTGGAAATCCATACATAGATTGACTTCAGTCTCCTGAAAAATCTTGTTAACTATGTGATGGGCATCAACAGACCATTAGGTGGACATCTTTTCTGCCAAGCACGCAACAGTTGATAAGATACTCCGGTTATGTGTCCTGCACTACACGTCAGATCAGAAGAATCAAGACTGACACAGTTTGGGTTTTGGAGAATACATCTGTTTTACTTCAAAACTCTAGTCCACTTTGTATCAGTGGACTAAGCATTAAACAGAGCTATGTGATGATGGCTGATGTAGTTAGCTACTGTTTAGATGCAGACTTCTGAAATCCTAAAGTAGGAAATTTATTAATTAGCATAATCCTTACCATGAGCAATTATGATGATCACTACAATACAAGCAGTGCTAAAAACCTGTAAGTAACGCAGAATTATTATTTTTAATACTGTAGGTAGCTGTTATGCAAATATTCAAGGTATATGATGAATTCTGCACTCCTTGGAGCTCTGAATCAAGATAGGACATCATTCTAAAAGATACTCCAAAGTCATCAGTTTGCTGACAGTAAAAAGTTGGACTGATTTTACTATATAACCTCACAGAACGTAATTGTGCATTTGGCCTGAAAACATGGAATTCTAAGGACACAGTCTTTTGGTTAAAAAAAAACAGAACAACTCCACACACACACACACACACACAAAAACAAACCAAAACCACCAAAAAAACCCCCACAAAAAAACCAGAAAAAAAACCCAAACAAAGCCAACCTCCCCCCAAAAAAAACCTATTATCTCAGAAAAGTTCTATTTAGAAAGTATTTAGGGCAATGTTTTAAACTTCCATTATTATCCCAAAGAATGAATGAAAAAACAGAAACAAAATTGGAACAGAATTGTCAGTTGTCCTGGATTCTATTCTTGCTTCTGACACATAGCATAGGATTCATGTTATCTTACTTCAGACATTTAAAGTATAGATAGCTGCTTCTGGACTTAAACTTCTGTCCTGGTTTCAGCTGGGATAGAGTTCAGTGTCTTCCTGGTGGCTGGTACAGTGCTATGTTTTGAGTTCAGTATGAGAAGAATGTTGATAACACTCTGATGTTTTCGGTTGTTGCTGGGTGGTGTTTAGACTAAGTCAAGGATTTTTCAGCTTCTCATGCCCAGCCAGCGAGAAGGCTGGAGG
>JANZLQ010000008.1:19978154-19999686 GCA_026212715.1 Elanus axillaris
GGGGTGGGGGTGGGGGGGGTTGTCGTCCACTATGTCAGTGACCAGCTGGAGTGCATGGAGCCCTCCCTGGAGTTGGGTGAGGAGCTGACTGAGAGCTTATGGGTCAGGATTAAAGGGAGGGCAGGAATAGCTGACAAGGGGTCTGCTATAGGCCAGCTGACCAGGAAGACTGAGCAGATAAGGCCGTCTATAGACAAACAGGAGCAGCCTCATGTTCATAAGCCCTCGTCCTCATGGGGCACTTCAACCACCCCAATATCTGTTGGAGGGACAACACAGCAGGGCATAAGCAATACAGGAGGTTCCTGGAATGCATTGGTGACAGCTTCTTTCTCCAAGTGATAGAGGAGCCATTGAGGTGAGGTGCTATGCTGGACCTTGTTCTCACCAAGAAGGAGGGGCTGGTGGGAAATGTGAAGTTCAAGGGCAGCCTTGGATGCAGTGACCATGAAATGGTGGAGTTCAAGATCCTCAGACCATTAAAGAGGGTGCACAGCAAGCTTGCTACCCTGGATTTCAGGAGAGCGGACTTTTGTCTCTTCAGGGATCTGCTTGGTAGAGCACCATGGTGACATGACCCAGGCTGGACAGACCAGGGAGGGGTCATGGTGAATTCAGAATTCCCTCAGGCTAAATTAAGGTGAAACCAAATGACCAGTTAAACATTTTATTCCAGGCAGAAGCACCCTGAACATGGGAGGCATAACAGTAGATGGCAGGGTTTCTCACAACAGGAATTAGCATGAAACTACCTCAGTAAACCATATAACCCGTGGTAACGATATACATCAATTCAGGGAATAAGGAGATCTCTCCCATTGAGTCACAAGGTTCATAGAAGACTCCCTCTCTTTCTAGACTCCTTCTCAGAGAAGGGCCAGGGGTGGCTGGATCCACTCTTAGTCCCAGACTTGGTCAAAGCTTTTGTATCTAAAGAGATGAGGTGTAGGGATTATGAAAAAGAAAGAGACAGAGAGACAAAGAGGAAACAAAAAGAGAAAGATTTCACCAGCCCTGGGTCCGGCATTGGTCCAGTTAGCTCAGGGGTCCAGTTCCAGAGGGCATGCACATGTGGGGCTTCAATTTGTGTCCTTTTATCATCTCCTTGCTCCCCCTTTGGGTGGGGACTCAAACTCATTAGGCTAATTAGGTGTCATGCAGGGTTAAGTGCTTTCAGAACCTTTAGGAAATGGGTCGGTGGGCTTGGAGGTAATTTTGGGAGTAACTTCTCCCTCCCTGCAGGCATGACCCTTGTTTGATCTTTGCCTGTACATGGTGAGCTGCCCTGCTCAACATATCAGAACACAGAGCTGGGCATCCTCCAGCACCCCCTCCCAGTCCTGATGCTGATGTCCTTTGCTGATCTGTGCTGATTGGCTTCCTGTGGTTCTTTGTTATGTAGTGTTCCTTGTTATGTAGAGTTCATCATTATGCAGAACTTGCCTCACCACAATGTTTGAGACATTAACTCTTTCAGTCTCTCACACATGGGATAAATCCCTGGAGGGAAGAGGGGCCCAAGAAAGCTGGTTAATATTCAAGGATCATCTCCAAGCTCAGGAGCAAGGCATCCCAACACAGAAGTGAGGCAAAAATGCCAGGAGGCCTGCATGGATGAACAAGGGGCTCCTGGACAAACTCAAAGACAAAAACGGAGCCTACAGAAAGTGGAAGCAAGGACAGGTAGCCTGGGAAGAATACAGAGAAATTGTCAGAGCAGCCAGGTTTCAGGTTAGGAAAGTCAAAGCCCTGACAGAGTTAAAACTGGCTAGGGATGTCAGGAGCAACAAGAAAAGCTTCTATATGTATATCGGTGATAAAAGGAAGACTAGGAAAAATGTGGGCCCTCTCCAGAACGAAATGGGAGACCTGGTTACCTGGGTCATGGAGAAGGCTGAGGAACTCAGCAACTGTTTTGCCTCGGTCTTCTCCGCCAAGTGCTCCAGCCACACCATCCAAGTCACAGAAGGCAAAGGCAGGGACTGGGAGAATGAAGAACCTGAAAGTGCACAAGGCCATGGGACCTGATGAGATGCATCTGTGGGTCCTGGGGAAACTGGTGGATGAAGTGGCTAAGCCACTATCCATCATATTTGAGAAGTCCAGGGAAGTTCCCACTGACTGGAAAAGGGGAAACAACCCCCATTTTTAAAAAGGGAAAAAAGGAAGACCCGGGGAACTACAACCCAGTCAGCATTACCTCTGTGTCCAGCAAGATCATGGAGCAGATCCTCATGGAAACTATGCTAAGGCATGTGGAAAATGAGGAGGTGATTGGTGACAGCCAACATGGCTTCACTAAGGGCATATCATGCCTGACAAAAATAGTGGCCTTCTGCGATGGACTTACAGTGCTGCTGGATAAGGGAAAAGCAAATAACATCATCTACCAGGACTTGTGCAACGCATTTGACACTGTCCTGCATGATATCCTTGTCTAAATTGGAGAGACATGGATTTGACCAATGGGCCACTTGGTGAATAAGGAATTGGCTGGATGGTTGCACTCAATGGCTCGATATCCAAGTGGAGACCAGTGACGGGTGGTGTTCCTCGGGTGTTGGTATTGGGACTGGTGCCATTTAACATCTTGTTGGTGACATGGACAGTGGAATTGAGTGCACCCTCAATGAGCTTGCCAACAAAAGGAAGCTGCATAGTGCGGGTGACACTCTGGAGGAAAGGGATGCCATCCAGAAGGAGCTAGACAGTTTTTGAGAGATGGGCCTGTGCAAACCTCATGAGGTTCAACAACGCCAAGTACAAGGTCCTGCACATGGATCGGGGCAACCCCAAGCACAAACGCAGTCTGGGCAATGAGCAGATTGAGAGCAGCCATGTGGAGAAGGATTTGTGGGTGTTAGTGGATGAAAAACTGAGTATGAGCCAGTGATGTGTGCTTGCAGCCCAGAAAGCCAAATGCAATCTGGGCTGCATCAAAAGAAGCATGACCACAGGTTGAGGGAGGTGATTCTCTCCCTTTACTTTGCTCTCGTGAGACCACACCTGAGTACTGCATTCAGCTCTGGGTCCCCCAATGTAAGAAAGACATGGACCTGCTCAAGCAGGTCCAGAGGAGGGCCACAAAGATGATCAGGGAGCTGGAGCACCTCCCTTAAGAGGACAGCCTGAGACAGTTGAGGTTGTTTAGCCTGGAGGAGAGAAGCCTCTGAGGAGACCTTATAGCAGCCTTCCAGTACTTACTTAAACAGGGTCCAAAGGAAAGATAGAGGGGGACTCTTTAACATGGAGTGTAGTGATAGGATGATAGTATCCCAGAGAAGTTGTGGACACCCCATCCCTGGCAGTGTTGCAGGCCAGGTTGAATGGGGCTTTGAGCAACCTGGTCTACGGGAAGTTGTCCCGATCCATGTCAGGGGGATTGGAACTAGATGACCTTTAAGGTCCCTTCCAACTCAAACCATTCTATGATTCTATGATTCTAAGTGAGTCTAAATCTACCAACATAACTTGTGCAATAAAATTGTCATGGAAAGTATTTGCCACTTGCAGAAAAGAAAAAAAAGGGGGAAAAAAGAGCGTTTTGCACCAATGTCTGCATTTCTGTTTAATGTAATGCCCTGCTCTTCCTTTTTCTTCCTCATAGTCTACAGCAGGACATAAAATTCAGTGAGATATTCAGAAAGATTATGTGAGGACTCCAGTGGTTCAGAAGAGTATATAAAGCATCTTTCACCTCTAAGTCATGGGCTTGAATGCAGCACAGGCTGGTAGAGACTGAAAGGTCACCATCTGGCAGCTGCTCTGGAGGTGAAGTACAGGATATTAACAGAAGTCAAATCCCAGTGGACAAGCATCTATAACACAAAAATCACCAAAACCACTGGCATTAATTGGCAATCCCTGCTAACAGAATAAAGACCAACATGAAGATGCAATTGTCTTCTCATCATTAGGTGCAGTCCCTATGGGCTACTTATGTATCTCAGAGTTGAGATACATAAGTTAATGTTAGATGGAAACTGACTGCAGATGTATCTGCTTGTGGTGATAAGAAAATAATTTCAATTTGTATGGCTGTCACAAGCTAATATGGTTTTTAAAATTTATTTCTAAAGGAATAATGACTGTCCCTTTAAAAAAAGAATTTCAAAATCTGTTATTCTCTGCAACAGGTAAGTATCAGAATATATTCTGTGATCACAGTACTCCTTTCTTTCTTTTGTGCTCAGGTAGATACAGGGATGTATTTGAATTGAAATTTTTATAATATTGCATTGCTCTAAAGCTAGTCTATGAAATATGCTTTTGAAGAGATTTTTCTTTAAGTATATTGCAGCTTTGTCCTTGAATATCTGATTGGCCCTGAACTGTTCCTGTTTTTTTCTACTTTTTGCTTTCTTTAACTGCTTCTCTATTTTGTCTGTCTTCTTCATTTCCCTATTACTCATTTTCTCATTGATTCTGCTTCTGTTGGTTATTTTTAAGACTGGATGACTTGCTTTCCTCTTTAATACTTAGACTGTTAGCAGATTAACACACTGTAGTTAATAAGAGGGAGAAAAACACAGGACAGCCTCTGAAGAGTTCCTATTGACAGTGATCCTTACAGTTATCTTTTGGCTTGTCAGAAAAACATGCTTCCTCAAAAGCTATATTTGAATTTTGGAGCCCATTTCAGAGAGAAATCATTAAGTGCTCCACATCCTCTGAGATTTTCTGTGTCCAGAGAAAATAAAGTCATTGTGAGATTCCTTATAGTTACATATCAAGGTATCATGAACATGTGTGAGAAATAGGATTCTGTTCATTTCACAATGTATCTAAAAGCTTTTCATCAATATCATACAAGCATATTTTATATTATATAGTGTTTTGACCTATGACTTTGACCAATGCCTGAAGTAAGCTACCTTTTTGCTCCATTTTTCTTCTTACCAGATATCCAAGTCCATTTTTGTCTTTGAAAATAACTTAGGATCTTCATTAAAGAGAGCATAAAAAAGGTTTATTACTATATTATGATGAATAAGCTTCAAGAAAAATCTATGAATTTAGAGCTTGTTTACTACTTATATCAACCTTCTTTCCTGGTTTAAGAATCTCCTTGTTGTGCTCTCATCACAGATTTTCAAGGCTTTAAAACCCTCTTTTTTTCAGGGAATCCTTTCCATTGTTCTGTCAGAGTCCTTTGATTTTTTAAATGTGAGCAACTTCTGTTACCTGTTGACTTCTAATCAAACTGAGGATATAGAATGAACACTGAGACCAATACCTCCTCTGGCATTTCATGTTCCATTTATTCAACACTGAATGAAAATATGTTTCCCTAGATAGATGGGGGTTTTTTTCACTTCCTCTCACTTAACATATATCACCACTACAAAACCCTATCTGAACCTGGATAAATGTTAATTAAAAGCAGATAACCTCTGACATACAACGTGACTAGAATAAAGTTCATTTGCATGTGAACGGTTTTATTCCCAAGGAATATGCTGCATGTCTGCTTACAGACTCAGGCAGGATGTAACTCCCAGGTGGTCTGAACCATAAATCTATTCTTATTTATGAATCATTTTCTTATTACTTAAAATTCTAATATATTCCAACTAATTTATATAACTCCTTATCGTTAATGTCTGTTCTTCCAAGATGACAGAGTTAAATGCATGAGTATAATGCAGCAAGAACAACCTGCTAGTTAAGAAATGGGCCTAGAAGTTATGAGGTTTGGATCTGATCCTCTGCTCTACCACAGATACCTTTCATGATTTGAAAATCACTTATAATTCTACTTTTAAGTATATTTTAATTCTAACATCCATTGATATCCCCCAGATGAAATAAGGTGCCCAAGTATCTTTAAAATTCACTTCTTTGTTTTCTCCAGTTGTTAAAGGTAGTGAAAATGAATACTGAGAAAGAACAGTGAGAAATTATGTTAAAGACAAAATGCTACTCAGAGTATGTCAGGATTTGATGATAGTTTAGACTGCAAACAATGTAGCCATGTTAATGGAAATAGTGCTGGGTGATGCACACAATCAGGTGGTCCTTTTGCCAAATTTCTATCACTTCTGAACACTGGTAGTTAAAATTACAGATGGAGTTAACTCCTAAAAGTATCTAATGGGTTAAAAAGATTAAATATTAGATTCTATTTCAGGACTTATGTTCAGAGAAGGTATTTTCATACAAATATTTTCCTCAGACGATGAGTGTAGTGGGGATAAAAGTAGAGATATCTTTCAAAAGAACCAGTTGATAATCAACTACTCTGAAGTTATGCCAAAGCCTGCAGTAAAATTCCCACATCCATGCAAAAAAACCCTAGTTATTTTATGCTATTTTTACCAGGCTGAAATTCAGACTAATTTTGTTATGATTTAGAAGAACTTCAAATGAACTTGAAACCAATTATTGACTTCATGCAGTTTTGACATGGAACTTGGTCAGGTCCCAGATTTCCATAGATTTTTTCTATTTAATTTCTTTCCAACGAAAAATCTAGTAAATACTGTTAAAATATTTAAAAGGATTAAAATGTTAGCATGGAATATTCTTCTGAAATTTTTTTGAAATCATGATGCGTTCAGTCCTGGAAAGGTCCCAGAAGCAATATGTACTCTTCTGCTATCATTCATTGTATTACTGGAATATACAGAAAAAGATATCCTAACAGTGAAATAAAAGTGAAACCTTTCACCAACTTTGACTTTAATAACAAAGTTATTTAAAGTGAACTCACACAACACCTGTTTTATAGGTCTTCAGATTCTGAACCGGAATAAAATGAATAAAATCTACACATCAGGAATGAAAATACATCCATAGATGATCTAAATGCAAGACAATTATACCCTTGTTCTCCAACCATGACATTTTTTGGAAGCAAGAAAAGTATTTTCACTATTTTTTTATTTTCACCTCATTGAAAACCTAGAAAAAATTTCAAAAAGTACTAGTTCCAACTATTTTCTTATAATATTCAGGGGTTTTTCCAAAATTACTGAGTTTGCATGATTTTTATTCACTTAGAAATGTTAATATACTAACTAAATACTGAAACAGTTAACATTTTTAACATTACTTAAAATCTCAATTAAAAAGAAATGGAAAAGAATGGAATCAAAAAGCCGAACATGAATCTGCTAATTAGCATCAGCTAGCATCACTGGCAAAGAAGGCAGAAAACTATGGAACTTAAGTCAATGATGATATTACTCATTATCACTACAGCAGTTAGGAAAAAGGTGGCAAGACATGATTGCCCTATCTAATTTAATTTTTCATCTTTTCATTCTTCTTCAATTTTCCTTTATTGTGGTAAGGCCTGGCACGCTCAAAACATTTACACTATTCTGAAAACAGTCTGTAGGAGATATAAAACTAATGATCCAAACTGAAAGGAATATCTGTTAAATGGGAACATAAGTTGAGCCAAAATATGTTATTACTATACTGTATATATGCTGAAAGGGTCAACTTACTGTAGTGGTTTCCAAAGTACTGGCATAGCTAGGAAGTCCGGATTTTTTAATTTTTTTTTTTATTGTCATCAGACTAATTTTAGGTAAACTTAATATGAAATAAGAACAAGTCAATTGCATTAGACTAACTGCCCACTTAGCCCATTATTCTGTCTACTATAGTGTTGAAAGTAGATCCTAAGGAAGGTATTTAAAAGCACTTGACTTAATAAAATACTTTTCAACTTCTGAACTTGTTTAGCTGATAGTAGTAGCCATGGAAAATCTTTTCTGCTGATATATAGGACTTTTATGGGATGTTAGCAGCTTATTGAAATGAAGCTGCTGTTGATGCTGAAGCTTGGAAATCTAGAAATTAGGGTAATTATACAGCCTTGTCAAATATACATATCCTGATATGGCCCATCCTGTGTTGGCCATGTACATGTACTAGGTCACTTCATTCCTCTAGGGATGCATTTAAATTTAACAGGTTAAATTAATGGAAGGATTTTTTTTTCAGTTTTTTTCCTCTGAATAGCCAAGGAACTAATTTTTTCAGATTAGGTTTCAGTCACCATTGTTCCCATTCATGAGGTGGTTTGATTTGGTTTAGGTTGCTTTAGGGTTGGTTTAGGTTTGGTTAGGTTTGAATGATGTGTTGCTTTATCAGTGTTTACTCCCTGACTGCAGCCACAGGCAATAAAGGGCCTGAAATGTCTGTTTTATGTATGTGACCTGCTCTTGCAAACCATGAAATTTGTTAAGATGCCAATGATGTTAATCCTTATGATTACAGCATTAAGAATAGTAGTCAGGAAGGTTGAATTTGTCTCCAGAAGAGGTCCTTTCTTAATGGGGCTAGCTTCAGGCTTGGGCTCTGATTTGTCAGTGCCCTATAGCAAGACCCCTTCACAGATCAGCATCTCGAGTGTTTTCCTGATGAAGCAAGAGGGAGAACTCTTAACAAAGGAAACTTCTCCCTGCAGGCTTCTTGGTTACTCCATTTAGTCACATATTTTGCAGAGATGTTCTTGCTCTTGGCCAAGTTTTGAGCATTGGGTATTTAAAATCCTTCCAAGTGCTACTGCAGGGTCTTGTGATACCATCACACAGAAAATAAGTCATTTAATAAATAAGCCAAAGCAGCTGTGTTATACAGAGAAGGTTAAAAACAAGATTATGACCACATATTTGCAAGCAAACAAGTTACCGTAGTTTAAGACTTTACTGGACCTTAGTTGGAAGTTACTGTTTTTCAGCTGAGACACAATCTGAGAAGGTGATTTATACCAATCAGTTTAAATTGGTGTCTGCAAAATGCTTACAAAGTTCATAGAATCAGGTACCATGCCTCAGCCAAGAAGTGGTAGCTTTTGAAGACGTATTAGCATATGCTGATAATCTGTGTGTCAATGATGCAAGTGTACATTATGATATGCAACAATCAAATCAATATCAAGCTGCTTTAGTGAACAAAAAAAGCTAGAATAGTCATTATTTTTCCACACCCATTTTAGTTATCTGCTTTAGAATGAAAGCATTCACATCTTCTGTGTGCTTATTTTTCTCCATCCATTATGAAGAACATCCAGAAGAATTCTTCACAAGCAGACATTGCCATACAAATCTAGACTAGGGTGGCTTAACTTTTACCTTGTAAGGTAAGGTTGCTTCTTCCTGTAATATTTTGCCTTTATTGATACTGAGTTTCTTTTCTTAATCTTAAAATTGTAGAACGGTTTGGGTTGGAAAGCACCTTTTAAGATCAACTAGTCCAACCACCCTGCCATGGGTAGGGACATCTTTCACTAGATTAGGTTGCTCAAAGACTCATCCAAACTGACCTTAAATACTTCTAGGGATGGGACATCCACAACTTCTCTAGGCAACTTGTTCCAGTGTCTCACAACCCTCAGCATAAAAAATGTCTTCCTTATATCATCAAGTCAATCAGTATCACAAGATGGTTCTGCAGCTCTTCATCTGTTATTACACAGCTAAGGTTTTATCAGCAGCAGACTGTTATCTCACTATTTCCAGGTTTGTGATTTGTTGGGGTTTTTTTCCTAGCTAATTTATGAATATAGTAAAAGCACAAGTCCCAGCAGAAATTTCTCAGGTGAAATTTCCAGTGTGAAAGCTGGTCATTTATCCTTAGCCTTTGCTTCCTATCTTTTCACCACAAGAGTAACATTACATAACAGCTTTGTCTCCTTAAATGCCTTTATGTCTAAAAGCCTCCTAAAATCATTGTCAGTTTTTGTTTTCAAGCACATTAGATTAATTTTATCTGCATATACACTCATTCCTTAAAAAACTGTAATAGATTTGTTAGGCATGATTCCGACCCAAATATGATTAGAGTTAAGAAGCAGCCTAGTTTTCCTTCAAAGGGATATACCAGAAGACACCCATATCTGTGTTTTATTGGAACACAGAAAAAGAGCTAGACTGTAGTAACTCTCTTGAGAAAATTCAAATCTGCTGATTTGAAAAGCCCAAGTTAGCCCAGAGATAATGTAGTGATAATGGTCTGCTTACTTAGATGAATTCAGGGACCTTCACTAAGATCCATCTAATCAGATTGAAATTTAAGAATCTGTAAACTTTATAGCAAAAAATTGTCTGGGTTTCAGAAGCAAACAATCAGGGTCAAATTCTAATGTCAGATAAGCAATATTCACATACTAAATCAATAGTATCTATATACCTGTGTCTGGGTAGAAATTTAAGTCCTTTGAACTAAGCAATACTGTTGAATAAATCATGAAGCTGGCATTCTGGAAAATCTCCAGGTGGCTGCAATACATTCTGTGCCAGAGTAAAGACTTCAAAATTTGGCTTGCTGTGAGCATAAAGCAGATAGCTCACAGTCATAGAAGCAAGAACAGTAATACCCTAGAAGCCAAGCATATTGCAATAGCAATGAGGAAATTCATAATGGCTTATTCTTTACAGCATCAGTCACCTTATTTGTACAAATGCTAATAGACATTGACTTTCTGGTAAGAGTTTCAAAAGGTGAAGTCACACAAAAGCTTAATTCTGTAATTTGTTAAACTGCAAAAAGATAAAATATACCTCAAATGGCTTCTGAATCACTGAGGAATGTGAGTTAATGTGAACCTAGTAATTTTACCAGTGTAAATTATAAAAAAAAAAAAAATTAAGAAAAGCTTTGGCTTGATAATACCATATATAATACCAGCTCTGTTTACTGTATATCCAAAACAGCACACAGAATCTGTAACATTTCTGACTATATCTAAGATGAAAATAAAATAACAAGGTAAATAGTCTATTTCTTTCCTTTTTTTTTTTTATATCCTCAGAAAGAGAAATGCTCTGCAATGATATTTTGTAAAATAGATCAAAGTAACAACCTGTTTCAACATTTAGATTTCTTTTTCACTACTATGGCAGTTTAGAGAAAGCATTTAGATTTTCCTGACCAACTGGAGAATCACATACTTAGGACTTTTTGGAAGATGACATAAGGAAGAAGTGATTGACCAATAGAGACCTCTGGAATCCAATTAGTGTAAAACAAGTAATCACAAATGACATCTCAAATATAAATGGGATGTATTAATTGGACCAGCATGGGAACTATGTAAATAAAAATAAGCTATTTAATATGTGCTATCACAGGAAGAAATTACAGAGATCATGCATACTTTTAGCAATTAGCTACTTATCTTAAAAAGTCTGTGAAGTGGAAATCTCAGGAGCAGCAGATCAACAAAAGCTGTATGCTACATAGCCATAGCTGATTGACCTTTTCTTTGCAACAGCCTATGACCTTGCAATACATTTTTTTAAGGTTTCAGTGTGAAGAGAAAGATTAAAAACATATTTTTTGTTGAATTCACATGTGATGCAGAAAAATAGAGTGTGAATTTTTATCAGAGTATGAAGATGATGAAACTTGTGCCAAGTCATTATTTTAATCACTGGGCACCAAGAAAAGCCAGATAATGACATAGAAGTAAACTTATCATGAACTTTTAGAAATGTGTAAACTAATAAACATTAAGGTATATACTTCTTATCTGTGGCTCATTTGAGAGGAAAGACAGTCAGAACTAAATGTTCTGCAGTAAAGACTGTCTATATAAAGACCTGTTTCTAAAATGCAAGAAGTATCTGTTAATAAATGCATTTGATAAGAAATGAAAAGAAATGTGTTGCAAGGAAAATCAAGGTCCTCTTTCAGGTAGTGATGAAATACACTTCAAAGTTCAATTATACATCTAAAATTAGAAAGGGGTCAAACTTATTATAGTATAAACAATATTTGTGTTCACTTAAATAGCATCAACTGAAACTGTGGACAGTCTCACAGAGTTAAAAGCAGGTTTTTGTTTCCACTATACTTTTATTCTGTTTTCTCCTGCTCTAGTGTGAAAATAGCACCCACATGAAAAGAAAGAGATTCAAATGAACAAGTATGGTCAGTTATTTTAACTGTGGCTGTCCCATAAATAAAACTGCAAATCAGGTATCTTGACAGCAGTGTGATTTTTGAAAGCAATCTGGTCTTTTAACTGACCTATTGATAAGATCTGAAATGGAAAAACATATCTTATTAGATTATTTAGTCTATTTGACTGCCAGATCAGCATCACTTCCTAGAAAATGTTTTTGAGCTGAAAATTTATGGAGAAGTGATGCTGATGATTCATACCTTTTTTTTACTGTGGCCCCTGGTGACTTGATCTCTGCACAGAAAGGTTCCTAGGTTAATATGACTGCAAGGTATGCACCAGTAGTTCAGAAGTCATCTTCATACATACCTTTTGCTGAATGTGTCAATAACTTGACAGGAAGACAAAAAAGTCAGCACTATAGAAAGGCTCCCTCTTCTGTATGCTCTGTTCTTCAAAAGGCACAGCCTTCAAATGGCAGGTCAGGCTAACTTCAGAGAGGTATTTTCAGCAACACCACTCTTTTCACAGTAAACTGTGTTTAGACATATTTTGACAATATTTCCAGCTGTACAGTTAAATCATGTTGATCATTTTTTTATCTTCCAGGAGCCATATAATATATGACACTAAGGACATTAGCACAACTGTCATTTACTGGGCCTCTCAATATGACTCCTTTGCTGTTCTCAGCTTCTAAACATTGCAACAACATACTTGCTCACAGAATGAAGCAGATGTGACCAGACCGTGTGTTCTTTAATCTCACTCACTATAAAGTGGTGGCTTAGCTTTGAAGAGGTCTTGTTGGTTCCTAAAGTCTTTTAACAATGTAGAAAGGCAAGATTCAAGAATTCTCTGAAATAATTCTAACAGGGATTTATGTTGGTAAACCAAATGCTTTAAGGCATTTTATAACCCAAGGTTAAATACAGAAAGAGCTTCTGTTATAGGGAATTTACAGGGTGCAGAAGCTAATCTTACATGACATTCATTTGCCTGACCTATTAAAACACCATAAAAATAAATTGCAAAAGATTTTTATAGAATCACAGAAAAGATTAAGGTTGGAGGGGACCTCTAGAGGTCATGTGGTCCAACCCCCCTGCTCAAGCAGGACATCTATAGCTAGTTGCCCAAGACCATGTCCGGATGGCTTTGGAATATCTCCAGGACGGAGACTCCGCAACCTCTCTGGGCAACCTGTGCCAGTGCTGTCACACTCACAGTGAAAAAATATTTCCTGCTGTTCAGAAGGAATCTTCTATGTTTCAGTTTGTGTTCATTGCCTCTGGTCCTATCACTTGGAACTGCTGAGAACAGTTTGGCTCAGTCCTATTTGCACCCTCCCTTCAGGTATTTATGTACCAGATCCCTCTAAGCCTTGTCTCCTCTAGGCTGAACAGTCTCAGCTACCTCAGCATTTGCTCATAAGAGAGATGCTTCAGCCCCTTTATCATCTTTGTGGCCCTTTGTTGGACCCTCTCCAGTATGCCCATGACACTCTTGTACAGGGACAGTACTACAGGTGTTGCCTCACCAGCGCTGAGTAGAGGGGAAGGATCACTTCCTACAACCTGCTGGCAAGACTTTGCCTAATGCAACCCACAAGACCATTAGCCTTCTTTGTGGCAAGGGCATGCTGCTGGTTCCTGTTCAACTTGCTGTCCACCAGGTCCCAAAAGGTCTTTTCTGAAAATCTGATTTCCACCCATTTGGCCCCCAGCATATACTGGTGCCTGGGGCTGTTCCTCCCCAGGTGAAGGACTTTGTACTTCTCCTTGTTGAACTTAATGAGATTCCTGTTGGCCCATTTGTCCAGCCTGTTGAGGTCCCTCTGGATAGCCACACAACATTCCAGCGTTATCAGTCACTCCTCCTAGTTTGGTGCCATGAGCATACTTGCTGAGGGTACATTCTGCCCCATCATACAGATCATTAACAAAGATGCTGTACAGAATTGGACCAAGTTCACAAAGGGAAAGTCCTGTTTCACTAAGTTGATATCCTTCTATGATAAGGTCACCCACCTAGTGGTTGAAGGGAAGAAGGTGGATGTAGTTCTTCTGGATTTTAGTAATGCTTTTGAGACTGTCCCTCACAGCCTCCTTCTGGACAAGTTGTCCCATTGTAGGATGAGCAGGTTCACTTTGTGCTGGGTGAAGAACTGGGTGACGGGTAGAGCTCAAAGGATTGTAATGAGTGGGGCTTCATCAGGCTGGCGACCACTCACCAGTGGTGTTCCTCAGGGTTCAATTCTAGGGTCTTTTCTGTTCAGTATATTTATCAATGATTTGGATGTAGGAGTTGAATACACCATTAGTTTGCTGATGATACCAAACTGGGAGGTGCCATTGACTCTCTTTAGGGACAAGAGGACTTGCAGAGGGATTGACATAGATTGTAGCATTGGGCTGTGATTAGTGGCATGAAATTTAACAAGCTAAAATGCCAGATTCTGCACCGAGGATGGAGTAGCACTGGGCACAAGTATCAATTGGGAGAGGAGTGGCCAGAGAGCAGCCCTGCAGAAAGGGATCTGGGGATGCTGGTTGACGGCAGGCTCAACATGTCAGCAGTGAGCCCTGGCAGCCAAGAGGCCAAACCTCATCCTGGGGTACATCAAACACAGCATAACCAGCTGGTCAAAAGAGGTGATTCTCCTGCTGTATTCAGAGTTGGTGCAGTCTCACCTTGAGTACTGTGGGCAGTTCTGGGCCCCACAATTTAAGAAGGATGTTAAGGTACTCGAATGCATCCAGAGGAGGGCAACAAAGCTGATGAAGGGGCTGGAAGGTATGTCCTATGAGGAGCAGCTAAGGGCTTTGGGTTTGTCTAGTTTGGAAGCTGAGGAGTGACCTCATTGCTCAATACAGCTTCCTGAGGAGGGCAAGTTATGAGGGAGGCTCTGAGCTCTTCACCCTGGGATCCAGTGACAGGACATGTGGGAACTGTTCAAAGCTGTGCCAGGGGAGGTTTGGACTGGACATTAGGAAGCATTTCTACCAAGAGGGTAGTCAAAACCTGAAACAGGCTTCCTAGAAAGGCAGTTGATATCCAATGTCTGTCAGTAATATGCTTTAACTTTTGGTCAGCCCTGAAGTGGTCAGGCAGTCAGACTAGATGATCATTGCAGGTTCCTTGCAACTGAAATATTCTAGTTTAGACTAGTCTAGTCTAGTCTATTCCTTTGTACAATAATTTTAATACTTTCTTACTAGGAATACATTGCATGGCACTGTTTAGACTTTCCCTTTGTTTTTTCCATTTCTGTATTAATTTGGCAGTGTATAGTCATGGTCACTGAAGCAATATTCTAATAAGAAGATCTAATCTGGTAGAAACTCACTCTATAAATCCCTATGCACATGACAACACTAAATTTTGTCCCATTTGTATTACTTTATCCTAGAAGATCATCTCATTATTCTCTCATGATATGCAGGTCTGGCTGTGTATTAATGATATCTCCCAACTCTGCATTATGAGAAAATTTACTTAGAAAAGTCTTATTTTTTTAATTAGAATCAGTCATAAAAATATTAATTAAGCTTGTTCTCAAAACTGAATCATAAGAAAATCTAACAGGAGCTTCCTTTACATGCCTTTTTACTCCTTGATTTTTTTTGTTTCTTTTTTTATCAAGTCCTTTATCTACCTTATAACTTGTAACTAGCCCCAGTTCAACTAATAAATTTGTAAAGTTTCAATAAATTTTTAATAGAATAGATCCACTACAAAGCATGTTTATATTTTAAGGTTAGCTTGGCATGATCAGCTTTGTTAACTGATAGCAAAGCTGCTGCAGACGTGCAGCACGTGCTGGTTTTCCATATCAAATATGAAATATGTGAGTGCCTATGTCCAAAAATAATCCTTACAGAGGACTGAATTGCCCTTTGTTCCTAGAATTTGGAAATACAGAGCATGCAAAGTCACACAGAGGCCACAAAGAAGATGCAGCCAGCTCTTCACAGTGACAGTGACAGAAGAGATGATGGACATCTGTTGGAAAAAGAAAAGTTTAGATTCTTTTTCACTTCTAACCAGTAAAGCATTAGTATGTCTAAGAACTTCTTTCACTATGAGGACAGTCAGACAGTAGAACAAGCTGCTTTAAGAGGTTGTGCAGTCTCTGTCCTCTGAGGTTTTCAAGTATGTGAATGGATAAATCCCTGAGAAACCTCATAGCTGACTCTGCTTGGAACAGGAAGTTGGATCAGAGACCTCCTGAAGTCCCTTCCCACCTGAACCACCATAGGATACTATGATCCTGTGATCTGATGACCTTTACTGGATTTTTTTTTTAATGTTATCTAAACAATAAAGTGAAGAACAGGAAACTGTTTAGGGAGGTACACACAGAAAAAAAATCCCTAACTATATTACTATAGTAGTGGGCATTTCCTGAAGCACTTGAATGAAATAATCTTGTCATAGAGACTGAAACAAGTGAGTTGAGTGGACTGTGCTAAGTCCATATAACCCAGTGTACTGGGTTTCTGTGGCAAGGTTTTGGTAGCAGGGGGTTTACAGGGGTGGCTTCTGTGAGAAGCTGCTGGAAGCTTCCCCTGTGTCTGACATAGCCAATGCCAGCTGGCTCTAAGTCAGACCCACTGCTGGCCAAGGACAAGCCCCTCAATGACAGTGGTAGTGCCTCTGGGAGAACAGATTTAAGAAGGAAAAAAAAGCCTGTGAAACAGCACATTCAGCTGGGTATCAGCGATAGTGGTAGTGCCTCCGTGATAACATATTTAAGAAGAAAAAAAAAGTTGCAGGGCACACAGAAATGGCAGCCGGAGAGCAGAGTAAGAACATGTAAGAGAAACAGCCCTGCAGACCCCCAGGTCAGTGCAGAAGGAGGGGGAGGAGGTGCTCCAGGCGCCAGAGCAGAGATTCCCCTGCAGCCCGTGGGGAAGACCATGGTGAGGAAGGCTGTCCCCCTGCAGGCCAGGGACATCCACAGTGGAGCAGGGGGATGCCCGAAGTAGGCTATGACCCCACGGGAAGTCTGTGCTGGAGCAGGCTTCTGGCAGGACCTGTGGATCTGTGGAGAGAGGAGCCCACACTTGAGCAGGTTTTCTGGCAGGACTTGTGACCCTGCGGGGGACCCACGCTGGAGCTGTCTGTGCCTGAGGGAGTGCACACTGTAGAAAGGACCCATGCTGGAGCAGTTTGTGAACTGCAGCCCATGGGAAGGACCTGTGTCAGAGAAATTTGTGGAGGACTGTCTCCCGTGGGAGTGACCCCATGCTGGAGCAGGGGAAGAGCATCATGAGTCCTGCCCCTGAGGAGGAAGGAGCAGCAGAGATAATGTATGATGAACTGACCATAAACCCCATTCCCCGTCCCCCTGCGCCACTGGGTGCTCAGTAGAGAATCTGGGAGTGAAGTTGTGCCCAGGAAGAAGGGAGGGGTGCAGGGAAGGTGTTTTGAGATTTGGTTTCATTTCTCATTTCCTTACTCTGGTTGATTGGTAATAAATTTGAATTAATTTCCCCCAAGTTGAGTCTGGTTTGCCCATGAAGGTAATTGGTGAGTGATCTCTCCTGTCCTTATCTTGACCCACGAGGGGGAGTGATAGAATGGCTTTGGTGGGCACCTGGTGTCCAGCCAGGGTCAACCCACCATACCCAGCAACCAGGCACCATGTGACTACCTGCGCAGGCTGAGGGCACTCATCCTACCTGACCCTCAAGGCAGAATGGTGGGCACTCGCCTGAGAGCAAAGGCTGCAGCTCCGGCTGGGGGGTCTGCACCATCTACCCCCACGGTGGCTGATGCCTCCCCCCAGACGGAGCTGCTGAAGGGACAGGCTGCAGTGCAGGCCCCAGACTGCGGGAGGGGCCTGGACCTTTCTCCTGGGCAGGGGCAGGCAGTATAGCTACCTACAGAAGGTGTGCCCAGGTGGACTCCCTGCAGCGAGTGGCTGGGCTGCAGGAGGCGGTGAGAAGGCTGCGTAGCATCGGGGCAGCTGAGAAGGAGTTAATACCTGGTTCCAAGCACAGTCTGCAGTGGTCCCACAGCCCATGTCCAAAGAGCCAAAACCTCCTACATCAGCACACACAGAAGGGTGGGTGGCCAATAATACAGAAGAATGGAAGCTTGCAATGGCAAGGGCCAGCAGGAGGAAAAGACTCCCCCTGAAGCCTGAGGTGCCCTTGCAGAACCACTTCACTACTCTGCAGACTGAAGAGAAAAGACCAATCACATCAGGAGAGACATTGGAGCTGAGTAAGGCAGCCAGATCTGCTCCCCCTATAACAATCAGCACAACTAAGAATAGGCGAGGGTGATAGTAGTAGGTGACTCTCTTCTAAGAAGTATGGAGGCACCATCTGCCAAGCTGATGAACTCTCTATTGAAGTATGCTGCTTACCAGGGGCTTGTAGCAGGGATGTCACGGGAACACTACCAAGCCTCGTACAGTCTGCTATTACCCGCTGCTGTTGTTTCACATGGACACCAGGGATACAGCTAGGAGCAGTCAGGGGAGTATCAAGAAGGATTACAGAGCCCTGGAAGTGGTGGTAAGGGACTCTGGAGTGCAGGCAGTTTTTTCACCAGTCCTTCCAGTCAAAGAGAAGGGGTTTGAAAGGGCCAGTCGAATCTGCTGAATCAACAAATTGTTACAGGACTGGTGCCACAGCCAGGGGTTTGGCTACTTAGACCATGGGACTTGCTTTGAGAAATCTGGGGGTTAATGGGGTCCATCTGTTAGAGAAGGGGAAGGGCATCTTCGATCATAGGCTTGCTAAGCTGGTGAAGAGGGCTTTAAAATAAAGTTGCCGGGGAGGGAAACATCAATCAATCCATCCCACTTCGGCCAGTTTGTTGCCAGTGCCAGCAAGAGATGCCCAGAGCCTGGAGGGGGATCATAGGTCAGCAGAAGAGCAACTGAAGAACAGTGCAGAGGAATTCCAGCCACTCCAGTCAGTAAGTCAGCTTCATCGAGGGACCACCTTAAATGCCTCATGCAAATGCACAGAGCATGGGGAATAAACAAGAGGAGTTAGAGACAAGCAAACACCTGCAGGTCTATGATCTTTTTGGCATCACGGAGATGTGGTGGGATGGCTCCTATGACTGGAGTATTGGAATGGAAGGATACAGGCTCTTTAGGAAGGACAGGCAGAGGAGACAAGGAGGGGATGTTGTCCTCTATGTCAATGACCAGCTGGAGTGCATGGAGCTCTCCCTGGAGTTGGGTGAGGAGCTGACCGAGAGCTTATGGGTCAGGATTAAAGGAACGGCAGGGACAGGTGATGTTATAGCGGGGGTCTGCTGCAGGCCATCTGACCAGGAAGACTGAGCGGATGAGGCCCTCTATAGACAGATAGGACCAATCTGACATTCACAAACCCTGGTACTCATGTGGGACTTCAACCACCCCAATATCTGTTGGAGGGACAAGACAGCAGGGCATAAGCAATACAGGAGGTTCCTGGAATGCTTTGATGACAACTTCCTTCTCCAAGTGATAGAATATCCAACGAGAAGTGCTATGCTGGACCTTGTTCTCTCCAACAAGGAGGAACTGGTGGGGAATGTGAAGTTCAAGGGCAGCCTTGGCTGCAGTGACCATGAAATGGTGGAGTTCAAGGTCCTCAGGGTGCACATCAAACTCACTACCCTGGATTTCAGGAGAGCAGATTTTGGCCTTCTCAGGGGTCTCCTTGGTAGAGTTCCATGGGATAAAGACCTGAAGGGAAGAGAGGCCCAAGAAAGCTGGTTGGTATTCAAGGATCATCTCCTCCAAGCTCAGGAGCAATGCACCCCAACAAAGAGGAAGTCAGGCAAAAACACCAGGAGGCCTGCGTGGATGGATGAAGAGCTCCTGGACAAACTCAAACACAAAAATGAAGCCTACGAAGGGTGGAAGCAAGGCCCGGGAGGAATACAGAGAAATTATCCGAGCAGCCAGGGATCAGGTTAGGAAAGCTAAAGCCCTGATAGAATTAAATCTGACCAGGGATGTCAAGGGCAACAAGAAAAGCTTCTATAGGTACACTGGTGACAGAAAGACTAGGGAAAATGTGGGCCCTCTCTGAAAGGAAACAGGAGACCTGGTTGCCTGGGATATGAAGAAGGTTGAGGTACTCATCTACTTTTTTGCCTCAGTCTTCACCAGCAAGTGTTCCAGCCACACCGCCCAAGTCACAGAAGGCAAAGACAGGGACTGGGGGAATGAAGAACTGCCCACTGTAAGACAAAATCAGCTTCAAGACCATCTAAGGAACCTGAAAGTTCACAGGTCCATGGGACCTGATGAGAGGCATCTGTGGGTCCTGAGAGAACTTTGCAGATGAATTGGCTAAGCCACTATTCATTGTATTTGAGAAGTCATGCCAGTCCAGGGAAGTTCCCACTGACAGGAGAAGGAGAAACATAATCCCAATTTTTAAAAAGGGAAAAAAGGAAGACCTGGGGAACTACAGGCCAGTCAGTCTCACCTCTGTGACCAGCAAGATCCTCCTGGAAACCATGCTAAGGCACATGGCACATGTAAAATAAGGAGGTGATTGGTGACAGCCAACATGGCTTCGCTAAGGGCAAATCATGCCTGACAAATCTGGTGGCCTTCTATGATGAGGTTACAGCACTGGTAGATAAGGGAAGAGCAACAGACATCATCTATCTAGACTTGTGGAAAGCATCTGACACTGCAATTTAGAGGCAAGGATGTCGTGCAGGACAAAGTCATGGATTTGATAGATGGACCACTCAGTGGATAAGGAATTGGCCAGACGGTTGTTCTCAAAGAGTTGCAGTCAACAGCTTGATGTCTGAGTGGAGACCAGTGAGGAGTGGTATTCTGCAGGGGTCAGTATTGGGACAACACTGTTTAACATCTTTGTCAGTGACATGGACAGTAGAATTGAGTGCACCCTCAGCAAGTTTGCTGATAACAAGCTGTGTGGTGCAGCTGACACACTGGAGGGAAGGGATGCCATCCAGAGGGACCTTGACAGGCTTGAGAGGTGGGCCTGTGAGAACTTCATGAAGTTCAACAAGGCCCAGTGCAAGGTCCTGAATATGGGTTGGGGCAATCCTAAGCACAAATACAGACTGGGCAATTAATGGATTGAGAGCAGCCCTGCAGAGAAGAACTTGGGGGTGTTGGTTGATGAGAAGCTCAAAATGACCTGATAATGTGTGCTTTCAGCCCAGAAAGCCAACTGTATCCTGGGCTGCATCAAAAGAAGCATGATCAGCAGGTCAAGGGAGGTGGTTCTTTCCCTCTACTCTGTTCTCATGTGATCCCACCTGGAGTACTGTGTTCAGCTCTGGGTCCCCCAGCATAAGAAGGACATGAACCTGTTGGAGCAAGTCCAAAGGAGGGCTACAAAGACAATGAGAGGGCTGGAACACCTCTCCTATGAAGACAGTCTGAAAGAGTTGGGGTTGTTCAGCCTGGAGAAGAGAAGGCTCCAAGGACACCTTATAGCAGCCTTCCAGTACATAAAGGGGACCTACAAGAAAGCCAGAGAGGGACTTTTTACAAGGGCATGTAGTAATAGCTTTAAACAGAAATAAGGTAGATTTAGATTAGATGTAAAGAAGTTCTTCACTGTGAGTGTGGGGAGGCACCGGAACAGGTTGCCCAGAGAGGTTGTGGATGCCCCATCCCTGGCAGTGTTCAAGGCCAGGTTGGATGGGGCTTTGAGC
>JANZLQ010000008.1:20001489-20017382 GCA_026212715.1 Elanus axillaris
TCCCCCCCCCCCCCCCCCAGGATTATATTTTATAAGATATAAAGTCTGGTTTTCCATCTTACGTGCAATGCTAATATATCAACATGGATTTCATCTTCTATAAGAACAAAATCAAAAGACACAATTAAATATTTTGATTCAGATCACTTGGGCATTAATTGTGTCCCATGTGTGGCCACAGGCCTCAAGAGAGTTATTACTCATATGACTCATAAGCCTGTTCTCTATAGGCCAGATTTAGTAGCTGGACAATCCATATCAATGCTTTTATATAGTCGTGATGTATAATTTTAACTACTGTTCAACCAAATAGTCTCTTCCTCTTAACTTCTGTCCTTGGAGAATGTTGCATGAGTACAAATGAATCCTGAAAAGTCCTGGAAGAAACTGCACTGCACTGTACCAAACTGGTTAAAAAATCTCTTGATCCAAAATCAAACATTTCACTTTATTTCTTCTACTGGAAAACTAAGCTAAAAATGTTTGAAAAATGAAAATAGCATTACAGCTGCAGGATAGATGTCCTGTTTATGGAGAATTCTTGGTGTACAGGATCTGAAAGGGACTGTATGTCTTAATTAGAAGTCACATTACGGAACGGGTTTCTTTCCTTAAAAAATAGTCTCTCCCCTTCCACTCTTCCTAGACTCTTTGTCTTCATCTCTTACTCTTCTATGGAGAGTTGCAGTTTAAAATATCTTCTTGGTATCCTGAATTGTTCCCTGCAACAATATGCATATTCACACAGTAACAGCATATGATGTTTATTGTTGTGGATGACCATGTCACCCTTGTAAGATCAAACGTATTTTGATAGACATAGCAAAAAAGAAACTTCTAGGCTTGCATTTTTTTCTTTCTTGAAAATCCTTGCTTATAGTCCAGCAGTGCTGAAATACAGATAATGAGCAAAACAAGCTATATTGCTTAATTTAAATAATGCTAGTTATTATTTACTGTCACAAATGAGATTATGTCAGTTTATGGGAACATACTGTCTGAGAACAGTATATTTTTATGTAGCAGGTCCAGTTACATCATTGTTGTGTTGTTAACTTCATGCAGAAAATGTTTTCTGTGACAAATTTTTGCTTTTATATTCTTTATGTGAATAAAATGATCCCTTTTTATTTATTTTATTTGAGAAATTACAAATGTTATTTAGAAACTAGAACAAAGGAACCAGGGTAGAGTCCAAGTACCACCTTTTCCCACCTGCTTTCTGAGAGATTTTTGGGTGAGTTGTACAAACACACAGGTTTCAGCAATAAAGCCAAGTTAATTCAGATCCCATTCTTTTCCCTCTTACTCCTGGCTATTATTTCTTACTCAAAGTGGTGCAGTTTGCAGCCCACAGAAAGTACACTATAGCACTGTAACTGAATCAGTAAAGTAAACCAGAGCACAGAAAAGATTAATATAAGTACTGCTAGAAGGGAGAGAGAAGATGGGAGGTTACTTTTAGTACAGATCATATTGGTTAACGCTACTAATAACTAAGTATATTAATTTTAATAATTTTAATAACAATTAACAGTGCAAGCTAAAATTTAGCCACCCAATATCCCTATGCTATCATGAACTGAAGTTACAGACTGATTTAGGCCTGACTATTATGGGGTTTCAAAAGCCATATAGGTATTGGGATTTTGTATTTTGCATGCACTTCCAACATTAGTGTTTTGCTCCAACATAAAAGCTCTTCTTGTAGATTCTGAAAATCAAATGCAGTCAAATTGCTCAGAAATTGTGACTGTCTTGAGAATTCTGGCAATAATATCAACTGCAAACATAACTTCATGATCACATCTAAACAGTCTAAATGATGAGAGTATAATACCTCTGGATCTATTGAAAATATCTGTACTATAATAATTTGCATATCATACACTCATATATATATCTATTAACTTTGCTTATGGGAATCAAAAAGAATATTAATTTACCGAATTATAGCAATGAATGGATCCTTTGACTGGTTCTTATTGTCACAGTATATCCAGTGCACTGAGAAACTGGAGTATTCATATTGTTTCTTGATGTACATCAAAATTATACATAAATATTAGATAATGAGAGACACATGGTACAGACCCTCCAAATTACAGTTGTGTGAACAGTAGCTACTTTTTCTGCCAGTGTTACTTGCAGACTAAACTTATGAATTTCTTTCCTAATATGAAAATTGCATATTTGCTGATAAGCTTTTGAGCAACCTCAAATTTAAATACATGATTTAGCATGTCTGCCTGTATCATGGTTATTGGAAACAATATTCAGTGAATAGGATATTAACTAATTCATTTTATGCATACTCAAATACTTCAGAGGATGATATTGCACTGTTTCTAAACATCATAGACTCTGTCAGAATAAATAATTTCAAGGATTTGCTATAGATTTCTTTTCTTTGTTCTAAACATTTGTTGTATTATTACCAGTTGAGCCCATTTTCTCCAACAGATGTTATAATGAATTTTTATTGAAATCACCCATTTCAGTGTTAGTTAATGGGGACTAATTATTATACCATCTACACTGATTATAACATTGCCAATGAAACAGAACATGTTCTTGAATAAAACAGCTTGTTTTCCTCACTGCCTTATACCTCCTCCCCAACTTGCCTCAGCTCCATCTCACTTGTGCCTATGCTAGTCCCTTATATGTCCCAAAGAAAGAATACAAAGTGGTAGAAATTCACATTCCCCAAACTTCAGCAGTGTTAGGAAGATAATGCTGACAAACACTGACCCCCTAGTTAAATTTCTTTTCAATAATATGCTGTGGTCATCCAGATAAGCATTTTTAGTAAGTTAGGTTGTGTTCTGTCCTTGTTTACTGGATCTTTAGGGAAACGTGAACAACAAAGATCTGTCTTGTTCCTGTCATCACAATGATGAAACTCCCTCCCCTCACTGGAGTTACATGGAATGAGTTCTGGAGGACTGAAAGAATAGAAAGATTAAAAACAGCCAGTGAAAACAATTTTACACATTGTGGTGTGACATTGTGGCATCCCCAAAAACATGCCTCTGACACCGTTCAAAACCAAACAGTGTTCTTAATATAGATATTCCTCAGAGAAATCTTTTAACTTGAACATAATCATATCAGTAATCTCTCTTTTGTCTCCTTCATTAAACCTGAGGGAAAAGACTTATTGAAGATGCAACATTTTCAAGTGTTCTAATTTTCCCAAGGTCATTTTAGGAGATTGAAAGAATTAAACAGTACACAGTGACATGCTGCTTGATTACATTTTTAACATCTCATCAGTGTTCTCTAGCGAGTTACATTTTTCACTACCAGTTCTTCTTTAAGTTGTAGCTGCCACTGTTTTGTTTTCTGTACTTCGAGGTTCTGTTTCATCATATTGAGATTCAGTCAGAGTCAAGGAGTAGGAAAGGTGAATTAAAAAACAGTCCTTGATAATCATGAAGACATGATCTTCATTCCATCCCTTGACATGTCTGCTTGTATATTCATACAAAATGGGCCAGAGAGATATTGTTGGTGGAAAAAATGTGGTTAGCAGTACTTTTTTTTTCTCCATGCTTGTAATCCCATGGCTTTTCACAGACAAGAGTGATGAATTACTATCAACACAAGACAGCTTTTTGATGTGTCCTCTTGTACATGAAAAACCGGGCCGAGACCACCTGAACTCATTTCTCTTGAGATTTTGAGCAAGAATAAAAAATGGTTTTGTTTTGGACTTGGTAGGCCTCAGAAATGAAAATGCCAGTATGTCGAGGACAACACATCAATCTAATTTGCTACCTGCACTCCCAATCCTATTCTTTCCCTACTGAAATTGCTGCACAGTATGTGATATAACATCAGCCATATTCCACCGTTAAAGCTGTAGCTCTTTTTAGGAAGTGAGTGTTTGTCTTTATGAAACAAGCTTTGATTGCAAAGGCTGTAGTTGCAAAAGACTAGTGAAATACTCCTTTATTAATTTTAAAGTCATTTGGGGAACCTATTTAATTAAAAGAGATGTATAACTGGATGAGGAATTATAGTTAAATCACTTGATGCCATCAAATAACACTGCATTTTTACTGGTTTTGCTAAAGAACAATTTGATATTTCACAGTGGGATGATTCAGCTTTTTTGTTTTCCTGTCTAATAAGACAAAAACAAATGTTAAAAAAAAACCCGTTTCGTTAAAGTAGCCTACAGTCAAGAAGTTTGGGAAGCTGTGGTTACATGCAAATATTGTTTCTACTTACTGAATGACAGGAATGATTTCTGGTGCCTTTTGATTGGAATAGACATACTGGAAATAGGATTTTCCAGAGCACACAGGGTCAGTACAAAAAAAAAAAAAAATGTCTAGAGTACAGAAAGGTTACACAATTTCTCATGTTTATACAAGGATTCTTTGGATAACAGCAGCATTTACATCCATATTTTTTAATTCTTTGAGAATTAGCAGAAGTCTAGGCTTCCTTTATTTAAATGTGTTTATGAAAGTCTTCTCTTTTTGAGTACATGATAGCATCCATCATTAGCTAAATCAATAGAGTGACAGTATATACAACTCATGATCAGTTCTAACAAAATTCTGCATCTCTGTTTATTTCCTTTTTCATTGGTTTCTTATACTCCAACTTCTTCAGTACACTGCAGTACTCTGTGTTTAGAGTTAATAAGAATTAGAGCTATTTCATGTATGATTGTTTCTTTGCGTGTGTGCATGTGTGAGGTGAGATGTATAGTCTAGTTAAGAATGTTGATACAAATTTTAACTTGAAGTGCTATGCATTAATTCAGCTCCACCAAAATGAAGCTATTCTAACTTATATATTCATTAACTTTGCATTGCACCACAATATATACAACATGTTACATAGAAAAGTTACAGTTTATCATCATTTTCTTGTCTCATAACTCTCTGTCAAGTTATCCAAGAAAATTGCAATTAACTTCTGTGAAACTTTAGTAGAAGTAAGAATATCCATATTCAATACAGCGTAGGCTAAAGTTAGACCAGATCACTTTTATTTTACCAGTCCACTGAGGAAATACTGATCTTTGCTGAGGTGAATAACACAGTTTATTATCCAATGGGATAAGTGTTGACTTTCTCTTGGGAAAACATTTAATATTCACTGAAATACAAAGTACACATGCATCTAAGCTTGATTGCATCTTCATAAAGTTTAATACCAGGCCTTTGTGGAAGAGCCTAACACAGAAGTATTGTAGAAAGCATGACACACATGAACATTGTGGCATGAATCCCACTTCTGAGGAAAGATTTCTTGCGATCAGCTGAAGGCATGTGCTGAAGGCATACTGCAATGCTCTTCTGAGTATAAGTAAAATGGAAACTATTGATAAATCATACAAGTTGTACAAGATGAGCGACAATCCTAATTCAATTTATAGACAGTTGGTATAAACGTACTAATAAGTGCAATCTATTGCAAAACAAGAAGATACTAAACCCAGGATGTATGTCACAGTATTACTTCCAGCTAATGAAGAGAAAAATTATCCTTTTGTATTTAAAGTGACAATTCTACCAATTCAACACCTGAAGAAGTTCAATCAAATAAATTAAACGTTATTACATTTGTACGTTTTCTATAACTGTGAGAATGAATTGGCTGTAGCCTCAGCTTGCCTAAATGAATATATCCATGACAAACCACGTTACTCTTACAGATATTCAGACAAACAGCTAAGTAAGCAATGAAAGATAACTGCGGTAAAAGAGATTTATTTAGTTAGCTAGGTTATTAGTTAATCAAGACTATGAGAACTCAACCACCTAAGGTCCTCTAAGGAATTTAAACTGCTAAACTGAGATTTAAGTGTAAACTGAAATTATCTATATCAATGGAAATGCTGAAAGTCCTTTCTCATCTGCACCCCACAGGAGCTCTCTCTGCACAAGAACTTGCTATTTCACTTCAGGCTCTTCAAGATCCATAAATTTGTGTTTCTGCACATGCCCAGATTTTAAATAAAAATCAGATTTATTAAAGCTTGACAAACAATCCAATATTATCATGAAGAATTCCCCTGCAGACAAATAGTAGAGATCTATCCCTTGAACTGCTTTGATTTGTATTGCCTGTTTATATTCTACCTGAAAATCTCCTGCATGCCTATGGTTCTATGTTCTGCTGTTGTCTCAGGCTGTGGTAATCCATGTAGCTAGATGTCCTTGGGAACCAAAACTTACGTGTTTGCTTGTTGAATAGACATTGTCCTCACACACCCAAGCACAATTAATTTCTACACAGGTATGGTGGTAGCAGCTAGTATCAGGGCAGTGGCCTGCTATAGAAGAGTAAAAAGTCAGAGTGTCCCCACAGTAAAGTTATTCCATTTCCTGAGACAATTTATGTCTGTATCTTTCACTGCCCTAGAGACAGCTTTAACTATCGAACTAATGTGTTGCTATATTTTCTCTGGTTAAAGCCTTATTTTATGAGGCAATGAGTTGCTCTCACATGCCGCTGAGATGCTACAACATCAGTCAGAGTTCAAAATATTCAGCAGCTGACAACAGATACTCAGAAACTTCCTGACTGGGACAGAATTTCAGCTCCTGTTTACAGAAATGCCTGTGTGAGTGAAAGCAAATTACTAGTCATACAAAACAAGCAGTTTTCTTGCTGTGAAAAATAGATACAAACAGCATATGAAAACACTCCTGTGTATGCACCCCTGAGCCTTTATTCTCAGAGTAAAACTGCTTGAATGAAATAGGACCTAGATTAGGTGAAACAATATGTTTCTTTAGATGAGATTTAAAATTTCCATTGAGAACATAGATAATCCAGTTATCTGATTTGCAAGTACATTATTCATTTAATCAAACTACTATATTATGCTTAAGGATATACATAATAAATTTACAGACAGACACACATCTTCATAGCTCACTGAGTTCACATTTTTCCTTTCATATCCAATTTATCATCTGAACCTAGACATGTGCAGGATTACTATCTTTCTTGTTTTGAAATGTACCAAACAATAAAGAGTTTTATACAACTCTGACAGTCTTGGTTTTGTGTCTCCTGTCACATACCACAGAGTAAATTAGAGCACAGATGAAGTTTGGTAAATAATTATTATAATTACTGTATCCACAACAGTTTTCATCTAGGTATTATTCAGCCTGCAGCATGGAAACTTCTTTCCATTGTGTAGTTAATATTCTACATTGTCATTCTCAGCATCTGAGGTCCTGTAAAAGCTTCTTAGAACCGTTACATTTTCTACAGAAACAAAGCTATAATATTTCTTGCCCTTCTGTTTGCAAGTTAACCTTCTTAATATAGGCTCAAAATTCAATAGCCCTTATTCAGATAAGTTTTGCTGAAGTCAATGGAACTAGTAGTACAGACTAAGTCATAAGTAGGCTTATTAACATTTCATTTAATCAATAAATGTTGATAATTTTTTTAAAAAATTATTTAAGGAAAAAAAATCATTATAAATTTTAGTTTTAAAATCACAACAGGTCCTTACCAGTGAAAGAACAGAAGAATATAATGACTGCTCTGTCTGCAACCTGAAATGTATCAAATGCAGCCTTCTGTTGGTTCAAAGGATACAGGACTAGAAATGTGGGGAGAGTGTGGGAGGATGAGGCTTAAACAGAGGCATTTCTGGCTGGGTAAGGTATGAAAAAGAGAGACCTGAAAGTAACAGTTGTAACCAATGACAAATGATGGCAGAAAATTGTATGGACAATTTTCCGTAGAAATAGAAAGTTTGAATTACTGGTATCATTATGCTACATCTTAACTGAATCAGATATCCCCTTTTTCACACCACATACTACAGACTTGAAGTGCTCCAGGACAGCTCTTCTATATTCTAAGTAGCACCCAGTACCCAGCAAGTGCGATTTGGGAGAGCTGGAGGTGAGTGCTGTAGCCCTTTCTGCAGTACCAGCTGGAGCAGCAGGCAGACACCTGCAAGGCAATAGTGACCTATAGCTGCAATACTTGTCCACCCAGAAGAAGATGACTTTATTAGAAATACATAGTTGCTTTCCTTCCCAATGGCCTTCAGTGAGACTATCTATAAAACCAAAATTTGCTAAATGCTAGGAGCACAGCCAGTCAGAGGGGCTGAATTACGCATTGGAACAACACCAAGGAATTTCAGAAAGTGAGAAGCTGAAATGTTCAGTATCAAATTTAGCAGTTCAAAAATTTGGCTGTAACTCCCACTTGCTAAATATAAAAAATGCAGTAGCATCAGACAACGGGTCTGATCTAATTGCCTTGGAAATCAATGAGTGTCTGTCTTTTGACTTCAACTGAATTGGCATTAGTCCAACATTGTCTCACTCTATCACTTTCACTCCTATTCCCCCTCCCCCCTCCCTCACTTTGCACCTTCCCCAGCTTCTCTTCTGTCCAGCCCCTCCTTCTGCTGGCAAGAACTATCATGTTTAATTAAGAGAATCTAAGTTTTTGGCATTTAAACTACACCGATCATTATAACATGCTGAATTGAAATGGCTTTATTTTGGTTATTTTTGCCTAAAATTTTTAATTGGAGGGGAAAAAAGCACTGAACAAGCATTTCAAAGTATACATAAGTGCAGGTATAGCATTATAATTTAAAAAAAAACATGCAAATTCTTCATGTAGTAAAGCTAAACCCGAGTCTTAAAAAGTTTAGGCCTGTTTCTGTGATTCAAATAAGAACACTGCAGGTAATTACTTGAACAAATGCGAAGGCTGAGATTATTTCAACATATTGAATCCTTGAATTAGTATCACATAAAACAATTTGGAAGACATCCAACTGCTGGGTAACAAAGGAGTATTCTGGAATACTTAACTCTGAAATTATATGCCTTATAATTAACAAAGGAAGATCAAATCCTGGAGGGGACAAATAAGGAACAAGATGTGTCATTCTCATTGAAAATAAACCATTCAGTCTAAAGCAAATAATCAGGAGGATAAAAATTGTCAAAACATATGTATCGGAAGGAAAAAAGGCCACTACATTTTACTGAAATCCACACAAAAATAATTGTTTGGATTATTTTAGAACACATTCTGTGGTATATTTTAAATTTATTGTGTAGGTAACTTTTTAATTAAAACTTTAAATAAATAAAGTTAGTTAAGTCCTTTAAGGGAAAAAGCTTTATTTAATGAAAAAAATTTAAAAAACCCACACAATACAATCCACAGTTTTGTGCTGAGGGTACTACTGTTCAAACTTTTTGAACTCTGAATCAAATTATAGCCTTAAAATAAAGTAAGTTCTTTATATGACAGTAAATGCTGTGAAAGTACCTATAATTTTACAACAAAGCTTTGTTTTTTCAGAGGACTGTAAGTGTTCTACTATTCTAAGAAATTGTTTACTTTTTTCACCCTTAAGAAAACTATTTTCTAGAATAGAATGTTTTAGTAAAGTTTGAATTTCGACTCTGAACATACTATTGTCATTACACAATATATACTAATTACTATAATTTAAGTCTAAAGAAATACAAGTTTATCTTCCAGGGCAGTTTCATTTCAATAATTTTTCACTTTACAAATAAATAAAACCCTATTTTTTTAAATTTTGTTAAATATTCTGCCTTTTATTGTTATGAGATATTAAATTAATAGTGAAAACTCTGCTTTCAGTCTACCTGAGGAGTTACTAGCATAACACTGGAAGAATGTCTTAGTTTGGATTTATTCCAGTTTAAGTGCATGGAAAATTTGTCTCAGTTACATCAATATTAAGCTCTATTTTCTCACTAAGGCCCAAATTCTTAGTGAGATCTTTATATAATATATGATCTACAAGTTAATATAAGTGCATTATAAACTATGATAAATCACGTTTCATTATAAAAAAAATGTTTTAAGAGCTAGCTCATTGGCTTACTTCAATAGCTGGTTCTATTCCTTTTACTTCTCAATTTATTGGGAAAAGTGAATTGATGCTGAGATTGGGTTATGGATAATTTCCTTAAGATTAGCTATATTCTGCCATAAGAAGAAATGATCAAGACCAAACTCTAGCCTACATTGTAAATACTAATTTTGGTTTATCATTTATATTCTAAACTTCTTTAGCAGGTCTTGCTTGTTACAATCTCCTGATTATTCTTCAAGAATTTGAAATATTTGAAAGGGAAAACAGCAACAACAATAAAACCAAACAAGAAAACATGTTTAATCCTATCTGAACTCAGAAATTTATAAATGTAGTAGACCATTGAACAAACTAGGAACAAAAGGAGAAATTAAGGTGATTTAGAGCACTGCAAGTGATAGAAGATCACTTTTGGCAAGTTTTTATGACAGAGGAAATTGAAGAGTATCTACCAGATATCCATATAATTAAACACATTGAGAGAGTGTGAGGAAATACGTACCAGGGTGGAAAAAACAGCATTGAATTCCTATTTGAAAAAACACACAAATGGTGAGGCTGGTGACTGACACAAATCTTGTTACTTCTGTTTTCTTTGTTCTGTTCTAAACCATTTAACATCTCTTTAGTGTTCATTTCATAATCCAGTAATGCTAACTCTTCACAGTTTATGAGCCATGGCTATAATCCATATTTTTCCTGCTAAGAAAATGAAAACACTGTCTGCCAACAAATTATATAACCTTACTTACACACACCCTCATTTGGGGCTTAGTTATCATTGCTCCCTTAGGGTTTGCATGACATTTTGTAAGCATGTATTTACCAAGATTAATACTGATCTGAATTATCTCGTCTATTTTGTAATTCAGAAAATACTTTAAGTGGTAGAAGATTTTAAGTGCCAGTGCTGATCATTTTGCTTCAACATAGATTTGGTCTAAAATCCAATTAGAAAAAGCATCAAGAGCATCTCTACAATAATTATGCTATTGTTTTCCATTCCTTGTTAACAATTCAGTTTTAATCCATATCTGTAATTTTAATTTAAAGCAGAAGTAAGCTGCATAATCAGCAGAACTGGGAACGTGTTCAGGTCCAGACTGAATGTACCTACATCTATATTGCTAAATAAAAAGAGAGACAGGGAACAATATCAAAGATTGTACCTCTATATTACTTAGTTTGCATAATTGTTAGGTCTCTCATCTATGTATGCACTATCTGGGTTTCTCAAGAAGTATACTTAGGCACAACTCAAGGCACTGATCACGCTAGGAACTGCTCTCAAAAGGCACTAAGGTTGTGACAGCACAGCAGTGGCTTCCTCTGTCCCAGGCATTATTCCAGCAACATCCTAAAGTTTTTGCACTCTCATGTTCCCTCCTGCAACATGGCTGTACAGGTAACAACTACCTTTAAAATGTCACACTGAAGAACACCTTTCACCTTATTTCTGAAGCTATGTACTGGGAAAAAAAAAAAAAAAACAAAAAAAAACAAAAAACAAACTACAGAAATCATAATGACATCTTTGGACCACAGGTGCAACCTCTGGGTCCAGAGGAGGTCCAGGGGCACATGATCAACAGCAAGTCTGACAACATTTTGTAGAGACAGATAGGTCTTAATAGTATGACAGTAAGTCGGGTTGTACCCTAGACTTCCAGGCCAAGGCTCAGTCCCCAGATCCCTTCTGTTTGGCTTCAGATTCACAGGCAACAGCTACCTCTGGAATGTGTTATCAACAAACAGCTGGTGCAGCCAGCTCACTTCTGTGGTACATGAAGGGGTTGGTATACTGTGTCAATTTTCTTTTCGTCTGCATCCATCTTCCTTCTGCACTGCAGCACTGGAGACTCACACTAGTACCATACATGCAACAGGAGCCAATAGGATTCTAGGACCCAAAGCAAAAGACATATCAAACCTACCTGAAAATACAGCAATATTGCATAATGCAAACCTATGCTAACTCTATTGGTACCTCTACACTACTGTCTATATTTCTTGCACACAGACATTGACACTGCAAGCCACCAATAAGAGGACAGGCTTTTGTTAAGGTCCACATTAAAAGTTAAAGCAAACAAACAAAGAATGCCAAACCCATGGAAAGCTAGATTTCCTTCCTCCAGAAACCATGCAGCAGACCCAGTTGCTAAAGCAACAGTTCACAAATCTCCCTGATAGGATTAACTAGCCAATGCATCACCTGGGACTGGGAGAGAATTACTGCAGTTGAGAGTGGGAGATGCAGTGCTCAGCAAGGCATTGTGTAAATAGGAGTTACACATGCAGTGAAATTTTCAGAATCGAATCAACAAAACCGCCATGAATTACTCAAATTTACAACTTTGCATCACTAGGAAGAATACAACAGTGAATCCAGCCACAGATAGTCTTCTCTATTTGTATAGTCTTCCTATAAATCATTATAAGCTTCCTGATGCCTCAGCTGATGTCCTTATTATTTCATATGACCACAATTTATCATGAAGTATTTACTATTATTTTTATGTGTAATATATATATGCTTATATTTGCCTGGGATCTGGAAGTAGAATTTAGCATCATGGAATACTCAGATTATCATATTAATTAAAATCAGAAGTGCAGAGCTCCATCCATAAATTATTGCTACTTGCAAACTTTTTCTTAGCACAATGGTAAACCTGATTGATTACAGTTTATAATAGCAATAATCCCTGCAATATTATTCATTATCACAGTTAACAACTAATTTGCTGGAGTTTTAACTGCCCTTGGCTTTCCCTCAAGCTGTTCACAAACTGGTCCTTAACTGCTGGTTACAATTGATTTCTCAGGGACCTATTTAAAAGAAATTTTATTTTAGTTCAGCACCGACAGAGCCTAATCTTGATTTGGTAAACAAAATTCATTCTCTATGTTAGCAACAGACCTCTTATTCCTTATTTTCTTTGGTATACCCTTTCAGGGATGTATGGTGGTGTAAGCTTTGTAGCTAAGGGCTAAAACAAAAAACAAATGCCTGCTGGTTTTTATTCCAAATTTTCAAGTGGTGGGGCTCCCAGAAAGGAAGAGCACTCTATTGACATCTAGTGGAAAGAAAGGAGACAAATTAAATGCTCCAACGGGCAGCCTGCAGCTTATTTGTTTGCATATATTATTTCTTTATATTTGGCAACTATTTCTGCTAATACCATAATGTAAAGAGACATTTCTGTTCATAACAGTGTATGGGAATGATGACCAATTACATGTATGCAAATAGAGTGGACAGCTAACCTAAGGCAATAACTTTCTGTAGCAGGGTATAAAAATTATGGCCTTTATTAAAAAAAAAAAAAAAGACAGGAAACTTTGTAGGAAAATATTTTCTAAAAGATAGCAAGTTTAAATCTGTAAATCGAGAAAAAGAGTCTGTTTAATAATCACTTGTATGTTACAAGATTTAGTTTTCAGTGCTTCCTGAATTCTTGGTAAGAATTTATAAACACTGGGAATGGCTAGTAAAGCTGCTAGCAGAGCAAGGAGTGGAGAAAAAATGGTGAGCAGGTAGCATAAGAAGGAGCAGTGAGGGATTGTCACTAAGAGCAAACTAGGTCACATCACCATAAGGTCAGCAGTAGGGATTCACTACCCAGCAAGACTGGGCAATCCTATCTGTGAGGTACATGTTACTGCAGAAGCAGAGAAAAAAACAGCTGACTTAGAAGCTGCCTCATTACAAAAGAGGACCATGAAATAGATAGCAGTTAGGAACTGTATGTTATCTTGCTTATGTACTTTTTTACATTTTCTTTTTCTCCCTCAAATAAAATATTCTTTGTTAAGTCTAGCAATTTACATTTGTGAATGAGGAAAAATAACAGCTGGCTATGCACCAGAAAACATGTTTTCTGGTGTTTGTGTATGAGGATTTAAGCCTGTAAAAGAAAAACTGAGAACAGCCCATTTGACTCCAAGTAAGACCTGACTGAGGGGTTATATGGAATTCAAATCTGTGACAACCATACTATGGAAAGAAGTTACACCATGTCACTGTTTTCTTTGCAGCTCTCTATTAGACCATCTTTCTTCTCCACATTTCTGTCTATTTTTTTCATCCAATTTATTAGGACTCTGAAAATATTGAAATGTTACTTCTTTCTACTGCTCAAATTAAAATTACTACTTTTCCATCTATGCCTTAATTTTTCAAACAAGCACTTTCATGAATGATTCTATGTACCTCTGGTGATATATGGGATTCTCTGTGAACAGCCACAAAGCCACTCCACTGTCATTCTTTACACCTTTCATGGAACCTTACTGTGAGGTCTAGATTAAATGGTATAGGAGTTATGCAGCAAGAGGCCCTGACTACAGTTTTGAGTTTTAAGCAGAATTGTCTCATATTTTCTTGGCCCCTTTTCTCTGTTTTGCAGATACCTTTATTTTGGATCTTTATGCATTGCTTACACATTTTTAGCTGACTGTTGTGTATTTGTTTAGCCAATGGCAGAATGGGACCCTGAGCCATGAATGTAGTCACTTGGTAAACCTGCAGAACAGAATCACAGAAACAATGGGAAAATCTTCCACCTGTAATAAGTGGCTCAGGCAAGAGAAGCATAGAAGTGCAGACCATGATTCTAAACAGAAACCTAGAATTCATGTACTTCAAGAACATAGAATTCCTTCAGTGTAAACTATCTCTCCTGTTCTTGTTCTTCCAGCCAATACTCTGGTCTATATATTTGTTATCTGTTGTCTTGACAGCTTTAGTCTCCTCCCAACAGCCTCTCCACCATCCTTTGTCCATTTTTTTTCAAAGTATCAAAGTTAAATGCACCACCTTGTTCTGGAAAAACAACATTAACTTGCTGTCCTCTAAGCTTTTCATCATCTTGTCACATTCATGTATAGTCTTCTTCAGATTCTCCATAACATTACTCCATGACTGATTACTAATTTTTTTCTTAAATCTGCTCTGAACTTTCACCTGTTCTTCACCTTCTGATTGCTTCCTGTGTTCCTTTCATAGTTTTATATTGTTCATTTTTATAATACTCTTTAGTATAAAATAATTTTCCACTTCCCATCCACTAAGCAAAGCTCTTCTTTTCCTGCACACCTTTTGCTAAAAAACAGAAAGACAGATAATTTCTTCATTAAAGAGTAGGACTTCAACTCAGTCTAACTTGTCTTCACTTCTTTCATCTACAAATGGATATATTGGGTAAATTTGGGCAAGTTTCTTAGGATCAGATCCAAAGAAGATCACAGGCAAAAATTTGTTTAGGACCTGACAGATGAGGCAGTGGAAATAAAAATCTGTGTACGCTACACAGTACATCAGTAGCTTTAAGCTACATCTACATGAGTAAATTAAATATGTCCAGAACCAATGGCTGACATTGAGGCTGACAGGCATTAAATGTGTCCTCGTGTGTGTGTCCACACTGTTAAATTCTTTCATCTTCCAAAACAGGAAGCCAGACCCAAAATGACAATTAAGAATGTCCATAGCATGTGATAACTCCTGAACCATGCCCAGGAATTATTTGGGAGAGTGGTAATTGACTCAAGTCAAATTGCCAAGGGCCACTATAAAAATAAAAAATAAACTGAAAAAAATACACAGTGAAGTTCCAGAGCATATCAACATTCTCTGCAACTGTTTAATTTACAAATATAAACATAGAAGAAGACATCTCAGGATATGATCTATCCAAGACATGCTCTACTGTGGCCAGTAGAAAACATTAAGTGCAGGGCATATCTTGAAACATGCTTCATGCTTTTAGCTTCAAACATGCCTTGGTGCCTTTTTCCACTCTTTTTGAAGGAAAGTAGCTATAGCCTTTCACAGAGGGGTCAATGGCTCATTTCTTTTGTGGTTGATTGACCATGGCTGGTGCCCACTAAAGACGTTCTATCATTCCCCCCTCGTCACCTGCCAGGGGAGAGAAAAAAATATAACAAAGGGCTTGTGGGTCGAGATAAGGACAGGAGAGATCATTCACCAATCACCATCATGGGCAAAACA
>JANZLQ010000008.1:20017482-20036602 GCA_026212715.1 Elanus axillaris
GTTACCACTATCGCTGATGGGCTCAGCCTTGGCTGGCGGCGGGTCCATCTTGGAGCCGGCTGGCATTGGCTCTGTCATACATGGGGGAAGCTTCCAGCAGCTTCTCACAGAAGCCACCTCTGTAACCCCCGCCCCCGGCTACCAAAACCTTGCCACAGAAACCCAATGCACCTTTAAAAAAACCCAAAAAGTTAGATAACATGTTTCATGATTTTCTTATAAAGTCAAATATATTTTGCTGGGAGGGACACAAATCTTGTTCAAAATTGTACTGTAATATCCTGACTACTTGATGAAGATGTGCTGTTGTTCATAAACAAACCATTAAAGCAGAAAAAGAGAGCATTATTATGGGTAAAGCATCTGTAGGTGATCTGATCTCTATCACCCACTTTAAATACTATTATATTATACAAAAGACACATTCCTAGTTAATACCCCCATCCTGTTAACCTACCAGATTAATGAAGTACATTGTTTTGTGTATATTTTTCTCACCAACTGGATCTTATGCATTGAAATACAATTTCAGTAACAGAGCTAGACAGTGACCTTTTGCAACAGAAGTAATTATCCTCAAGGTTAATGTCTTTTGAGTGGAAGTGGGAAATTAGGATTTGAACTTCCTACTTTCAGGAAGGATTATGAAACAGAACCTTCATCATCCATGACTCAATCAGCACTCTAGCATCTGGACATCTGCCTAAATTTGAAGATTGTTACACACTTTTAGATTGCAAGTGTCAGGCATGTTTGAGAATGCCAAGTCTAACAGCTGCCTCAGAGAACAGGTCCAATGAAGAATAATTTCTCTGTCTCAACTGGATTTAGGTTTATGTATCACAACACTCCATATGACTGAGGCAGAGGAACACCTTGCCAAGGTTAGGAGCATAACTCTGTGTTTGTCATTTTAGAGTTAAGAACTAAGCTTCACCAGGGAAAATCAACAGGTAAATTAAGACTTTCTTTCCTCCATGTATTATTTGTCATTGTGAATTTTTTGTTACTATGTCAATTCACTGCAAAAAAATAGCTACAATCTATCTCATGTCATTGAGATTTTTCTCTGTTGCAACATAGCTATTGCTAATAGTGTTGATTACGAGAATAAAGCATAAAGTTCTGTTTTTCATTTACAGTCCTTCCCAAGTTTAATTTTTATATTACTTTGGTTTTTTCTGTTAGAAATATGGTGTGCGTATCTTTGACTTTAACTCTGTGATGTTTAAATACTGTATAAATAATATTTTAGAATGTATTTTCAAATCATCAGGAGAAATTTATATTCCTTTGCTGGGGAAACTGTTAACTCTTTAATTTGCTAGTTTATTTCTAGGCAAAAGAATTCTAAGCCCCTTCACTTTCACTGTTTCCTACCTCTAAAAAGAATGCTCTTGATCAACATTCTAGGAGTCAGGATTTCAGGTGACAGGAGATCAAACTTCAGCTTGAGTGAAATGCAGCAGGAGCTAGAAGTTAAGCATTAGGCATCAAGAAAGCAATAGCCAGGTGTCAGACAGAGTCAGTGAGCATGCAGTTTGACACAAGGATCTAAAGAGAAGATGGAGTACTCCTCAAAAAAAGCACCCTAATTTTGGTATATTTTTAATTTAATTTTAGACTTATTTCCTAGTCAAGCTAGGCTTGCATTAATTAAGTTTGTGTGTGTATGTTATATCTGTCTGTTATCCTCAAATGCTTCTGAAGACAATGATTTCAACTGTATTTGACAAAAGGTCAGTAGTTTCTGATATGCTGAGTTCCTCAAGCTTTATGGGTAGCCAAGGAAAAAAAGAAAAGCCTGTATGTGTTCCCCTTCTGAAAGAGCTGAAATGTTAGTTCAAGAGGGATTGAAACAGATACAACAGAAAATCCTGAAGAAAGAGACATTATGGAAGAAACAACTACTAGAAGACTTTTTGAATTTCTTGCACTAAGTAGAACCTGGAGTTGCCAGAACTGTAGTAGTAAATTTATCAGGGTCACAACATGATCTCTAGCCCTTGTGACTGGTTATCCTTGATATCTAATTGTTAACATGCTCTCCTGCATAGTTTTTTACTTCAGTCTTTTCTTCAGATATTTCTTCAGGCATAGTTTCTTGCGTAGCACAGGTTAGCAACCGTTCCCAACACAAACTTTTTGCGTAGCACAGGTTAGCAACCATTCCCAATACAAACTGTGGCATCTGGGGGTGGAAGAAGTTTGCAAGCAAGTCAAGCTATGCCAGATCAACCACCCAGGCAGAACTTGAGAAAAGTCACCAGCACTGCTTAGCTTCCCAGTATAGATACAACCCCAAGACTGCAGACTTTAATTTCTTGCCAGACTTTAACAATTCAATGTTCAGCTGCTAAGCACTTTGAGAGCTTCCGAAACACTTGTTGAGGGAGGGGAACTCCTCAGTTGATTACTTTCCACTTGTGCTTTCTTTGAAACCATGTCCAAAACTGAGGGCTGTGACCTTCTTTCCACCCAGTTGCTGTACTGTTCAAATATTGGCATATATGGACAGAATTAGATTTAATTCCATTCCTCCAGAAGAGTTTCCTCACGAGCAGATTACAGGCCTCACTGTGTGGTTAGCATCTTCCTACTCTTCTGCTGAAGTTATGCAACTATGCAAAAAGAAATGCAAGAGTCACTGTAGTAAAGCAAGAGAATAATTTTATGTGGGAGTGACTAGGATGTCACCTTAAACAGGGGACATATGAAATATGGTGCCTGTTTCAGAAATGTTCAAACTTTTTGTTAGTGACTATATAAGTAAATTTGAGAATAACTATTTAGAACAAGAATCATAGCTCAAGACTTTTCCTTTCCCAGAAGGATTTCCCAACCACTCCCTTGTCAGATAAAACTGATATAGCCAGATGGTTAGCCTATTCCCATATGGGATGTGGTTTTGAATAATTTTAGGTGAGGGAAAGAAATGAATTTGCCTCTTCTACCATCTGGGCAGCACTTTAACTGCCTTATTCTTAGAGAAAAAGAGAACACTATTTCTTGCAGCTTAGTTAATGAAAATAACATCAGAACAATATTTGTTAGTAGTCCACATTTGTCACTATGTTAAGTTAATGGTGAAAAATATTTTCATATCAAACATAGTGATATTTTGGAAAAGGAATTTCTTGCTGTCTGTTTTGATTGAGCTTAGGTACAAAGTCGTCTCTGAACTGCTGAGCTGTAATAAGACTGGTACAGTTCTAGCCATGCACAAAGAAATAACTGCAAAGGTTTAAGCAATTTAAAGTAAAGAGACAGGGAGTGTCTGTAATATAGACAGGCAGAGAGTTAGAGGGAAGCTGAGTAGGAATTTTTAGAATCACAGATTTTATATTGAGCACGTAGTTTTTGCTCTGTTCTCATAGATTACAGAATCTTTTTTTTTTTTTTGGTCTGACAAATTAGATTATATTTCTGGCTGATGCTGCTGGGTGTTGCCATAATGATTTGATGAATTTCAAGTCAATGTCTGTTACATTTTTCCCTGTTCTAGTTTAAACAGATATTCAAAGGCACCTGTAGATCATAAGATTCAATTTAAAGATCTCTTGCAGACACATGTGTATAATTAATGCTGAATAGAAGCCTGAAATATCATTGTTCAGTTAATAACATTTTTAAATCTCCATAAAATGAAACATTGCATTACAAACTACTTGGGTGGCATAAACAGTGCTTCAGAAACTCCATCATGTAACACCCTTTGATGGTAATAAATCCAGTTCTGAACAAGGCAAGATCTAAATCCTCTGCTGAAAATCATCTTATTTTTCTGGTGAGACATATACAAATATCCTAATATATGAGCTTTTTATTCTCAGTTTATTGGCTTTTCACAGTTCCATACAAGATTTGCCAGTGACCCTAGAAATCATGTCTCCTTAATATTTTGTACAAAAATAGACTGGTACATTAAGAAAATAAGATATAATGAGCCTCTTCATTTTGAACTGAGAAGCAATGAGAAGTATGAGAGTATAACATCAGTGTTTAGATAGAGGAATGTCTAGCAGATTGGAATGCCCTCTGAAAGACATCAAGCAGAGACTTGATGAAAGCCCCATCTTTCATGTATACCCAGCAATGATCACAAAACGCTGAGGTTAGCTGAACAAGAAACTTTTACGTCATTCAAGGAGAATGTAGCATGATTGCTCAGCCATCTCTTACAAGGGGTAGAGGTTAAATGGTGTGTATCAGAAAGTCATAAAGATTGATGTCATTTGCTGCTTCCAAATGTATCTATCTGCATGCAAACCACTTGCAATGTGAACTGATGGAAAACAAATGGTGTTTGCCCAGGAAAGGTGCTTTAGTAGGCTTAATTTCCATAGCCCATTTACACAGCTGAAATAAGAATGTCCCACAGAAATGAGCTGGGTCATGATAAGAATTCAAAGCCACAAAACTAAATAAAAAGAGATTATTAGCTACATTGCAGTAAGCAAACAGTGAAGTCTTAAGTGATCAATACTTGACAAGACACATGTCACAAACTTCATGTATAGGTCAGGCACACACAGTTTTTTAAATAAATCAACTGACTTCTGGACGTGGCACATAAAATGTCACTTTTTGTCTCTCAGTTGATATTTTTCTTAGAGAGTAAAAAAATAAAAAATCACCTCCCTCAGAGATTTGATCGAAAAGATAGTCACTCCTGATACAAGTTTAAGGGGAAAAACTGCAATCAAGTGGAAATTTTTGTCAGTACCTTAATCTCTGATTTGTAGAAGGTTGTGCTTTGGGATATTTGGTATGTCTGAGAATTGCCACCAAAGAGCCCTTCTGTTCTTTAATGGCTGCACTAAATCTTAACAAACGTGAGCATGAAAACTATTGTGCTGTACTTGTGAGGCATATATCAAAGTTATATTTTTTTAAAGCTTGGAAAGGCAGTTGTATCATGCATGCTCTTTATGGAGCTCTGATCAGGCTGATAAAGGCAGTTCAGCTTCAATAAATGCTTTTTAAGTGAATGTTTTGGAAAGTGAATAGGAAATTCAAAGCTCAAACTGTTGCCAAACTGTTCCCATAGCACTTTGATCACTTTGCTACTGACATTTTGTTGAAAATGTCTTGTTTTTATTAAAATGTTGGCAACTGGGGATTCAGAAAGTTAACTGTAGTCACTGAAAAAAAAATATACAGTAAAACTGAGTGGCATAACTTATTAAGTACTTCGTACACATTTCTTAAAAAAGAAAACTTTATCCCTGTGGGGTCAAACACAGCTTTTCACTTCTCTGAAAAAAGTTCATATTGTTAAAGCAAGACAAGTGCAGAAGATAAATCAAACAGTGGTGCTTTGCCTAAGGCAAAAACCCCTCAAGTTATAAGGCTTTGCTATGAAAAAATGTAGACATCAAATAATTTAAAAATTGATAAAATATAAAAAGCGTATTACATGGAAAGTGTGAATTTTCTGTGTCACATTTTTGTTAAATATTTATATCATTATTTTCTGTTGAAGGATAACAAGGACAAGCCATCGTAATTACCTTACTTTTCTCATTACACAGAGTGCATGTATATCTTCTGCAGTATAAAGTTCCTTATTTCTCAGGTATTAGAGCTTGTTTAATCTGGTAGGAAATGATCAATTTGGCCTTGTTGTGTGACCCCAGACATGCATGTAAAACCACAATAGGTGATTGTTACAAGGTAAGTTGCAATGTGCACCCATGGATGTAAAGTAAGAATGAAGTCCTCTGTGTTAAACCTACTCAGAATCTAATATATTTAAAAGACATCAATTCACAGCATGGAGTGGCTGCATTCCAGTGGAGAAAGAGATACCGTCAGTCTATTTGAAAATGACAAAGAAATCTACTTTGTATTATTTTCCTTTTTATTCCAGGTGAATTAACAGCTCAGAGAGAGGGAATCCTGTCTGACACTGTTGCAGACTTGATCAGGTGGCATTTTTCACCTTCAGTAGTCATTAGCCTAGTATCTCTCAGACCAATGCTCATTCTGCATATGCACACCTATGACTCTCTCAGAGTAATGAGTCTCTCTGAGAGTGTAATGAAATGGCTGGAATCTTCTTTTTTTACCTCTTTTCAAATGTCAAGAATGCACGTAGCTCATTAAAAACGAATCGCCTAAAAAGATCTCAGGGAACTGATTAATTTATAGCCACATGTTAATTACTGATGATTTAGGCATGAATAGAATTATTTTGTTTATTAAGTCATGCACATAAAAATATATTCTGTCAAACCAATTTTGTTTTTAAATTGCTGTGTTTTGAGGACAACTTCAGGCAATGCATTCTAGTGAGTACAACAGAAGCACTTTGTATGCATTGATCAAATTTCAGATTTAATGGATATATAAAATATCAGCCTTTTCCTTTAATAGTGGCAAGCAACTAGGCACAAAAATATTAAACAAGTCCAGATTTCACAATGTGTGAGAAAAAGAGTTGTGATCAGAGGACATCCAGTTAATAAGAATCACAATAGGAGGTCCAACCCTGGGACCGTCTGCTTCAGAAGAAGAATCAAGCAGGCCTGGATGCTTCAGCTGAGAGATGTAAAACGTAGTAGGAAGACATGGAATACTCTGACTCTGATGAATGTCTTCTCTAAATTTCTAAAGCTCACAGACTCCTTTAAATACCAAAATTTGAAGTTTAATCATTATTTCAGAATATCTTTGCATAAACTGGGTATTATTGTTAGTGTCTAATTTATACAGAGAGAAACCATAGAGTCTTAAGACCAAATTTTACATGTCTACAATGTAGGCATCTAAGTTAACTACTAGATCAATGGGGAGAACCAGTAAATCTACAGGGCTATTCATCTCATCTGAAAGTAGATACCTAAAATATATTACTCAGGTGGTTTATTCACTCCAGTCAGCTTCAAAATTATTTTCAGTGCAAGAGAATTTTAAAAAAAATAATCAAGCAATGTGTAATAGGTATGGAATTCCTTTCTGCAAGATCATGTGCTAAAAATTAACATTTCTTCAAAAGATGATTGTACCAATTATGAAGAAATAGCTTCTGGCTCAGGAAGTCCCTGGGCTACAAATTGTCAGAATGTAATAGCACATTGATGCCTGACCTGCCACAAATTCTTACCCACATTTTATTTGCAGAAAGCAAAGCAAAGAGATCTTAGGCCAGATCCAATATTGGCAATCTTCTGTTCTTAATAGGTAAAAAACATCCACCAATAAATTTTCACCATAATTTCTTCTAATTTCAAGTGTTTATTTGGTCCACAAACCAGTCAATAAATAATGTTTTTTCTGTACTTTTCCTGACACATAGTTACAGTAGTTAGTTTCAGTTTTCTGAAGTTAGAATTGCTTGCAGCAGCAGTAATGATGATGATGGTAATAACAACAGCTAATAAATTCTTTAATAATAAAATTTCCATCTGCAAATCAACATTTAATTTATTAACTCTAAGTGTTTTATACTAGTTTCTGAAGAGTGGCAACAAGAAAAATTGAAGGAACTTTCCCTAGAAGCTACACCAAGGTAGATGACACAAAATTCCATGGCTACGTGTGCACAATTTTATAGGTTATTCCTTAGGAGGCATCTAATAAAGATACGCCAGAGAGCACTCATTAAGCTGTATCCTCAGTTGTATGCTCAAATCAGTCATTTACCATACATTCAGGGCATCCCAGGTCCTTTGACACTACAAGGTGTGTGCAGCATGCTTGTGGTTGATGTTGTGCCAGAACCTCTTTATAAGACTCTCCATACCCTGGCTTAAACACATTGCTAACACTGTACAACAACTAAGTATAGCCCTATTTAAAGTACAAAGGTATGTGTAATCATCTCAATAAGTAATGACACCTGCCTGGAAAAGAGGAGGAAGGCATGCAACAGAAGGTAGGGTTCTAGTCCTGACTACTCATCTGGGGCTTAGTTTCTCCTTTTGTGGGAAATGAGCTCACATCTATCATTCATTCCCTGTCTCCCTTCACAACTGTGGGAGGGTTACGGACTGGAAGTCTTTTTTGCTTAGTACTTTGCACGTATGCTTTCTTAAATATATCAATATCCAGCAGGCAGTGACAACTGTGATTTTCTTTCTTTTTTAGCGCTGGTTGGTAGGACTACTGTAGATCAGGAGAATTCCTACTATTGGAGAGGAAGGCAGAATTTATGAGACCAGGGACCAAAAAAGTACTAGAGAATTGACTGTTCGTAGTGGATTGACATGGCTGATTTTCTTCCCCACAATGATTTTTACTAGAGAGGAGCAGACTGAGATTTTACAGATTTCAGTTAATGTTGTTTCATTATCTTACATCCGTGAATCTCATTAGAGATGGGAAAGATTTAAGGAAGACAAAACATATCCACAAAACATATTAAAGTCTCAAGAATTTTCATGTGAATAAAATAGATTTTCATTTTGAGTCTGTACTTCCATGAAGCGGTCAACATTGCCTTAAATATGTAAATACATAAACAAGATAAATATGTTCTGATATGGATGATGGCCTTCTAGGAGATATGTGCTTTGTCTTTTGAAATTATTTGCTGTGACTTCTGTTTATTAATTCCCAAGCATATACTTTTATTTGTATAATCCTTATTAAGTAGGATTTTTTTAATTTTTTTTAAGAATAGTGATTACCTTGATTTTGTGGGCTAGCAATTTATTTCTTACCTATACTTCATGATTCACTGAAGTATAGAAATTAAATTAAAAAAAAAACAGTCAAATGAAGGTGTCCTTATTAAGAAGATAAAATTTTGTACCACTTATGGTTTGATTGAGTTTTCTGCGTTGTTTTCTATATTTCTATGAAAACCCTAGGTTTCTTAGCATAACCTCCGTGTCCTTTTCACATTGGTTCTGATGAACATTTCTTAATCCTTATTTTACAGCAACACCCTAGAGGAGCTGAGGAAATTAATGTTTCATTCATTATGATAGATAGATATTAGTCTATAACATTGGTCTTGGGTTTTAGAGAATATATTGAATTTAAAAGCCCTGTACAGATATGTACTATTTATTCTGGCATACAAATTTCAATAAAAGTTCTTAGAGGGTTAATTCAGCATTTAAGTATTACTTTTCTTCACTGTATCTTAAGTATTCCTCTTTTAACATAAAATAAAGTTTACTCTAGTGGCTTTCTTCCACACAAATACACACTACACACACCATTTTGCATAATCTGCCCTGGGTTGCACATCTGCAAACGTAATAGCTAATTTCACTAGATAGGTGGTGCTATGACTCTATGTATCAAATGGCAGACTACAGCCATAAAAGCCGACAGCAAGTATCTCTTCACATTTTATTCTGAAAAGCAACTGGCATTTTTTCCCCTCTATGCTCTGAGGGAGCTCACAGAATAATAGGTGAAATGTCAAGAATAATTAAGAAAAATGATGGTGTTATATTGCAGCACAAGAAATCCATCTTTTCTGCTCTGATCTTCCTGCCCACCTTCCCTTATGCTTTTAAATGTCATCTCTGTTCTCAAATTATTTAGGATAGGCCTTGAAAGAGGGTAGAATATTTTTTAGGTAATTTGACACACTCTTTGGGTTGAATTCCTGATGGCTATTTCTCTCCATATCCTTCCAGTTAAAAAGGCTTCTTTTAATTCTTTTTCTGACTATGTTCAAGCATGGTAAAATTAAGTACAGATGTTTTAGTTTCATAGCACAAATGGAGGAGGGAGTTCAAGCCCAGATAACCTCTTCCTTCTTCTTCATCTCAAAATGGTTTCATATATTTTATTTTACCATCACTCCACTGTCTCTTTGTTCCCCTGTATATACCTTGAAAGAACTCTTGTCTACTGGTTGGAAAAAAGGTGTGCAGAATACACCAGTGCAAGATCATTTTGAAAGTCTTCAGAACCCAGGCTTGCTTCAGTTTTGCATCAGAAATTTGTTGCAATGGATTTAATAATAGCTACCATAACTACCATGCTTTCTAGTGGCAGGGGACGATGTCAGTCTATATTTTACAATTACATCTCTGTGGGGGTTTTTTAAATTATTTTCTGTAGTATAAAACCTTGATAGAAAAACATATTGCCCTTTTACTGGGGAACTCAAGCATTTGGGGTGGAAAATGAAGAGACTAGGCAGCACAACAAACTGAACACAAATAACAACTGTAGAAGTTCTACACATGGATAGAGTTCACACATATAATTATTCTAAAACTTAAAAGTATAAAACATTTGTTGCTTAATATTATACAATAGATTACTAGGACTAAACAGCTACCTTTTTATTATTGTTATTTTTACTCTTTTCTCACCTCCTATTCCTTCAGAATCCTTGAACCACTCTCTCTTTCCTTGTCTACAGTTTCACCTTTTTTATCTTTCATGACTCTAGTCCATGTAGTTTTGTCACAACTCTTTCCCATAGTTTGTCAATTTTCTCAGATGTATAAGCCAAGATTATGCCATAGTGCTGTATTAAAACTAGGCTTTGGATCACAGAAAGATGACACTCTAGGAGGTTTAAAAGCACTTCAGAGTCCATTGAGTAGAGACTCAATTCTACTGCCTGATCATAACAGTCTAGTGTCATTTGAGATGCCCTAAGGTGTCAAAGACATCCCCATGGGACTGATGTGACGGAAGGCTTACAAACTTCTAGATCAAGAATCAGGGAAGATAAACAAGATCATATCTCTGTTTAGCAGCTGTATTGAGATGCAGATATTCCTCAACTCCAGTAGTAGTTTATACACATAGCTCACATTTAGATACCAAAATTTTAGTGTCTTAATCTAGGGCTGCATCCATCTTAATTTTTAGATAACCTATGTTAGCTAGAATAAATCCATCCAGTTTGTAACAAAATGGATCAGATAATTTGATATGTGTGGAGTATTTTGCTCTACTGAGGTACAACCTGGAAGCAGCTTAAGTTTGTGATTAGCTTTAGTTCACAGTTACAGATTTGCCCATTTCAATGGGTAAAAAATGAGTTAGTAAGTGTATTTTATAATCTTAAAACCTTGTGATATCCTGCATTCAGCAAATAAAGCAGATATAAAGACAGGAAAAGAAATAAATATCTTTCAGTTAGTAGAAGTCTGTTTATTTGTAAACAATAAACATTACTTATTTGGAGAAGGAAAGGTGGGGAGAGCTGGAGGTTTACTTCTGTCCTTGTTCTCCTTGGTTTTGTTGCTGTTGAAACCAGATAGGAAGAGAACAAATTTTCTCTACCCAATGTTTTGAAGGTTTTTCTTATTTATAATGTAAATTGAAGAGAAATATTACATACAGATTAGTTCTGCACCTTCAATGCCATTGTATCTCCCACTATAGTCAATCAGAAGTGTATTCCACTAGAGGAGGTGGAATTGTATCTTTGGGGTTTATTTCTCTCTATACAAAGAGTAACTCATTTTCACAACAGCTGTGTCAGGTAGATCAATCAATGTAATAATATTTTGTGACTCACAACCACAAAATTGTAACAGGACATCTTGTAAATGACCTCTAGCCACATACTGTTAAGCTTTTCTTACCCACTCAGTCAACCATCCTGAGATTTGTCTCACCTAAATTGACTTTTCTGGAGTTAGACATTCAGTCTAACACTGATGTCTAATATGCCTCCGTAGTCAATAGGAAAAAAATATCAAACTGAAAACCAAGAACCACTTGCAGTCAGCAGTTCAACCCTACATGAAAAGGTAATTCTTACAGTGAGAGGGAATCTGAATGACTTAGATTAACCTCCTGCTTTTTTTTATTTGCTTAAGTTATAAGGGCTTTTTCCTACTCGACTTTCTTTAACACTGGGTTCTGAAAATCAGGTTTAACCACTCTGTGATCTTAGTAGCTCTACTTTATACACCTTCTTGAGTCAAATTTTCCCCAATTACACTAAGAAGTGGGGAAAGAAACTGAACTTACTGTCTCATACATTTTATCATGAGTTAATTTTTCCACAAACAGCTGTTGGAGTTAGGTCCTCAAATTTTATGGTCTCTCGCCATTGTAACAGTCATTTTTGTTATTTCATTTTTTGACAAATAAGAAAAGTGGTAAGTTAGGCCTAATTAACAAGACAAGCCATCTATAGTCTAATTCTCTAGTTTTTCCACTTATGAAGACATATTGTACTAATGATCCCACTTGCCCAGATATTAATGCCTTCACATACAAGCCAGTAAAATTCAGCATATGGACTTTGGAAAGATAGAGTCAAAGACTGGTACATTGCTTGCACCAAATTTATATCTACTGTGAGTCATAAAAAGGGAGGAAATTGATATCAGGATTAAAGGAAAAATAGCATACTATTTCCAATAAATAAAAAGAAATTAAACATTTCAGAAAAAAATATTAAGAATGGCAGATCATGGAAGTAATTCTGGTACTATAGTATAAACTAGGATAAAGTGCATACCATGAAAAGAATGTAGGTTCCTTTAAAAAAATGTAGGTAGAGTTTACACATCATGGATTAATTGCCATTTAAAACATCCATGCTCAGCAAACAGCTAAATTTCCTGCCACAACTACGTTTTACCTAAAACTTTCCTAATTGCCTGAAATTCCATTTTTGCATGTCTAGAACTGCTCTTATCTCCTATTGAGGATGCATAGCCGTCAACTAACTCCTGATGTAATTCGTAAGTTACCTAAGAAGACCAGTGTAGTAGGACTGAAGGTCTGAAATCTGTACTGTGAGTGTGCCTGACACTGAGCCACTTATAAAACACAGTTTCAACTGCTTTGCCTTTAAAACACAGCTGTCAGAGAAAGGTGATGAGGGGAGGCATTGCTCATGTTTTGTATGACAGACTCTTGGTTAAAGAAATCACTTGGGAGATTTGGGTTCAGTATCCTTAATCTAAATGATTTCAAACTAAAATCACTTTTTTCCCAGGAGTGTGCCCTGACCACCACAGAAACATAAGGGAGGAGGAAAAAAATAAGGAGAAAAGAAAATGGGGATACCCTTTTCACCTCATGTTGAAGCTCTGTCACTGGGTAGTCAAGAATGCAAGATTCATGAGCCCTAAAGGAGAACAAACACAACTCTTCAGCTTTAGAGTTAAGAAATCCATAGCTAAGGACAGGCACCAGCACTCTTAACCTGAGCCTTGTTCAGAATTGTTATAGTTATTTTCTCTGTATTTGCATTCTTGGCCCTAAGTCCATGGTAGAGGGAACTATCTTCCCAGTACTTATGCCCACCCAAGAAGCCTCTGCCCTTCATTATCACTGTCTCAATGCAGCAGGGCTTCCTGAAAACAGACGGTGGTGCTGCAAATTATCCCATGTGTGTGCTGCTAACAGATCTAGTACTGGCAGTGCAGAGATAATTGAAATTCACTGCTCTTCAGAGAGCAAAAAATCCTTCATTCAGCAACCAGAAAGTAGCTCAGTGAATCACACAAGAACTTGTTACCCTTCCACAAATACCCTCAATATTTTCTTTCTCAAGAGAAGTAGGCTGGAACAATGAGAATGTGTTACTGGCTCCAGCAATGTACACTGAACATCTTTCCACTTTTTTGTAGCTCTTATTACCAGTTGTAGATACTCCACCAAAATAATCTAAAACAGTCCAGCTTTATCGCACAATAGTTTCTCACCTATTTATTTATTTATTTATCTATCTATTTATTCGTTTGTCTGTTTATTTATTTATTTATTTATTTATTTATTTTAGGGACCTTGTCCTCACCCCATTGTTTTTTCACTTTTTTTTTAGAGCAAAAATGGGTATACTATTCAAGTTTTTTAAAAAAGTATCAAGGGCAGAGTATGTAGCATAAAGCAAATGAAATATAGGAGCACACAGTCTCAGGCAATTAAAAATTTGGCGTATGTCATTGTAAATGCCACACAAACCAGTTGCTTTTATCACTTTGGAGTATTTAATCCGATAATGACCCAAAACACTTTAACAATAGTGCCAGAGGGAAAAAATGGATAATTAAGGTGGCAGTTACTTTCTTGGACAATTCAGTATCTAGATATTAAATGGGCAAATGTTGAAATACTAACTGTATATGGCTGGTTAACTCTGAATTAGATTTCCTCTTACTCTCCATCTTGTTCAACGTGAATAAATTTAAAGGGATAGGAAAAGATCTGCATTGTTAACTTCTTTTGCCCACTCTGTCTTAGTGTAACCAATTTGTGAAGATGAAATTTAGAGGAGAATTGATTACATTATGTGAATAATCCTGAGTATTACAGGTATGGGGATTCTCTGATGCTGCAATCCCACATAACAGGCAAATCCAGTTTAAGATAGCATATGAAGAATTAGCAATGGAAGTGCTTATTAAAATGATGCTGATCTTGGAAAGATTGAAAAAAAACAGATACCCATTTCCTACACTTCACAGTGTATTATAATACTTTAGATTTTAAAATATGTGTCTATAAATCCTCTCAGAAACAGATACCGGTATGTTTCTTTTCAATGATAGATTTGTGTAAGTCTTCAAGTTTTGCACAGTACCATTCAGTTAATTCACCAGTCTAGATCAACAGTGGTGCACGTGTTTTGTGATATGCTGGGGGTCATCTGAGCTCCCATAGCTTTTATAAAGTGCAACAGAAAAGAAGCATTAAGCTTAGAAAAGGGAGAGCAATTCACCAGGTTTTATGGGAATCTCCTGGCTTGTAATGATATCCCAATTGATTATATGGAAATCAGAGGAGAGCCAGAGGCCAAAGTATAGGAGTTTAGTTCATCTTATTATAGAGAGAATGGCCAGCTGTTGAGTTTGGATACAGTTTTGAATCTAATCCTGAAACATCAGTCCTAAAATATTTGTGCTGATCTCTGAGGGAAACCAATGGCTTTGTCCTGTTAATGCATGGATGACCAGTCCCTGCAGTACTTGGTTCACCACTTTCCCTACAAAAGCCCCTTTGCAGCAATTAATTTTTCAGGGAATTGTATAATTTTCATTTCCTCCACTGAAGAGTTACTCTTGTTTTCAGTGAGTTTGAGCACTCCAAGGTCCAGTTTTTTTCAAATTACAATTAAGTGTCATTCTCCCTGCCCTCTCTGTTTATCTCTCCACCCTGGGCACAGTCATGTACCCAAACATTATGCTACATGCTGCAGTCCTGAGCAGTTAAATAGAAATGTACTTTCTGGAGCTCAGCAGTGGCTTAGGAGCTGAACTTCATCTTTGCACTTGTGAAGTCTTTGCATTTACCACAGAGAGTGAAATTGAGGTGGAAGAAACATTTAGGAATTCAGAATTTGCAAAAATGGTTAATGCTAAGGAAAGTAGAAGATAAACCATTTATCAAGCAATTCACAATGTTTACATTTATATTTACAAAACGAGACTGTGCCAGGGAATATTAGATGTGATAATCATGGGAACATGATTATCTGTACTAATATAGTTAGAGTGATCACTGTCACAGTTTTGATCAGGCCAAATAACTTTCTAGATGAACAGCTAAGGACAATTCAGAGGTTAGCACAGGACATGGACTATTCCCAACAATCGGAACCCATATCTGTGACCAGCTATGGGGCAGGGCAGGTAAATAAGAGACCTTAGTTGAACAGACAGATGCATGATGTGCTGGTTTGTCTCAAGTTCAGAGAACAGTCCCTAGATTATTTTCTTTATTATTTAAGTCATAGGTAAATACTCTAGCACATCAACCTTTCTCCATAGATTGCTCTGCTACCAGAAATCTAAACCACTTTGGTCACAAAAATATTAGAAAAAGGATCCTATTACTTTAATCTAATCAACTGAAAAGCGGTTCATGAACGGTGCCTGCTGTTTTTGTATGTGTGTATTTATACTTAGTTTACTGTTGAATAGATGATCAAAACACAGGAATGCCAATTTTTCAGGTAACTTCAACAAACTACTATTTGATTTAATTCTTATTTGAAGCCAAAATAAATATTCTTATTACAGTACAGACATAGTTTGATCTAGAAAATAAGATACCATGTTTCAATATGATCTGACTGGAAGCTGCCTTTGATCACCTAAACACCTAAATAAACATGTATAGACTATTTCAGCTCCTATGACCCACCAAAGTATGAAGCTGCTGCACTACAATCACTAGCAACAAATCATTAACTATTATTAAAATAATTTCAAAATTTAATTATAAAATCAAATTTTGAATTAAATTTCAAAATATTCTGAAGCACTAACATTTTATTTCAGTTCCTAAAACACTGTTATAACATAGAAATGTTTCTTATATCATTGTACGTGATACAAAGTATCATCTTTTTCTAACTCAAAAACTTGGCAAAATTTTCTATTAGCTCTTCTTTATAGTTGTATGTGAAGACAGATCTGGAATGCTATTGTTTATTCAGTGTATATGCACCACAAAGAGTAGCTATGCAAGTATCTTCAATTTCAACAAAGATCTTAAGTCTGCTCTAAAGGTTTTTTCTCATCTGTTGAAATGGTAGCTTTAGTTTAACAGTTTTATTTGTTATGACAATTTTGGAATTGTAGACACTTATTAGAAGCTGACCTAAGTTTTTTAAAGTAATTTCATATCTGGTAGGACAGTGCTATTAAATACTAATGACCTTCACTAATAACACTAAAGCTGTAAGCCTATACAAAAATAAAGTCTTGGTTAGCTGTCTGTGAACTACAAATAATTTTGAAGCCCTTTAATGTCTTCTAAATTAATATTGCTTTGATTTCTTTTTTTTTTCCTTTCCTATCTTTGTTCAGACTTTGAAGATAGTAGATTTAATAATACATATTCTTCATTTGTTTTCCAACAAGCCACTGCTCCTTCGCCTAAGTTTAAACAGAAAACTCATTTTAGATTTATTAATAACTGTATAAATGCTTGCCATCTCAAGATTTTAGAAGATTTAATTAAATAGCTCCACATTTAATGGTGGCCCTTTCAGGAATATTTTCCAATAGACCTATACTTCTCCTGTTATAGGAATCACCTGCCATTTGCCTGACACTGAATTATCTAAAGGCTTTTTTTTAGATGGAAGTCCTTCCTGCTGTCAACCACTGAGTTGAAGACTGACTAAACCCTGAAGGTCACATGAATAGTTGATTTTGCATTCAACAAATGAATATTAAGGACATCACCAGACAGTATTAGTTACTGTAAGCAATTTTGAGATACTGAAAAAGTTACCCTTTTAAAAACTGTAAAAGCCAGTGTATCTGGAACATTAAGAATGGAACAAGTTTAAGAATGTAAAGAAAGCTGTATGTAGATTGCAATGAACACATACTGAGTTGCATAAAATTTGTTCATGAAATACCAACCTTCATAATAATGAAAGAAATGATAGGAAAATAAAATACGTCTCCAGGCAAAAAATATTTTTTTAAGTTAATGACTTAGTATATGGAAATAAGAATAAGTACTCATCCCATGGTTGCAAGTAAATCTTAGCTTTCTTTCAATCCGTGTTTGAAAGTTTTAAGCTGTTTGCTTCTTTACTTCTATTCAGTATGTTATATCTTTTGTGCTCTCTCCTTTCTTCAAATGAGATTTTTTTTCTCCAAGTTTTGTAAATATATTAAACCATGATACTGGCCAAAATAATTTATTCTGCTATTTGCACAAAAGCAGCTATGTCAAAAAGTAGCTGTGAGCAACTATGCTTTTTACAGTTTATTCTGAACTTGAACAGATCTCTAAAACTTTCTCCCTGTCCTCTGTTCCTCTCAATCAAACTAACGTCTAATCCCAGTGGTAACAGTATTAGATTAGTCTAACCTTTGGAAATTTCAGAAATTTATGAATCTAAATAATGGATAGAAGAAAGAAAATAAATTTAAGATTGTTTCAGTATTTGAGGAAATATTTCACAGTAGAATTACAGACAATAAACTTACACCTTCTAATAACACACTGAGTCTGAATCACCTTTCTCCAAGTGACCCCAAACTTCTCCACTAAAGAAAACAGGCAATTTTCTCTTTTATTGATTGCTAAAGGTCAAACTACAGTCAACACTTTAACACAGAAAATGGGGCAGTACCATCAGACAGTTATTATAAACCAGGATAAAGTTACTATACAGACAGAATATATGTGTTAAACCAGTCATTAAAAAACAGAATCATAGTTATACTGCATAATTTGGATAAGGATTTTAGGCAAATCAGAAGATGCATTTCCATGTCCCTCTTCATCTGTTTCAGTACTGAATTAGACACTATTTTTTGTGTGTAATTAGGGTTGCATCACTTCCATATATACCCAAGAGAAGAGTGGTTTTGAAAAAAAAACCCATGATGGCTTATGACACAGCCACTAAATTAAACATAAGTTTAAATCACAATGTAATGTTGTAGTTTCATGGGAAAAAATGAAAGAGTTTAAAAGTTTTAAACACCGAGATTTAAGCTTTTAAAATAAATATTAGAAGCTCTTCATTCTTTCCATTCTTCTGGTTTTCAAAGAGAGAAATTTTGGTAGATAATACTTGGAAGCATTATAAGAACTTCATAGTGACAGTAAGAATTTATTTTGGACAAATGTTCAGAATGCCCAAATTTTATTTCTAGAATTCCATTGTTGGTTGCCCGAGTTTGGCAAACATCTACATTTCACTTTACCTGTAAACCAGAGATGAAAATAGCAATGCTTTCTTTTGTGAAGCTGTGGTGGGTTGACCCTGGTTGAATGCCAGGTGCCTACCAAAGCGGCTCTACCTCTTCACCCCTCAGCTGGACAGGGAAGAGAAAATGTCACTAATTACTGTCACGGGCACAACAGACTTGACTTGGGGAAAATTAATTTAATTTATTACCAATCAAATCAGAGAAGGGTAATAAGAAATAAAACCAAATCTTAAAACACCTTCCTCAACCCCTCCCTCCTTCCTGGACTTAACTCCACTCCCGGTTCTCTCTCCCTCCTCCTCCGGGCAGCACAGGGGGACGGGGAATGGGGGTTGGGATCAGTCCGTTATACCTTGTCTCTGCCGATCCTTCCTCCTCAGGGGAAGGACTCCCCACTCCTTCCCTGTTCCAAGTGTGTCTCTCCACGGGAGACAGTCCTTCACAAACTGCTCCAGCATGGGTCCTTTCCATGGGCTGCAGTCCTTCAGGCACAGACTGCTCCAGTGTGGGTCCCCCACGGGGTCACAAGTCCTGCCAGAAAA
>JANZLQ010000008.1:20042462-20088972 GCA_026212715.1 Elanus axillaris
CGTGCCCCTCCTCCCTGGGGTTACCCCCCCCCCCGCCCTGCCCATGGCCCAGGGCCCTATGGCAGCCCCCTGGGACCATCAGTCCCTGCCCCAGTGACACCACAGCAGGGCTGGTCTCCAGCTCCCCACAGCCCTGCCTGCGTGGCCATGGGCCCCACTGAGCTGGACCCACCTGTGGGCCCAGGTCCTGGCCTCGCCTTGGCGTGCCCCCAGTGAGGTGTCTGATACCTGTGGCTGGGCCTTCCACAGTGCCCCCCAGCTTCCCTGCTCCTGGCTGGGGTTCGGACAGACCCTGGCTGCCAGACACTGGGGAGTCTCCCAGCTCCCAACCCACAGGCATCCTCCAGCCCATGCAGCACCCTCACAATGAGTCTTACTGTGGTGGTGTTATCCTAGTGTGATGTTCTTGCTGACTATAAACTTCAGTAAAACAAAAGTTACTGCCTTCAGTGTAAGAATAACCAGGCAAAATTAATTAAATGGATTATAGTATTTAATATGATATAATGGTCTCATCTTTCTTGAATGTAATGTATCTATTTTAAATTCTTTGGGTTTTTGCTAGTTATCGCATGCTTCCTGCTGACAAGTAGTGCTGAAAAAATTAAAACAGGATAATAAGATTTAGTGTAGAAAGGTGCAACTATGTTAGTACAACAAAAGTACAAGAAAAACTTGTGAAGTGGGGATGGCAAAACTGTCTTTAGAGTAGTGGTGACCAGTGACCTGACACAAGACTTGTTCTTTATTAATGTGATGTCAGAAAACAGAGATAACCCTAAATAGTTTGCTCTAGGTCAAATATGTTACGTAGAGAAGATGCTGAAAATGGTGTTTCAGTTCTCCCAATTCCCAGTCCTAACTTCACCTACTGGGATTTTATTATACTGTGGCTCTGATGGAATTGCTCCAACACTGAAGCCTGGTAAATTAGTCATTCCTAAGTGCTTCATCCCTCTATATAGCTACTGAGAAAAGGGAGTTGCCATGAATGTCTTCTGCTGGGAGATCTATGTCAGCTAAATTAATGAACAGCCTTACCAGATAGTGAGCTGTTGAGGGGAAGTAGGAAGGTATTAGCATCTGTCCATATTTAGACATTTTCATTGGAGACCTTCTTAAAGTGCCTATCTCCTTCCGTCAATGATCTTAGCTGGTTAGTTTAGACTAGAATCTTAATTTCATAGTTACATTTAGATGGGATAAACCACAACCTTAATTAAGATTGATTCACTCAGACTCTCTAAGATAATTGGACAAATTATAATTACTCCAGAATATATAGCAGTCTTCTATTTGTGATACATCATTTATTCAAAGCCTTTATATTTCCCAGGGAAAACATTTTAGACTGCTAACTCAGGAATGAAAGGCTGGGCAGACTCCAGCCTAAACGTTACAATTATATCTTGTCTGCCAGATCCTCTTCCCCTCCACAAATCCACACATGAACTTCTTATGATAACTACATTGCAAACACAAATTATGAAGTCCCAGAACTAGTAAAGAAGAATACCTCCATAAAGGCTTTGTTGAAAAAGAAAGCATAGCCTATCATTTTTGAGAAAAAAGCCATGATAACCAAAAAGCCTACAACCACTACTACTGGTCCAGATCTTTTGTTGAAGGTGAGAGATCGGTCCTTATTTGCCACAATACCACATGGGCTACTGTGATAATTATGCAAGCAAAACAGTGAGCACCACATTCCAATACTGGCCCTGATACAGGTACTCTTAAGGCAGACACATGTTCTTCGGCACTGAATGGAAACAGCAGCCCTGCATGTCTCCCCATGCTTATTCATCACCTTTCAGACCTGAACTGCTTGAGAAAGGCAGTTACTATCTGGAGTCAATTTAAATTTAAGAGCTTTCTTGCCCACGTGTGAGATAGATATTTGAAACAACAAGGAGGATCTTTATGCATCTAACTCTGAAAAATTAGCATACACAGAAATTGAACCTGGAGAAGGGGCTGAGGTTTTGCAGCTTAAAGTTCTCTTTCAGTAATTTAATGATATAAATGCATTAATAGTAAAAAAATCTTAGATGTAAGTTAAATGTCCCAGAGAAGTGAAATGATTACCACCTTGAACTACTATCATATAACCAAATAGTAATGACAATATGTAAAGAATTTTGGGAGACAAGAAAAATGATTGAAAATGGAACCCATTTGGTCATTTTTCTTGTCTGCAGTCAAATTCTCTGTAGTTGGGCCTCCAGTGTTACGTCTTCTCTGGCAAATTGTACCCACTCTAATTGGGAATCATTCAGAGAATCCGTTGGAATCTCCAGCATACATTCTTGCAATTTGTAGACTGTTTCACACTGATCTTCTCACTGATTTGCAATGTTTAAATTACTCCTTAACTCATTCACAGACATCTATTGTATCTTGGTCAATACACAACAAATTTTAGCTTTGTCAACCTTTTCTGGTAGATACAAAAGGGCATTAATTTATGCCAGGTTATAAGTTTTAATGGGGGGGTATTTTATTTTAATTTTTATTTTTTTAGTCTTACGAAATTTTAAGATGATAATCACAAAACGTACTTCAGGGTGAAAAGTTACTAAACTTATATTACTTCCTCTGCTGCATGAGCCACCTATTTATATACAGAAAACATTTTGTGCAATATCATTCAGCTATGAGGTCTGCAGTGCTATCAATTTCCTAACAAGAACTTACCAGTTTTGTACATCCCATCAATATTGCATTTTCCTAAGTGTATTACTACCTTGTATTTATCTAAATTAATTCCTTTGCTTTGAGGGAAATTCTTATGACAGGGTATAATCAATCAATCATGATTCATTTGTAGTAATTCAGCATGACAAGTCATACTCCTGCATTTAAGTGACTGGATTCATTCTGAATGTTTGTGTGTGTGGTATTGCTGCACCTTTGCAGCATCTTAGTGCCAAGTTCATCATTGCTTGTTCTTGGCTCATAATGACAGTAAAAATCCAAGTATAATTGGTTTTAAGAGGTTTATACAACATAGTATTTAGGAGATTGATACAACATAGTATTTTCATGTGCAGAGAAATCCTTTTAAGATCTTTTATAAGTTCATATATAGAAACATATCACTGGATTTCTTAAACATTAAACATTAAATTTACTACAAGTATTTTTACTTATTTGCTAACTGTAAGAATAAGATTTGAGTTTGTGGAACAGCTGTGGACCATTGGTGATATATTTTTCATCAAGTTTTATCTCTTCAAGTTTTTTCTAAATTGCATCACCTTTCTGGTCTGACTGATGGACCAATACACGCGTAAAATTATTGTACAATCACACTATAAACTAGTAGCATCACTGTATCTCAAAAGAGAATATGTATTAATGGCATGTTGATAATTTTGGTTTTAAAATGTAAAAAATAAAGTCTAAAAGGTCCAACTATTTTCTGACCTTATGAGACTTATTGTATAATGTTGATATAATGCTAAAAAATGGATGAGTTAACTCCAGTGTACAGAACTTTGTCCAGAACAAACAGTGTCTAACCAAAATATTTTATTTCCTGAATGGTAAGAATGTAAATACACTGATATACCAAAATGCAGGTCTAAATGGATTAGCCAAGGCATAAAAAATAGACTGCTGTAAATGTATAAATTAGTAATGTGGTCCCTCTCAAGAAAGATTTTAGATTTACGCAGATGGCTATTTCATCTATGCCTCGTGATAAGTGGGTGTGAAAGTCCTAATAGAACTAAATCTTACTGCTGATTAACAAAAAGCATCTGTGCTCGTGACATAAATACAACCTAGTGCTAGAACAATAACCATAGAGAAATATGTCTGATCTTTTTTAGAGTTCATTAAATGGAGAATAGATATTTAATAGGATGTAAGAACTACTGCTTAGGAAAATGACAATGACAAACCAAAGCATACTTGTTTCAACACAGTTAACATTGCAGAGAACTTCTGTGAAAGTCTGGGACTCTGCAGATAATTTTAGATGTCATGAGAGCTTCCATCTATAAAACTGAATGTAGGGATCCTACTCTTCCACTCTATGTGCATATGTCATTAATTTAAGAATTAACCAGTAAGATTATTTAAGGCATAGCCCCAATACCTTCACTTAAATTCAGTAATATCACTTGGTATTAGTCAATCTTTGGCAAGTTAACAGAGGCAAATGTAGTAAAAAGTGTTATTTTAGCTTTAAGAGAGTTGAAGAGATCTTGATTAATTTTTTACTTTCTCAGATATTCTACAGGCAGATTACACATATGCTGATAGCTGTCATAATACACAGTAGTCACAGTCATCCAGTTATATGTTCCAAGCTTAAACTGTGTATCAAGCTTAAAACAGATAAATTCAAACTATAAAAGATGTATTTTTAACTGCTAGCTTAATTAGGTTTTGAAACAGATAACCAAGAGATGTCTTGAAAGTTTTACATTAGAATTAACTACATTTTGAAAGCATTTATTTTGGACCAAATAAAATTAGAGATCAGGGCTGAAATTATCTGGAGTGCAATATGCAAAAGTAAAGATTAGATCTTGTTTATAGTAAAACACTCAATAATCTATTAGTTTATTCCAATATCTCCTGACTTTTGGGGAGGAACCACTACAGGAATTTTCACCTGAGATGAAATAGAGAGTTCTACGCAGATAATCCCTGGCTGTGTTTGTATAAGATGTATATCTTATGTACGTCTTTTGGAAGATGTATAAGTCTACAGAGTTTTAAGATCAATGACTGGATCATATGTCAAGCTCTTTACCATTCTTTCTTACTTAAAAGTAAGCCTATAATCCTTTTAAAAGTTACGGACTGAAATAAGCAAGTTTTCTTTCTGATCAAAGCACCCCAAGCATAACAGAGTGTATCATTGGTACTGGGCAATAGGTGTCTGAACTGAGAATACCTTAGATGTAAAATGGATATTTAGAGACAGCTTTGTGTTATGTTTGAATCCATCTAAATCCGTAGATTAAAATGTGTGAATTGCCAGATGCCATAAATTAAGAAACCTATGTAATTCATCATGGGTTTCAGTGTTCCTTTTGCAACTGTCCAAGACTAATGTCTAAGCGCTCCAATTAGGAAGTTTTCATTGCTGTGTAACTAAACAGGGTTGAAAGAAGACTTTTTTTTAATTTTTTTTAATATATCGTGGCCAAACTCAGTCTTCCGCCAAGGGATAGCCAATCTTGAGAATGAAATTAGCAGTTTACCTTATGTTCCTATGGTGTTAATTTCACACCACCTACTTTTCTTCTCACAGAGACACATTGCATGCAGAAAATTGATCTGTTTTAGGATTCTTAGCCCAAACACATAAAATTTACTTATCTCAACCAAAATGATTGGTGAATGAAACCAAGCTAGGAAGCACATATTTTGGTTGCTTGCAAGAGCTCTCCCTAAAATGAAGTGCATCATTGAACTAGAAAGAATGTAGTTTTTCCTGTGGCTGAAGAGAGAGCCTGTTGTTTGTTCAGTCAAAGGACTTCATAAAATTAGGTGTTACAGCACCATCTGGTGACTCCTATTTAATATCTTATGAATAAGTGCAACATCTGTTAAGTGGTAGTATTTTTCTTTAATTAGAATAAAAATAATTTTTTATATATTAAGTCATAATATTAGAAACTGATTATGCTATTCTGATATTGAAACACAGCCACTGTTACAATACCTGATTATTCTTGCACCTATCATAATGCTAATGTGTTAGCTCTTTGGGGCAGAGACTGATTATTGGTCTAGAAAAATGGACAGTAAACCCTAAACCAGAGATCTAAAAAAAAGTAATGTAAATGTGCCCAGAGTTTATTTTAGAAAGACAGGCTGATGCTATGAATTTATAAAGACAAGTTCGGTATATGACATTTTAGTATCTAGAATAAAAATGCACTTAAATGACCATTACAAATTCTTTCTTAACTGTATTATTGTTACATTTTTAGCAGATGTCACTAGCTGTATGAAGGAGCAATGAAGGCAATATGAACTTAGTTCATCTGTACAATCAGCAACCATATTTAAACAAACGTTAGAAAAATTTTGGTTGGAAGGAACCTTTTGGTCAGGCCATACTTCCCCGCTTAAAGAAAGCCCCTTGTTTGGCTCCCATTTCTCTGGAAAAAAATTGAGTCAACTGATCCTTCCCACAGGAAGGTGGGATAACACAAACACATGCATTTTACCTCTTCTGCACTGAAATATCGAGGGGTATATGTACCAAACATCAAATAATCATATGTGGAAACATAATGACTCCAAGCAGCAACATTATAGTGAAATCCCTGATGGTTTTGTATAGTTTTGCCCTCTGAGAGCATAATATATATCAAAAGTTCAGGGAAATGTCAGTGCTCCCTAATTACATTTCTAATGGTAAATTACTCAATGAAAGCTAATATATATATAAGAAAAACATATTTCAACCTTTTATATTTTCATCAGTCACAAGTGTTCAGTATTTTTTCTTGGGGTATTAGTCTCAGCAGTGGAAGAAAGAATTTTGGATAAATTCCTGTAGATTTTTGCAGACGCAAACCAATATTTGCAGGGTGGGAGAAAAGAAAAGAGGGTTCCTGGAACAGCAACTACCTTTCTCCAATTAAAGTAACTGACATTTCAGACTTGAAAATAACTAATTTTAGAGGAATGTCAATTTGTTAAGCCTGATACAATTTGTTGCTGTAAGCAAGGCAAGGGTATTTAATTTGTCAGGAAATTTATATTCTGCAAGGTCATAGGGATGATAAAATGACTAAGGGAATGTGGAACAACTGACATTCAGGGAGAGGAAGAGAGAGTTGGGACTCTCCAGCCTGGACAAAAGAGAGTTCAAGTGTATCTTATCCATGCGCATAAATACCTGATGGGGGAAAGTAAAGAAGATGGAGATAGACACTTCCCAGTGTTACCCAGAGACAGGGCAAGAGGCAACAAACACAAACTGAAATACAAGAAATTCCATTTAATCATAAGGGAAAACTTTTTTTCAGTGTTGTGGACAAACACTGGAATAGGTTTCCCAGGAAGACTGTGGAGTCTAAAAACTCAACTGGACATGGCCCTCAGGAACCTGTTGTAGGTAACCCTGCCCTCAGAAAGGCAGATGGATTAGACGGCCTCCAGAGGTCCCTGCCAACCTCATCCAGCCTGTGATTCTGTCACTATTCATACCAGGAGTACAAACTGAAAAGTTGTGAAGACTTTGGAATTTCATGTTATCTCTTGAAACTTAGAAAAAAAGCAACATTTCTTAGGATAACTCCAAGTATGTGCTAATGTTTTCACTAGATACCACTTCTTTAACTCTTCTTTGCTGCCTCAGATTCCAGGCTTCCCCTAAACAGATTATTGCTTTGATGTTTTAGTCAGCAAATATAGTGAGAAGATGCCCAATCCTTTATAAATCTGATTTCCTTTTCTTGAGGAAGTTGTTCATCCACTTCACCTGAGAGATAACTACTTTTGGTTTGTTGTTTCTTCTGCTTTGAACAAGCTCCAGGTATCTTTTTGCATGTTTCATTAAAAGAAATTCCTACACCTTCTTTTTATCCAAAGTAATATGCTCTTCAGTCCTGCTGATTTCAAATCATTGGTTGAAACCACATCTGGGATAGACTTTTAAGATAAGTATGCCAAAAAAGTGTCTTCCATATGGAACATTATCAGTTTATGACAGCATTTCAGGGTTGCCTGTTAGAAAGGAACAGACAGTGAAAAAAAGAGCTCTCTTGTAGTCTTATTTTTGTGCTGCTTTGTTCTGGAAAAGATTGTAAATTTGGGGGTGTCAAACATCCTTTAAATAGACAAGGGAATATTACTGTATTCGTTTGTTCCTCTATATAAACAATCAAAGAATCAGTCTGAAAGGAATCTCAGCTGGTCAGCCAGTTCTACCTCCTGCTGAAAGGAGGGTCAATGTTGAATTCAGACCAGGTTTTTCAGGGCTCTTGTACCATCAAGTCTTGAAACCCTTCAAGGGCAGAGGCTTCACAGCCTCTCTGAGCAACCCATTTTTATGCTTAATTATCCTCGTAGTGATTATTTTTCCTTATACCTGTTCAGAACCTTAATCATCTGAACTTATGACCATTTTTCCCTTTTTCCTGCTGTGCAACCTCAGTAAAGTCTCTGGCTTCATCTTCTCGGTAACCTACTCTCAAGTATTGTAAGGCTGCTGTTAGGTACCCTCAAGCCACCTCTTGTCCAGGCTGAACAATGCTGACTCCCTCAGCTGATCCTCACAGTCCATGTAGTCCTAGTAATCTGGATATGCTTTAAATCTGTTCAATGATCTCCATGGCAAGAAATAAGTTTTGTAAGATTACCCTTTAATAATAGGTTTTTTTCTAAACGTTCTAATGTTGTACTGAGGTTTTGGGGGAAAGAAATCTTGTTTTTAATAACATTGGGGTAGTAACATCTATTTTCAGTTTGTTTGCCACATACTATACCCACTAGTACTTTATGCTTTCTTCAGAACTCGTGGTGAAAGAAACCTGACTGCTTGCTTTTCCATGGCCACTGCACATTAACAGGTCTCAATTTTCCCTGTCAACAAAGTTTACCAAGTGTTGTTTATTATTTTGTGTTTTCTTAAACCCGGGATTTAGAAATTGAAAGTTCTTCTGGTGTTTTTCATGTACTCAATGGAAGGAAAAGAATGAGTGGATTCACTTCAAGACTTGCATAGACTCACATATATGCTAGTAAATACAATGACAGGGCCATGTTTGTTGGCCCTCACAAGCTAAGTGGTGCAGCACAGCTTGTGTTCACATGGATAAAACCCTCTATTCCCTCCAAATAGAGCACTTTAGGAATAAAGTCCACTAAAATAGTCCCTGAGCCATGCTATCTCTCAGATCATGGAAAAGAAAAGGCAAGGGAAATCTGATCTGCACTAACTGTAGCCATTTTAGTGAACATACCAAATGTGAAACAAAATATGTAATTGCATGCCATTGGCTGTGCCTATCCCCTGCTGCATATTGCCTGTTACTATATATATTGCCTTCAGGTCCAATTGCAACTTTGGTTTTCACTTTGAGACCGTTTAGCAATTTCTCTAGAGTTATATGAAGAAACATTTTCTATTCACACAGTTATGAATATTTGAAACTTACTCCAGTTCCAATTTGGTTTTATTCCGGCTCACTGTGCACTGACAGAGGGAGGGGGTTCACAGAGGTAACAACATAAAATCATCCATTAAAGACACAGTCTGCACATATAAGCAGATTGAATTAATCTTGAACATCTTTCATCAGGATTCTAAATGCCTTTTTGATTTTTTTTATTATATGCTTATCATAAACAACAGTATGTATTTCAAATAAACTATGCACTAATTCCTACAGTTGGGCATTACTGCTTGAAAAATATCATACAGATATAAAACTATTAATTACATGAATGTGTTTAATGACCTTTCCAATTCTAGTTCCAGATGTTTAGAAAAATATACCTGATATTCAAACGTAAGATGTAATTTATTTATGAATAAGAGATATAAGTTCTGCATTTGAGAGAATGCATACACTTATCTAGGCATCCAAATAAAAATCAAATTTTTACTAGAGGACTATCCAGTGCAACTTCTTAAAGGAAATACTGTTTATCATCAGTATGAAATACCTTGCAGATTAAGAACAAATGAAAATATTAATATTCCATATTACTTCCATTTACATATTTTTAAGAGGCAAAATTATTTTCTTTTCTAATGGTCCCAAGGCTAAGACATTGCCAAGGCTTGTACTGAGTTAGTTACATGATTTTAATATCCACTCCTCAATTTCACTTTGTTCAATTATCTTATTGAGGTACTGCTTAGTAGAATGTCTTTTCATTAGCTTGGTGAGTAATATAGGTATCTTGCATTTCCCACGGGGGGAGGGTACTTTTGCCTACTTTGGCAGATAACCTGTTCAAAAACCTGGAGTGTTTGCCTTATTAATAGCCCTCAGGCAATCGAAGCCTTTGCTATGAATTATAACCACATCGGATGGATTCAGTAACAAATTCTCAGTGCAAAAATATTTTTTGAAGGTAGACTTTCTAAAGGATATGCCGTATACAAAATTACTGCAGTTCCAAAAATTATAGGCAAAACTGCTTATAGCTTCCTTGCTTTTGCCTATTGGATTTTTGATTTTTACTGTTAGTTTTAAAGCAATTTCTAGATCAGCTTCTGAATTTTCAACAGATTCAGTGTTTAAAAACAAATATAAGTCATACCTTTCTCATCCTACCTCAAAGTTTAATCCAAGCCCACTTCAAAGCACATACATCTCTTTTAAAATTACGGATTACAATTACAGATTAAAATTACTGATTTCTCAATATTGGTAAAACATTACCTGAAATAAAAACACCAACATTAGCAAAAATTAAAACTTTTACTCAGGTACCAGTTTGTGGCAGGTTTCAGTATATATGATCATTCTTTAAAAATTAACATTTTACTTTGCTTCATATACATTTAAATGTATATATCTTTAAAACACCAGTTAATTACATTGCTGCCTTACAGTTTAAAGATTTATGTGTCTTATTGCTAAAAGATTTACACTCAATGTGCCTTTCAAAACAGTCAACTCTTTTTTTTTTCTTTAAGATCTTTAACGAGGCCTGAAAGCCTTATAGTTGATTGAAGTTTGTTTACTCAAGAAGTAACAGCTACTAGAGTTTAGCTACTGAAAGTGATATAACTAACAGCTTCTGTTAACTCTAAGGGATTCTAGATATGTCAACATTAGCACTGATACTAAATGTGTTGCTGAACCGCTTTTAAAACTGCACCTCAGGTATTGGTTACTGGCAATAACTCTTTCAAATATAAATAGAAAAAAAAATTGTTACCTTATTTAGCAAGGACAGGAGTGGGAAATAATTCACACATTCTTTCTGTGAAACCTTTGCCAGAGGGAACATAGTTTGTGTAGGACATAAAGATTTTATCTGTGAAATCTAGCTTCCCTGAAGTCACCAATGAACTCCAAACAGCTGTCTTAATAAGAGCCAGGAGTTCATACCCAAGTTCATAGAGTTTAGACAGATTACTATGAACTGAAAATTCTTATTCTCTGGTAACAATATCATGTCCTTTTTATAACTACAGTAGATAAATATCTATACCACAACCTAACTTTTATAACTGATGCTGGCGTCTCTGACTAGAGGACAAAGGACATAAGCTGTGGAGAGGAATGTTGTGTTTAAAGATGGCATGGGAAATGTACAGCTTCAGCCACTTTGTTAAATATAGAACAAAGGAAGATTTGTACAGCGCAAGTTCTGCACATTCCAATGATTCCAGAAACAACATGGGATTAGCTGGACCTGGGAGATAAGGAGCTGACAAACGACAACCAGGAGCCAAAGAAAGAACACAAACATTGAATCATACCAGGGGATGTGCTCTGAGAGTTCATTGGGGAATGTAAGAAGCCTCCGCTTTCCGAATGATATATACATGGAGAATTTAGAGAATAAAGTTGATTCTGTTTGCAGCATCACAGGGTCCATGTCTCAATCCTCACAATAAGCTACACAACCATCTCCTCATGACCAGTCATTTACTAGGTTAGAAAGGATACAGTTTCATCTGTGTTCGTTTGTATAGTTAAACTAATTGTCTAGACCCTTTCTATACCAGTGGAGAATCTTCATCTCTGCTATGAGTTTTATTCCAGCTAGGAATTTTCATTCCAACTATGTTACATGTCCTGCCTTTGGAGGCAGATATTTCTGTCCATATCAGTGGAGAGATAAATAACTGCCTCCTAAGGTAGGTCCTCTGAAATAGTTGGGATGAAAATTTTTCTGCAGGTATTAATCTTTCTTCCCAGGCAACAAAATCATTAACAAATAAATTAGACACCTGGCTAAACTGGCTGCTAACACTTAGGTGGCTAAAATTAAGTGAGACAATTCTCATGACTATGCATATGCTGCTCTGTGTGTTGTCTACAGAAAAAAAAATCCTGATTGGAGTGTTAATACTGGTTTCTTTATGAGAAATATATCAAGCAAGTGCAACAATAAGGAAAAAGAAATTAATGAAGGCAGAGAATCTATGAATCTATTTTCTGGAAACTCTTTCAAGAGCTGATGCTAGCCATATCAACTTATTTTTTATAATCAAAGATATTCAGGGCAAGCTGTGGGATAGAAAAGAAAATATGTAGGATAAGAACTAATAATACTACTTTTCTTTTTCTGTCAGTGTTGCACATAGCACAATTTTTGGTTGTCCCTTTCATACTTGTAATTGTGATAGTGTGATTGTTCATATTAATTGAATAAATTAGTATGATATAATGCAAAGGGTCCCTCTCTTGACCAAAAATGTTTTTTCTCTTTCATATAGCTAGCATATAACCACTACAGTATCAGAGAGTCACTATGAAACCTGTATGTCCAGGCTGGTTTTCATCTGTGCATTTCTCTTTTGTGATCAGTGAGATAGCCTTAGCTCATTATTAATTAAAGCATTGATTAAAACTGCTAGAGATCTTTCAAACTTTTCTTGGGGCTTATCCTTTTATTCCAAAATCTTTACAAGTAATAACAAATGAAATTAATAGCATTCTCATCCTTTCATTAATTGCCCCCAAAGTTGTACCCTTTATGAATTAGGAAAAAAGCTGTATTCTGTGGAAAAGAACATAAATACTTCCCCTCTGTCATTCTTGTGCCACTCAGGCCAGCACCTTATCTTGGGGAAAGGCCCAATCAGCACAGAAGAGGAAGCTTTCTGACTCAGGGGCAGGACATTAGAGTAGCACCAGCAAAACACAAGACAAAAAGGGAAGGAATTATGGGGACCACGCAGCCTGAAATAGGGCTAGAAATAGAGACCGGGTCCTGGGAAAGAAAGCTGGATAACTAAAAAATATTAAATGAGCAAAGGCAGGATGATAAATAAATGCAAAGAAAAAGAAGGAAAGAAGAAAAAAGGAAAAGGGGGGGGGGGGGGATCACCAACCTTTAGGAGGACCTGTGTTTAAAAGGCTTAAACAGGAAACTACAGAAGGGAGATAGTGAAGACACAATTAAGAAGAATCATTCTGGTGACTGAGTGAATGAGAAGCCCAAGGAGTAAGGATGGGATTCAAAGTCAGTAAAGACAGCAAATGGAGGAAGATAGGAGAAACAGATTATATGATGAACAAAATATCAAGAATAAGAACCACTTGAATAAAGAAAATCAGATAAGGACTTCTGAGGCAATATCAGAATAAATGGGTACTATTGAAAAATGTCAGTAGTAGTTACAGTCAAGAGACATTGGAATAAACACATATAGGCAGAGGATGCTTGGATTGTCCACATCAGAAGAATGAGGCTGGAATAGAAATTCAGATTATGAGGATACAGTATTGCAAAACAGGCATTTTAGACAGGCATTCCTGAAGAATTCCTGTGGAATAGAATCTGTCTCACCAAAACATAATTATCTCCAGTTTTTGAGGCAAATGCAGATAACAGCAAATACCTGTTAAATCTACTGCTGATGCCTTCCCTTGTGAGTGTTGGTTTAGAGAGCATACTTTATGTTCTTAGCTATTCAATCTGCTCAAGTGGCAGAGGATAAGAGATTTCGGTTGCAGTAACAAAGTACACAACCTATAGCATTGATTTTGATTAACCTTTTAATAAAGAAGGGTGTTACACATCAAAAATTCATGCTCAAAGATTATTACTGGTCAAAAAAATCAAGTGATCAGATGGCAGATACAAATTAAGAAAGGAATATGAAATTGTCCATAAAGAACATGATTTGAGATTCACATCAGTATGCTGAGTTTAATTATGCTTTTGGCAGGAACTTTATTCTGTTTACTGTACAGAATACACTCGTGTTAGACAGTGTAATGAAGTGCTGAAAGAATCCCCCAAACTTCAAACAAATTACCTGAAGGTATGTTAAGTTGTATAAGCAAAAATTTTCAGGATGAGAAAAAAATAATGTTCTGCGGTTAAGATATTTGATTAGTTTGGCAAAGAAATGGATTCTTTACTCATCCTGTCACCAGCTTGCTATGCTTTTAAAGCAAACTTTACATTTGGGTTTTGTTTTGTTTTTTTTTAATAGGTGCACACACTGACACTGTAAAGTCTCATTTGCTCTAATAGTAAGTACTCACAGCTGCAATTAAAGCCAATGGATCTGTGCTGTGATCATAAATCCTGTGGGAAGCTGATTTCCCTTAAAAATCAAGTTACATGAATCAAGTTGGACCCTCCAATGTCAATGTATCCTTTCAGTCTCCATCTACATTCCTCACCTAAGACAATCTCTCCCTCACTATGGAGTGTATGAAGATGAATTAATTCTTGACTCATTCAGATTCTAGAGGCATAAGTGTTATATGAAAGCCCATGAAGATAATAACTAAATATACCAAGTCTATCTTTAAAACAAAGTTTGACTATTGTTCTGTAAATATATGACCAAGACATTTAACAATGAAAAGTACTGAATTGCTGTCCATTTTAAAACTACTATCCATTCACTGTGTGAAGTGTCTGCAATGAAAATAATTCGATAGAATGAGTATAACAGCTGTATTAACATACTCAAAAGGGATAAAGTTGTGATTTAGTAGGCAGTTTTGAGTTCTGAGAGCTTTTTTTTTCCATCTCAATATTGCTCTTTCATTATAGTTTGTTTTGTTTAATACTTCTAATTCTGCTTTTCAGCTGGTATGCTTTCTAGCAAACGCCATTACAGATTGAAATCACCTTTTTCCCTATTACTTTTAAATTACAAGAGTTGTTTGCTGTTCCTTCCTTATTGTCTAAAGCCCATGTATTTGTGTTGTCCCAAAGCATTACTTTTCCTCATTTTCCGATTGCCAAAGACTTAAAGTTAATAGATTCAATAGTTTTTTCTATGGGCAATAAAAAATAAACTTAAAATAGTAAAAACAATACTTTGTCTCAAAACCACATTACTTCACATGAAAAGAAAATGTTTACCTTTATTTTTCACTGAGTTAAAGGACCACTGTTTATATTTACATTACTTAGTTTCTATTTTAATGACAATCACCATCACTAACACTAACTCAGGAAAAAAATCTTTTGTTAATTAAGGAACATATTGAAAAGTTCTAGGTCAGGTTTAGAATGATTCCCAGAATCCTACCCTCCCTGAAAAACGTATTTGAAATATTTTCTCTCAAGAAATCATGAATAAGACCTCAGTTTATGTTTAACTTCACATAGTTTTGGAAGGCGTTATGGCAACTGAGTATGATAAAATCAGAAAATATTTTATATTGATGTGATCAGAAATTTTCTACCTTTTAAGCTTGAGAGAATGGGAAAGTTTATTCTAACATTGTCATTTTTTTCTTTAAAGTCCTAGGGATAGTTCAGAGAGTGATTATTCTTGTTTGTTTTTCTAGTTTGTTTTTTCTAGTTGTTGTTTTTCCCCAAAAGAGATTAATTATTGTTTTCAAAGAAGAAAACTTCAAGTAAATACAGAAAATATCTACAAGACTTTTCTCCAAAAAGGGTATTCTCCAACAACTTAAGCATTTCTTGAAGGAGAATTTTTTCCTAGGTGCAATCTGCAAGCCATATTTTAGATAATAACAGCAACAATATTCCTTCATGTGTGTACAATAAATAAAAATTGTGCATCATTTTTTTCTGTATTTGCAAAATCATCTCACTAATACAGATGATAGAACTAATAATAACACAAGTAAAAATAAGTATCAGCAGTTTAATTTCATTTTATATTTGGTTATTTTCATATAACTTTCATCCCCCATAGAAAACAATATATTCTATGCCTGTAATGTAACAGCTTATGCAAACACAGCATTTTACATTCAGATCTATCGTACAAACAGCTGTGAATATTTATATTGGTGTTAATTAAGTCTGTGATGGTATTAATTTAGATAAGAAAAGCTGGCCAAATCCCAAAGTGCTATGGGATTTTTAACATGTCTGAAAAAAATAATCAGAAACTTGCAAATGAAAATATGGTGTAAGATCTCACTCTAAAGATAGTACCTTCATAACATCCAACCACTGAGCCCTCACCAGTAGTCTTCAACATCATCATGGCTATCAGCTAATAGGGTATGAAGCAAAACCCTCTTGCTCAGCAAGATGAAGATGAACTACTAAGTCAAGCTGACACTCCAAACAAGGAACCAGCTGGCACAACCTCACCACAAAGTGCATTACAGAGGTAAATAACCTCATGCTTTAACAGATTAAATTGAAGAATCTGATGGGGGGGGGGTGTTCAGAGTTATTTCATTTGTTTGAAGAATTAGATGAGACAAATATTGCTATCCCTGATATGTCAGGACTTAAATATGTTTCATCAATGAGGAAAAATGGGGGATGGGGTGTGCTTTTTGGAATAGTTTCTACTTCAATTATAATTTTAGAATTTTGGTAGATCATATTTTATCCTGTGTTCTTAAGCACATTTGTCATCTCTCCTTAAAATTATGCTAAACCACTTCTGCCATCTAGTACTTTTAGTATCACTCTCCTCAATAACAAATTAACAGTCCAAACTTCCAGTAAAAAAATTGCAGTACTGAAAGTATTAATGGACTTCCCAGTAGTGAAATTAGACCTATTATAAGATATTATACATCAGATCCAGAAAATTGGGAAGGGTTTGGAGATATTCAGCGCAGATCCTTATTAATCTATTTTAAAAAGCCAGATCCTCAGAAACATTTAGCTTTTCTGTTCCATATTTGGTGTCCAGTTTCCATTTAAAGTAACAAGAAACTAGAGACACACTCAGCCTCAAGATTATTTCCTTTTATTTTTCCTCCTCTTTTTTAGGTGTGGAAATCTTCCAGTGTAAATGAGCTTATGTGGATTTTACACAAAGCAGAGCATTTTCACATATGTGATGCCTGAATTTATGTTAGCCTACAAAACACTGTAGAAACAGATTGTACAAGGAAAGTATTCCAGCCAGTGAGTTGTACAGTAACAAGACTTATACACTGGTTACCTCCCAAAAGCTTCTGTCTGACCAATTCTAATAAGGTGCATCCCTTTCTGGACAGTATACAAGCCCTGAGTGTTCTGGATTGCACCTTGCTCCAACCAGTTTTGTCTTTTTTTCAGATCCTTGGCTCAGATTCCAGCCAGGATGTGGACCTTTGGTCTTTCCTTACAATTTTGACTCTGGCTCCGGACTCACTGAGAATATCTACAGTGCTGTGGCAAAAAGGCAGGAGGTGAGCTCAGATGCTGGACAATTTCCCACTTTGAGCACTCTGCTCAATTATTAATCTGCTCTCAAGAGAGGGAGGAGGCAGCCCATAAGCAGTATGAATGTGAGCCAGTTCATGTCACTTGGCTTTGAGGCATGGTTAGATTGGAAGCCCCCTTTATTTATCAGGAGCAATGTAGCTGTCAGTGTAGGTACTGATTTCTCAGGTTATCAAGTTCTGTTTGCATTGGCTCTAACATTATCTATTCCACTTCTTCTGCTCATTCTGTCTCTGACAGGGGGCATGGCCCCCTCTTCTCTGAGCTGTTTTGGAAATGATGCACTGAAAAGGGAGTAGTGACAGCTGAGTCATGATGTTTTGACTCTGAAAGGGTTTCTGGCTCTATTTTCACTTATTGTGAAAGGAAAAGTTAGGCAAAAAACAACCCAGAGAGACTACTCAGATTCCTGTGCTCCATTTAAATAATTGTAACAGAGTATGCCAGTTTTCATACTGTATATCCAGAACTAGAGTGTAAGGAAAAAAATGGCTAAATTAGGGAAAAGCTGTATGGAAGCCTTGCATTTCAGTCCTCGGACTAATATCAGATCAACTGTCTTTTTCCTCAGGAACACATCAGGTATAAATTGATAAATATAATCTGAAATCAGTAGAGTATCACCAATATAAGCCTTAGAGTATCATCCATATAAGCATGGTGATGACTTCAGTACATTTAAATATTAGAAAAAGGATAGCTCTCTTTCAGTCATTAGCGATCTAAATTCTTTGTTAGTGATTTACTGTATGAGTCCCAATAATATAGGTGTTATTCCAGAGAAGTGAATTAATTTTTATCAAGTTAAATTCAACATTTTTCCTGTGATGTGCCAGGGTCAACCCATCACAGATCTATACATACAGCTCTTTTTTTTTTTTTTCCCAAAATAAATAATAAAGTTCCGTGGCAAATTTTAGCCTTTTCTCTTTTAGCCTGTCATTCTGAAATGAATGCAACAATGAGTATTCAAAGAAAGCCTTTTCAAAATAGTTAGATACATATTCACCCTGCTGGCTTCAGCTACTAAATATGTTAGATTAAATAGGGAAAAGCACATTTTATGTTTAAATTGATGATGAAGATGTGGAGTTGAAAGGGAAACAGATTTCAAGAGAGAGAGGAATGTTATCAAACAACTTTATTCCGTATAGCATACATGTATTGACAGTTACAATACGGAAAAAAAAAAAAAAAAGAATGGGACAAGTATTAGAATTTTGTATTTTAAAAGCAGCAAGGAAAAGAGCCTTGTGCTACTTACATGCAGATAAATCATAATTACATGAAATGAGTGGATTCAGAGCAGCATAAAAACCCAGAATAGGTTGTTTATCCTTTCTTACTAACTGCATGCAGCAAATAGTGAAAAATGATACTTATATAACACACTTCATCCTTTTAGGATAGCAGATACCAGGTCAACCTTTGGTTGCCATGGTCATCCTTTTCCTTCAGGGGAACAAGAGTCCTGATTTAAACATTACTAGAGAAAGGAGATCAGGATCCAAGGGGAAGAAGAGACCATTCAACCACAGTGCTCCTCTCTGTGCAAACCAGCCTTCAGATGGGAGTTCAGGGAGTTGCAAGACACCATTCTTCCCTTTCTCCCTTTAGCACAGAAGCAGCCAAGCCTCTTGGCTGATCAGTCAGCCCTCATCTTTAGAGAACCTGGGGAAAGAAAGATATCACTGTTAGCTGTGTCAGTGAGGCTTTTAACTTAAATAAAAGTGCATTAATTTAAATCTGCCCTTTACCCACCATTAAAATGTCTTGTATAACATCATCAGCCTTCAAAGCATTCTGGATGAATCCAGTACTTCTGCAGATATTATAGGATGGTGAATATCTGAGACTGCATTGCTAAAACCTCTGAAATTATAGTTTATCCATTCAGAATAAATGAAACCTGTGTTAGAAATACTTTAAATTGTTTGTACTACATCTTTGTTGGTCCCACCATTTTCATCAGCAATCCTTTCTGTCCTTTACTGTGTATCAGGATTCAAAAAATTATAAAGGAAACTAAAGGGGCTATTAATATTTATATCACACCTAGGAACATTATTCTGGAGGTCAAAAGAATGCAGCATTTGGCATAACAGTGCAGCTGAGATGTGCTACTGAACACCTAGGAGTGCCTGATTGTTATAACAAATTATACAGCCACTCTTCCTACACACTTTATTTTTTGTTGTTAGATAAATTCTCAAAGAAATTGTGCTAAAGCACAGACCTTGAAAGAGCTGGTCAAGAAGTTTTTTACCCTCCAAAAAGGAATAAAATGTGTTATGTTAGTATTTATGAATTTCTTGGAGGTAAGAAATTGGGTTTCATGTTGAAAATGGACAATCAAAATACAGATTATGTTCCTTAAAAGAGGATTGCAAACTCTCTGCTAAATGTCCTGACCACAAAGTTTATCATTACTCTGAAACACTTTTTTTAGGAAAAAAATTAGGTTGGAAGGGACCTTGAGAGGCTACCTACTCCAAAGAAGAGCTAATCCTGCTCCTCTTTGCTCTAAAGAGGGCTAACTGCATCAGATTTCTCAGGGACATACCCAGTCAAGTCTTGAACATCTTCAAGGATGGCAATCCCACAGCCTGTCTGCATTGTTGCTGTCCTATCTTTCTGGCAATAAATTTTTCCTTATATCTAATAGAAATTTCCCATGCTCCAGCTTGGGTTTGTGGCCTCTAGTCCTACTGTTGTGTGCCTCCAAGAAAGGTCTGTCTCTGTCTTCTTTGAATCCTTTGACCACGTAGCTGTAGACAGCAACAAGGTCTCCACTGAACCTTCTCTTCTCTAGGCTAAATAGGCCCAAGCTTGAGAAGAGAAGGCTCAGGGGAGACACTGCAGTATCTGTCTCTCCTTTTGCTCACTGTTTCCATCTCTCCTTTTGAAGCTGTCCATATAAAGGAAAAAATGCTTGTGACACCAGAAATGAAGAACTTTTTGTAGCCTGGGGTCTCCAGTACTAACTGCCATGTAGCAAGCAATTCAGTCTTTAGTATTAAATGGGCAAATAAGAATCTTGCTGTAAGTCTCTCAGAGCATACCAACACTGCTAAATAGAAAAGACAGAGACAAGCTCATTCACTTGATGAAGGCATAGACACCCACAACGCTTAATTGTTAGCTGTCTCCTTGGCTCTCTTTTGGACTGCTTCAGTTGGCTCTCCCCTATCAGTTGGTGCTCTTCTGTCCTCTCAAACAAGACTGATCCCTGGCCCTCTTTCATTAAAAAGAATCAATACAGCCTTAGAGGCTAGATTAGACAGTATACACTCAATCTTTCAGGCCTCTTACACAAATTCCAGGTTTTACTAGATATATTCTCCATGTTCTTTGAGTGAGTGCAGCCCACATAGGATCCCTCTCAAGCACACTATTTTTTTTTTGCATGTTATATTATGCAATTACAATTTTCTTTATTATAATGCTTTGATTACTTATACACACTAACAAACTTTTCTAATTATGGCATTCATATATATGGTACATTAAGACGTACATAAATCTGAGATACTTCCACCTACCTGTTTAGTTCCTTTCACAGCCATTTATAGTTAATGGCTGATTCCTATCGAGTGTCTGACTTAAGTGAGCAGAAGTGAGCTTAAGAGATTTGAATTCTCAGGAAGAGATTGTTTTCCAACTTAGGCATGTAAATGAGGTACCTGAAGTTAGATAGTGTGAAAACGACACAATGCATTAAAAAAAAAACAAAACAAAACAAACAAACAAAAAACAACGAAAAAACCTTTCTGATAGACAGACTTTATACCATAAGGCACAGTTTCTTTCAAGGAAGCATTTCTGTAATGGTTAACAGTCACAGAAAAGTCTTAGTGTAACTTCACATATAGAACAGCTGGTACACCCCCACAAAAAATGTATTGAAGAGCTTTGTCAGTCAGAAAATGTAAATACTTCAGTTAAAAAAAGTTCAGCACACTTACTTTTCTTTCTTTTATAAATATTTCAGCTAATTACTTACAGATTTAAAAGACTCGTTTTATCCCTAGAGCACCCTAGAGTTAGAAATCTTTATCTAGGTTTAGTAGTTGTGGCAGAATGCTATTTGCACAAAGTGATCAGTGAGAAGATGTCAGCTGCATCTGATGTCATAAAACAAGAAATGTCCTAGAAACTGCCTATCTGTTTGGGCTTAATGCAGAATCTCCCACTGAATGAGTAAATAATTAGTTCTATTTGTTTCAACTTAAAAGCATATACTTAATATGTGCCAAAATGCTCTCCTAAAAATGTTGCTAACTAATCCACAAAGGAATGTCCTATCAGTGTTCAAAACTAAGGAATATGGAAAAAAACTACCAGATTGTGCATGTAGAAACTGCTCGTCTGTATTTAATGTGGTTTAGCAATTATCAGAAATTCCTTTGGATTAGCCTCTCAGTGACAAATTTCCAGATATGTTGCATCATATCATTCACAACCTTCATTAAGATATAGAATTTCCATCAATAAACACAGCTAGGAGTGGGTCCTCAACAGCCTCTCTGGTAGAACCTGTCTAAAGAATTTTTAGGAGACGATGAAGAGATTTCCCTATACCCCATATGTTCTGTGTCTGACTTCATGGTCAAACAAAGACCATTCTTCCATTTCCAAACAGAACGCTTAATTCTGGGTGAAAGAATTCTGGTAGGGAAAGGAAGGGAAAAGACTAGCAGCCTCTCAATAAGCTTCACACTCTTTTAGCATCTGGACTGGCATGTGAGGCCAAACATACAAAACTAAGAAAGACTAGTTTCAACCCCTAGGAACACCCAATCCCTGAATTTCTCAGCTATGACATCTGTAGAGGCTCTCCGCGCTCTCCAGATTAGTTTTTTCCTATGGTTTTCTCATGATGAAGCACCCTAGGGATGCTACAAGCATATCAAGTTTGATAGTTTGAAGATCTAAAATATTTTGTCATGAAAAAAGTGACAGATTTATGATTCTATTCACATGCATTTACATAACTTGCATAATTGCAGATCATGTAAAGCAAAACAATGTATTTCCTGAACACTGTACCTTAAAAAAAAAAAAAAACTCCTCAGAATGCTTGATTATCAGTTCTGTTCTACATTTGAGAAAGTCCTGCTTTGCTATTTACTAGCCATGAGTTTGTGAGCAAATACGTTTTTTTTCAGTAAAAATAACCAGAACAACATGGACATACCGCTAGGCTGCTATAAAATGGATTAAGTTAACATCAAGAAGGCCTTAGTAAAAAGATTTCTGAACATATTGGGAGTAGGAGGGATTTAAAGAAAAGGAGAAGTGGGATGAAAAGGAGACACTGAATCCAACTGAAATACTTCAGTTCTTCAGAGCTTAATCATTAAAATAGCCTATGTTTTTAATAATGCTGCAGCAAATATATAAAATTGAAAAATGTCTTATTAGATCTTTTTATACTTCATTATTTAATTTTCAGTTACAAAATTATCCCAAATCATATTGATATAAAATCAGAAGTATTCTATTATTTCACTCACACCAGTGAAGTAGGCGAGATTCCAAGACAAAATCAGAAGAAAGTTGTTTGTTGACATTTATGAATATTTAGCAGGTAATGTCAGGTAGACTTTAATGACTTTGTAAAGCTTCTAACATCATTCAAGCATAAATAGTGGAGACTGGATTTTGACTAGTCTATTTGTTTGAGCAGAGATATAGGGAAGTTATTTAGCATCAGCAAATCTTGCACAATGTGATGACCTGTAAATGAGTATCAAAATTAACTGCAGATGTTGCATGCAATAATCAGAATGTTCTCCACACTCTAATGTTTATGTAAGCAATTGTGGCAATTAAGGCAGCTTGCAAGACACAGTACGTAAATCTGACTTCTAGTGAGAGAAGGCAATATTGTGGTTAATGCATTGATCATGGACCCAAGGGATTCCTGGCTTTTTGTCAGCTTTGCCACAAACATCCTGTCTGACCTTGGAAAAGTTTCTTAGGTTGAAATCCACAAAGGAATATAATAATTTGTTGTGGAACTTAAACACATAAATCCAAAGAATAAATTCTTAGAAACTCTAATAAGTTAGCCACAGAGATTCCCCAAATATCTAAGCTCTGCTTCTAAATATGTCTAGAATTTCTTTCCCCATTGCAGGTCTTAGCAGCTTAGCCATCATTTCATCTTATCTATCTCATCAAGACTCATGAAGTTGTGAGAGACTGAAAGAATTAATGTCTCAAACATAGTCGTGGAGTAAGTTTTGCTTAACTAGGAATCTGCACTGCAGGTGAGAAGCCAAAGCCAGTTAGCAACAGGGCATCTAAATCAGCATCTAAAATCTTTGGTGGATTCAAACTTTAATTTCTGTTTTATTCACTACCTCAGCTGCAAAGCAGAATAACAGTGTTATTTTTTTCTGTGTTTGCATATAGACCACATTGTAAGTTCTTAGAGACTGTTCATTAGACATGTTCACATGGGGTTGTACTTCTTATTCTGTTACATCTCACTTTCTCTTACTGGATTTTTTTCCTTCCATATAAACATTTAAATATCAGTTTGGGACAGAAGCTAGCTTCAAAGCCTGATTTCTTCAAGGCACATGGTATACATGGGAATGGTATCTGATGTGGTCTTTCTAGGTAAGGTACTGAAGGCAATCTATATGTAAAAAATGCTACCAAAGCTTACATGTGAAATAGAACTCTGAATGGTTATGGCACAAGGCAGTTGGGAATATCTCCACAAAAGGAAAAAAAAGACTTGTTGGGTTTGTTTTTTAATCAGTAGAATATGTAGTGACTTCAAAGGCTTAGTCAACATCTGTATAGATTGCTAAACGTTGGATTTATGTTTGCTCTAACATATCCAAGTAATTTTTATAAATTTACTTAATAAAAAATTCTGTGCACTGAATTTTGTGGTCTAATAGCCTAAAATGTTTTATAAAATTCTCACAATCAGTAACTCTTTCAGAGAATCAAAAACTGAGAGCATAATAGCAGAAAATCAAATCCATACCACATCTGAGCAAAAAGTGATGAAAACTGGGGAATTATTTTCCTGAGACTTGACTCTCCTTTGAGAAAATAATCTTAAACAATTAAAAGTTTTGATTAGAGTATTAGCTAGCATGAACATACCTAAATATTCAAATGTGGCAGGCATGTTTAGATAGTATGGAATTTGTAACAAATACCATATAGTGGAGTTTGCTGTAGTTGCAGCTAATAGGGCTTTAGAACAGGATTTAAACAAAAGCAGCCATGCTGCATATCCATATCCTCCCTATCATCACTTTCACATTTTCATACACAGATTACATTTGCATATCTCGACTACTTACACATTTTAACTAAATTTGATTCTACATGAGTGTTTATATCAAGGGAACATGAACATTTAAAATTCCAAGTTATCTCTAAATTATTGATCTCAGGAGAACTGTGAGGGTTTTGTGCATTACTCAACTTTATGTAAAACGGCCAACTAATGACAATATTTAATTCTGAACTCTGTGTTCCATTAGATTTATAGACCTCTCTCAGTTCTGAACCAGAAGCACAGATATGAATTTGTAAAAAATTTATACAACATAACATTTTATCATTTTGTTAATTTCTTCAGGATAATATAGACATCTTTACATGGGCTGCAGTACTTCAAAATCTTAGACTATTTTTGGTTTAGTAATTTTAGAAGGCATTATGCTTTTATGAAATACATTTGCAACCTGATACCCAAAAATGACAGACCTGGCCTTATCAGTCAATTTAAACATATCATAATGGTGTCTCTGAAATTATTTATCTGAAATGGAATTTACAGAAATGTTAACAGTAACAATCATTCTTTCCTTTGTGATCTACTCTGGACTGCCTAATTTGCAAAGGATCACACAATCTGGATTTGCCTTTGAAAAAGAATGCAAGAACCATATTGGGTTTTTTTGTGGTAAGGAAGAAGATACATATTATTCTTCATTTTGGAAGAATAAATGCTACCATCAAATTGTCACTGATGTGAACTGAGACTGATTATGCCTAGGATATAAAAAGAAGAGTTGCAGGGAAATGGAATTTCAGAAAATTACATTATTTCTGCAAAAGAGAGGAAAAATGTAGTAAAATGTTTGAGGATTGGCATGCGCCTCAGGGACTGGTACTAGCAGGAGCATTCCAGGGTGTTTAACATTCACATATAGAGGTAGCATACTAACAGAGTCATCTAGCATAACTCAAAAAATATCATTTTAGGATTCATGATGACTTGATTAAAAACGGAATTTTAGCCTAGGAAGTAGTCAGCAAAGTCCTGCAAATTCTGATATACATGGAAGCATGGAAAGCAGATATATAAAAATGGGGGGAAATAAAAAATTAAGAATGTTAAAAACAAACAAAAACAAAAACAGGAGGTAAGTATTAGGAACGTATTTCAGAAAATTGATTGTGGTTGTTCTGATTGAGTACTATGTTAAAACCAAACCCAAACAACTGAAATATCTAACTAATAATAAAACCAGGTTGGACATAAATTAAAAGAATAAGAATTTCCATTGCAGGATAGAAAGAAAGGCAGAAATATGGAGAGGGAAATGAAGCAAACAAAAAATTAACATAGTGCTTGACTATTAATTTTTTTTTTTCTCCATAGTTAAGAAACAGAATCCTTTGAGGCAGAAGTAACTCTGCAGAGGTATGTTTAGGAGCTATACTAATGGGATCTTCCTCTAGCCCCCAACACCCAGACTTGTATTGCAGCAGGAACCTTTGTAAGAATATGAAAGAAAGAAGCAAGAAGAGGAAGTGCATGATTATAGGAGACTTTAATTTTCTGACAATTTAAAAAGAAATGCACCCATAGACATCCGTAGGTCTTAAATACTCTTAAATGCATCAGCTGACAGTTTTATGTACAAAATAGTCTATGAAGTAAAAATGTGCTGGTGCTACTTTAGAGTTACTTTAAGTAAGCAGCAGGGAGGAGCAGTACAGGGGCTGGTTGCAAAAAATAAGCTTAGATTGAGTATTCATGACCTGATTCAGTTAATTTTAAACTGCAAGACAAACAAAAATTAATACATAGCTGTCATGATTTTGACTGGGATAGAGTTAATTTTCCTTCTAGTAACTGTTATAGTGTTATGAGTTCAGTATGAGAAGAATGTTGATAACACACTGATGTTTTCAGTTGTTGCTAAGTAATGTTTAGACTAAAGTCCAGGATTTTTCAGCTTCTCATGCCCAGCCAGCGAGAAGGCTGGAGGGGCACAAGAAGTTGGGAGGGGACACAGCCAGGGCAGCTTGACCCAAACTGGCCAACGGGGCATTCCATACCATGTGACTTCATGCTCAGTATATAAACCAGAGTGCAAGCTGGCTGGATCCTGCTCTTGGGAGCTGGCTAGGCATTAGTTGATGAGTGGTGAGCAATTAAATCATAGAATCATAGAACAGTTTTGGTTGGAAGGGACCTTAAAGGTCATCCAGTTCCAACCCCCCTGCCATGGGCAGGGACACCTTCCACTAGACCAGGTTGCTCAAAGCCCCATACAACCTGGCCTTGAACATTGTCAGGGATGGAGCATCCACAGCTTCTCTGGGCAACCTGTTCCAGTGCCTCACCACCTTCACAGTGAACAACTTCTTCCTTACATCTAATCTAAACCTACCTTCTTTCAGTTTAAAACCATTACCCCTTCATGCCTTTGCAAAAAGTCCCTCTCCAGCTTTCTTGTAGACCCCATTTAAGTACTGGAAGGCTGCAATAAGGTCTCCCTGGAGCCTTCTCTTCTCCAGGCTGAACAACCCCAATTCTCTAATCCTGTCTTCATAGGAGAGGTGCTCCAGCCCTCTGATCATTTTTGTGGCTCTCCTCTGGACTCGCTCCAACAGGTCCACGTCCTCCTTATGTTGGGAGCCCCAGAGCTGAACACAGTACTCCCAAAGGGGTCTCACGAGAGTCAAGCCAAGGGGGAGAATCACCTCCCTCAACCTGCTGGTTAAGCTTTTACTGATGCAGCTCAGGATATGGTTGGCATTCTGGGCTGTGAGCACACATTGCCAAGTCATGTTGAGCTTCTCATTAACCATTGTTCAATTCCATTGCATATCAGTTGTTTTCTGTATTCTAATTCTTATATTATTATTAATATTATCATCATTATCATTATTATTATTTTGTTCCTTCTCTGTTCTGTTAAACTGTCTTTATATCAACCCTTGCTTTTTTTTTCTTTTTTTTTTTCAGTTCTCTCCCCCATCCCACTTCAGGGTTGAGAGTGAGTGAGGGACTGTGATGCTTAGTTGCACGCTGGGGTTAAAGCATGACAATAGCTAAGGTCTGGGGTTTTAGATGAGCAAACTTTGAGAAACTGAGAAATTAGTTACTAGGGTTGACTGAACTGAAGAGCTCATGATTTGAACATAGTGGAAGCATGGAATTATTTTAAGTCAAAAGTGCAAACACTGTTTGAAGCTTGTATTGCAAGCAAGAGGAAAAAAAATCTTGGCAGGAAAGGGCTATAGACTTCTCTGGAAGAAGAAACACATCACATAGTATATGAAGAGTAAATAAAGAACCTAAAAGGAATAGAAAAAGGGATTGATCAGCAAGGAGACCTATGTCTCAGAGGTCAAAAAGGGCAAAAATAAAACAAGAATGGACAAAAGCATAGTTGAGCTGAAACTTGGAAAGAAAATTAAAACAAGTAATAAAAGTTCTTTAACCGCATAAATAAAAAAGAGTAAGAAAAGAGAAAACTAAGACAGCTACACATAAAAACGTTGAGAAAGGAGCTAATCTAAGTATGGCAGCAGCACCAAATACTTCACCTTACTCTTTAAAAAACATGGTAAGAAATATGACAGCAATTGCTGATCAGTCAGTAAGAATGAAAGTAATGTAAATTGCAATATCCAAGGCAAAAACAAAACTTGAAATGCGTACACTGACCAGATGAGGTATTCCATAGGCTCTGAACCCCAAATATGAAAAGAATGTGTAGATAAAATTGAAAAATGGGTTGCAAGGAATTTCAGCTGACTTCACTACAGTAAATACTTGTAAAAAGTCTTTTGATGTCTGTAGTGTAGAAAGATAGTTAGCAAGAAAATGAATGGTAAGCAACTATGAAATAGATGAAATAACAACTTGTGAATCATAAGAAGTGTGCAGGAAGTCACTGGAAAAATACAATGTGATATAAAGCAGTGTCTTTCTCAAGTCCAAGATTCTTATATTCTGGTAGACTTATACCTTCTAGTTCACAGTTTCATAATTTGACTATGTTTTATAGATCTACCTTAAGAAGATCTGTAGATCTACACAAAGAATGTGGTTGCTTGGGGGGGGGATGACCAAAAAAAAAAAAAAAACCAAACAAAAAAAAACCCAAAAAAACACAAAACCTGTTCTAAGCAGTTTTTTCAGCCTTTTATGGTTTGTGAGTTCATTACAGAGCAAAGTTGATTTTTAGCTGCAGCCATATACTTCACTTCTATGAAGGAATATGGTACAGTATATGAAGTATTTCATATAAGCAAGGCAGTATGTTTGATTCTGGATTCTGAGAGCTGACCTTGCTCTCACTGGCATTTAAGACAAGTCATGATGTTACTCTGGGATTGAATATTGGTGTATAGGCTGATAACATCTCCTGTGACCAAGTTGCTGGTTTATAGTTAGCTGTTGTGTAGTTATAGAAATATACAGAAATAATAGAAATATACCTACCTGAGACAAAGATGTGTTTTTATAAATCTTGCAGGGTTAGAATATCATGAGTATTTGTAACAACAATTGCTGTTTCCTCCTTTTGTGGCTCATGGGAAGTATTTGAGAAGTACTTGTGCTATTCTTTCCAGAAACTTTTAGAGAAGGAATTCAATTTTATATTTCAGTTCCAAGATGAAGAAAGATTTAGGAATTCCGTAAGTTCCTTATGGTGAATCATGTCAGAGAACTCCCTATTAGATTCATTTATGTAGTCCCTGCTTCCCAGGCTTACTACAGTCTTTGTTTTGCTTTTTGGTTTAATCACTGTTTGGTTGCAGTCTCCTAAGATTGTATAGATTTTCTCTCCTAGAGAGAAAGACAGACTGACAGTCATCGGGAGCAGGGGGTTGTTCTGACTATATTATTGTTGATTCGTTTTTTTAAGCACTCAACATTTGCTGTCAGCATCTTGCACTGGCTACTAAGGCCATTCTGCTTCGATTCTCAGCTGGAAGACTGCACGTCCTACTGAGCTAGCAAGAAGTAAGTTGGAGAATATCAAACCAGAATTATGCACCTCACTGAGGAGGAACTATAGCAGGCAGCCAACCAGATCTAGACATGGTCTGCATGGTCCCTTATTCTTGTACATTATCTTCAGCAGCTCCTCTCCCTAACCATTCCTCTTGTCCAACAAGTGATAAAGAAATAAATCCTCTCAGAACATTTTGCTTATTATAGCAGGAATATGTTTTTCCCAAAAATGTCTGTATCTAGTAAATCCTAATTGATAGAACTGACTCTACAGATATTAGGCAGATGAACAAAATCTACAGAAGCCCTGAATGTGGTTTACATTTTCTTTTTGGAGACTGATCCTATTGAGAATTTAATGTCACAGCCCCAGATGAAAAACTTTTATCACAAACCATTGGGTTGGGGTGCATGGGAAGAACAAGAATGACCATGTCATTGAGATAGCTTCATTGTGATAACTTCTTAATAGTATTGATCAGACTGATATTACACTTAGGTTTGCGTTATCGGTTTCATTTACCTTTACTGCGGCAATTGTCTTTAATGAAAATGTCCTTTTACAGCATGAGATACTGCTTTTCAGTAGTCTTAATGAAAATTTTGTAAGGTTCTGTATGTTAAAGAAGTTTACATCAGCTACTTGTTTCTTCACTATCAGTGCACTTTTCTGTGATGCTGCCTTTAAATTGAAAACATTGCACTTCACACTGCTTCTCTATTATTTAGAAAATCCTTACAAAGGGGATTTTACTATGCCCCATGAACATCATAATGGCAGCTGCAGCTGGAACTGTGCTTCTAGCTTGAGCAGCAAAATGAAGGATGATGTCCAGATTGGGTATATTAGCTGGATAACAGGAAAGATGAGAGTCTGTTTTGAGGTCAGATATCTCTGAATAGTAGAACTTGCTTGAATCTATAGCTTGTACTGGAATGGAAGGAGAGAAGATTGGGTTGGGGGACTGGCATTTTTCAGAGACATTTAAAAAATAAAGCTTTGATTCATTTCACAAGAGTGTTTGAGCCAAGGATCAAAGCTATATATGGAAGTAGAAATTACATCCTGTACTTCCAGTAGGAGAGTTAGTGGATGACTTTGTTTTGACCTATTTTACAGGTATCCACTGAGTAAATAACAATGATCTAACATGATTTTTCCATCCAAACAGAAACACCAGATACACTGTTCATTCATCACTGCCTCTAAATGCATTCAGAGAAAGCAGACAACACCTCTTCGCTATACTCCCTTTCCTCCTCGGTATTAGAGATGGTGTATAAAACACAGATATGATAACTTTCTCCTCTAAGTCATTCTGCAGGCAGCAATCAATTTTAGTTTCTTTCTCTTTCTACACTGGTGTGAACCCCCTTAAATTTTTCAGTCTATGTAAGCTGGACCATAAATAAATGTGTGTCTGCTTTGAAGTTTTTAATGGTCTAATGTATGTCTATCTGCAGTTTTCTGTCATTGTTGCCATATACTTTGGTCCATGCATCTGTCTATTTCTTTTTTGTCAGAAGTTAATCTCAGCCCTCTAATGAAATGTCAGACCTGAATACAAGATCTCTCTGAAAAAGGATTCCATTTATTAAGTCTTATCATTGCCTCAGGAGACCATATTTCCAAGCTATTTTGAGTATATTGAAAGTAAATTTGAAGCAAACAACTGTACAATAGTTCATTACCATTTATGTACAATTAATTCTTTGTTTATTCACCTATTATGACAATTTGCTGTATGATTTTTTTTTGTATGTTTGTTTTTAACTTTAAACTTTTGGGTTAATTATCTTTAATAGGGTTTCTTACATCTAACATACCACTGGACCCTAACAGTGTGTAGTTTTCAGTTAATTTTATGTATTTCTGTTTGTGAGAAGTGTATAGTGAACTATAGAGTTGAAACAAGTAGCCCAGTATCTTTTTCTTTATCCTTAGGTAGGGGCAGGGATGTGTGCTTTGGGAGTGGGAAGAAAGGAAAGTCCTGTGAAAATGGAAGACTAATCAATGGCCTAAGATGGCCATTAATACCATTCACAGTATCAGTTTAAGTTAACAGAGTTTTGACATTTCTTTACAAATACATTCAGTGTATTTTAATAAGATGTGGGCAGCTGTGTTCCAGAGAATAAATTCAGCTCAGTGTGCTTTAGAGTATTTTTTATGGTTGGAAACACAAAAGATGGGGGAAAATTTTGTCACTCAATATGCACTTTATCTGATCACATAGAGAAAAATATTAAGTCCCCTCAGCCCTCTATTAAAGTGAAAATATTGTCCAAGATCATCTAAATAGTCACATCAGTAAAACCATTCCTCAAATCCCTTGTTAATTCCCTACTTCCCAGAGACCGTTCCAGAAAGCAGGGACTTTTTTGGAGGCTGTTTATAAAATATCATAGAATATATTTGTATAGCTTCTCCAAATATTAATAGATTACTGGGGAGTTAACCAATGGCATTTTAGCTAACTGTAATTCTTTACTAACTTAATCATAAAATATTTTAGACACTTGTTAGATTTATTCAATGAAGTCTATTAGTAAAGTACTAATAACTTAGCATATTTAGTAGAAAATGGAAGGCATTTTTAACACAGTAAAAAGAAATAAGAAGCATCAATTAAATTCCCTTATCATGTTTCAGGCTTTAATTTTCTGATTACAGTACTGGTGTAATTTTTTATTTCCAAAGTCAATGTCTGAGGAACAGTTTCTTGTAAAAAAGACTATGTTTCCTGAATCTATGAGAGCTACTGTGTATTTGTTTTTATTCTTCTGGGGAAGTATTAATTACTTGAAGAGACATTTTCTTGTTTTTTCATATGATTGTCTAACTGTCATGCATATGTAGGTATATATGTAGGTATATAACATAAAAAGCAAGCATGATGCCTACATAATCTTTATATCACATAACCACATTGACTGTGAACTTCTTTGACAGCAAATGACCTTCAACTGCTGCTCTAGAAGGCCATAGGCACCATGTGAAACTTTTCACTTAATTGCGTGGTTACTAAGCAAGTTGACCACATTTTACCAGAACTTCATTGCACTGCTTCTTTTGTATGTAAACCTATTAGGAGGTCTATGGTCTTCTAAAGCAGGATCTGAAGGTCAGGCACAATACCCTAGACATCTCAGATGACACTAAGCAACTGTATCAAGCCTTCAGCAGCCATTGACTGTCAGAAGAGTTCAGATACATATGGTTTTAGCTCACTTGTCCCTGTGTAGGAGTCTAATACCATCTGAGATGATTGTCTTCACAAATTACACCCATCCTCCAGCTGTGTATCACACCTGCTTGTTCCACAGGGATGTCTCTGCTACCCTCAGGCGTCTCTAATGCTGCTAGACATCTACATGTGGGTGACTTAATCGACTCCCTACATTACATGTGTAACATGTTTCAATTTTGACCTGAGTCTCACCCATACTGATTCAGTGAGCTGTCTACACTATGAAAATTAACATAATGTACTCCTTCAAGTCTCAGGAGAAGCAATGTATTTTGGAAGGAAAGAGCTGTGGGTTTCACAGAAGAAAAGACACTTTGGATGTATCACAGTTTGAATGAATGTATTTTTTCTCTCTCATACTGCTTTCCCCATTGCAGAGGGATTTCTGCTTTGTTTTGTCCTTCTTGGACAATTTTATTTGCTGAGAAGCAGCCACTGCTTCTACCAGAAATGTGTCAAGAAAAGCGTACATACTGTCAAGATAAAAATCTCCTCCTTTTCCCATTTAAGACATCAGCAACAGGAAAACTTGTGGGTTTTACCTTCCCTTAAAAAAAAGAAAAACAAAAGTCAGACAGCATATGCTCAAACTTAGTGTTTTCTGAAATCCAGCCAATACAGCTGAGAAGAAACAGTCAAATACCTCATCTAAACTTAAAGTGACTTAAGCGTAATGAATATAAATTACATTTTTGATTTTTTTTCAGGTTTCTTCCTTTTCCCATCTTAATTTTTCATCAGCCAAAGGAGTAAGTGTTTTCCTGATAATTAATCCACATAACTCCTTGAAATTTCTCTAACTCCTAAGAGACCAGATGAATCTTTATCTCGGTAGACAGACATCTTTTTGAACGATTTACTAAGCAAATGAGAATCTCACTACCTATTACACAGAAAGTACAATTCTGTTAACCTTTCACTCAGATAGCTTGGTGTTATCTAAAGCCATCTATCTACAAATGTGTAAGGACAGAACATTTCCTTAGTAATATACCTCATTGCAGCAATCAGGAATAAAACAGGCTTCCTGACAGAGGATGTTGAGCATCTTGCCTTCATCAGAATAAAACATGTCTAGCTCATGTCTGCTCCTGATGAAAACTGAAGGAAAAGATAACTTTCACTTAAAGTATTGCAGGAAAACTGATAGCTAATTAGTAAGCTTGCCCCTGTGGCTTACTGTTTGAGTTATATAATAGTCTCTACACAATGAATGACATTAAACAATTCCCAATTTCCTTCATGACAGTAAGTTGAATGTCTTTTTTTCCTTTTGGTTATGTTATTCCAGTGTCGGTGATCCAGCTAACCTCTAAGCAACTTAATAGAAGTGAATAATATTTTTTGTCATTACAGTTCCTGCTAATCTTACTGTAATAATTTTTTCTATATTTGGAGATTGAAAGATGGGCTGTAGCCATCGCTTTTTTCAAAGGAGATATTTACTTATATTTCCTTCCTTGCTAAAGTTGATCAGAGCATGTGCGAATATACATAAAGGTATATTCTACACATACATCATTGAAAAAGATTGTTGTTACCCATTGCTGTCAAGGATGACAATCCACAACTTCTTCCCAATTTAATTTTGATTATTAGCTTTCATGTGATTATCAATACATAATTTTGCAAGGATTATATTCCCACAATGACAACATATGAGTTCATCTAAGAGTTGTCCTTTTACAGATTTATTTTGGGCTTTCTTCATTAGTTTGGATAAATTTATTTCAATTTTATTAGATCTTCTTCCTTCATGTGAAGGAAACAATATTTGCCAGTAAGACAATTAAAAGTATGTGACAGTTTCTTCATATCATGCAATATGATTCCATATTTTGGCTATCTTCTGCACAAAGTGGAGTTATGATTGTCAAGGTTTTCCCCATTTCAAGCAAATTTCAGCAAGCCTTTCCCAACCTGCTGCTTGAGACAGCATGAAACTGATTTTATTATCCAAAACCATACCATGTAGTCTGATAATTCCTGTGTAGACATGGTTACAGGCAAATAACTGCCAGTGATTATGTTAAGTAACACCAACAGTTGGTCAGAAGGAGGTTGATAACTCTTTCCATATTGCTGAAACCAACAATAAACCCAATTAGGCACCTGATTATTGTGATTTTGAAGATCCCGAATGGATGGACAAGAACTCCCAAAAAGGAAATTCAATCATGTGAGGTTTAGGTGGTAGCAAATGAGCAAATGCCATAGAGTAGGCTATCTATGATAAAGTGTGTTTTCATATATATATCTATATTCCTAAAGGCATACATGAAAATAGATTTAAACAGTGCACTAAACAAGATATCAGAAAAAAAGAGATTACCTGTTTCACTTTTTCCTACGATTCTAGTTATCAGACTATAATGGATGGACAAGCAGATCGACTGGATGAACTTTACAGAATAAGTTATTCCATATGCTACTAGTAATAATTTCCAAAGGTCATTTCCACTGATTCTGTAAAGAGCTTTTGTCAGATACACAAAGGCATAATAAACATTTTTGTTCTGCCACTTGTACTGTAGTTTATACACACACACACACACAGAGAGAAACAATTCCCTACTGAACTACCAAGTAAAATTTTCTTAGCTACATCTTCAACACAGGAATTTAATTAATCCAAGCAAAGATTATTCTGAAGTAACAATCAGAAGATTTCTTTATGTTTGTCATGTTTTTCCATTCCTTGATTTTGAATTAGGGAACTGAAGCATTACAGAATTATTTCTTTCTAATTATTACTTCATTTCTCTGCTGGACTCATTCAAAGATCATTCTTAAAAAATAGTTAGTGAACTGTGTCTGAAATTTTATGTTTTGTCCATTAATTGTGTGGAACAACTACTGCTCTATAGATAGCAAAAAGCCATCAAGCAAATGTGACATTACTGTTGTGTATGTTTTTTACATACTTATTGACTTGCAGCTGGATTTCCTTAGGTATGTCACTCTGTCACTTCTGCCTCCACTTTGCATGATTTTCATTATGTACAGTTTTTAATATTCAAGAAAAACCCAAAGACTGCATTTAATTCAGAATCTTTCTCACTGAAGTTTTTGTTTACAAGCAAACCTATAATTACGTTACCCTAGATAGCTAATTTTTAGATTGCAACAACTGGGGAATGAATTCACCTTTGTGTGTGCTTGAATGGATTGTTTCTTAGTCTTCAATGGAGATGGGTTTGGTATTTTTTGTTTGTATGCTTTTGTATATCCTGCAGAAAGTTCAGTAATCTAAACATACAATCTTTTATTTCTCCATACTGTGTCTGTCAGCAACAGATGTCATTCATCATAGAAGAACAAGAGTAAGCAAAACCATGATCTGACAGCGACAAATTTATTAGTGGAGACAAATATACTGTAATCAAAATATTCAAAATTTTGGTGGCTAATTCTACTCAGTCTCTTAATTAGTGAAACATGAAAGGGCATTATTTGTATTTAATTGTATTTTGCCGACATAGAGTGCTATAATAGTTGCAGGCACTTGTGGTACTTTAAAAAATAAAAAGGGAAAAAATGTGATTCCAGTGTGTACTGCAAAGGCACCTGTTAACCGTTACTTCTGAAAACAGTTAATATTGTTGGATTAGAACTAGGTCAAGTTTAGGTCTCGCTGCATGCTGTCCATGTGGAATTGTAGAAATTCCTGGAGCTGCAGCAAGTTTTCGTGACAGATTCCCTCAAATGGTCCTGTAGTAACACAGGTGAGAAGCAATGGACAAAGAACTCCTCTACAAGGAGGTGTGGGAAGTTCCTTCCCTTGATTAAGTCAGAAAGGAGTACAAACCAACCAAGTAAAAGTTTTTGCATTATTAGACTTCAGATGAAAGAGTTTATGCTTACATTTTTGTGTACCATAGAAAGTTTCATGTAGCTGCCTCTGTTAAGCCAAAAAGAATACTAAGAAATAACATATTTCATCATTTTTCCTTTCTTAAATATATAAATAGCAATGTATTTCTTGTCTATGTGAGGTTTATACTCATCCTAAAGTTTAATTGCCACTAAAATTTTCTTTAATATTTCCAGGCTATTGCTCTCTGCTTACTCAGATTTTACTGTGAGGTCACTGGCATACATTACCCTATAATTTTCATATGCTCTGTAAAAGTTAAACCTAGGCTTGCTTTAGTAAGAGTTTGCAATTCTAAATTATAAAGCACCCTAATATGCAAATCTAAGATCTTTGTGAATTTTGTGACTGTCTGAGCTAGTTATTCAGCAAATGTTTAGGAATTTCAGTTTTCTTTCTATAAAATGTCCTCCACAAAGCAAGATTATATTGCTTTTAGAATTTATTTATTTATTATTTATATTGGTCAAATAGTTTATAGCAAACGTTCACTGTCATATTCCATATTCATAATTCAGTAAATCTTGGTTGCATTTTTCTTTGCATTCATTAGATGAGATCATAAGACTATGAGGAATTATTTTTTGGGTTTTTTTTTATTTATTTAAAAACTGTTACTTTGACAGGTATTGGGGGTGTATTTTATGCTAAAACTGAATTTACATGTTGTTTATAAAGTGCTATAATAATTGTTAATTTTACATTTGTGTATAAATGGTGTCATTTTCACACTTGAAAAGATGATTTTAGAATAACAGTTAAAAATAGTTACTGTGCATTGTAACACATATTATGTAGCTGGAAATCATTAACTTTTATATCAAGAACTGCAAATGTGCTTTATCTGTGTACAGTATACCACAGCTCATGTCAACTAGCTTATGGCCAAAATGCCTTTTCAAACACAGCAAGGAAATATCCTTTGGGGGAAAAAATAACACACAATCTAATTTAAACAGTAAAGATATTGAAGTAAATAAACAATTTTCAGAACATGATTAAAATGTCTGAACTTTTATACTAGGAATCCTCAAGTATTTCTGTGAGCTCTTTACATATGCCAAATACACCCTTACATATTTACTGTGTTATGGCTTGTTCTATCATCATTCAGATACGAGACACACAAAAAGAAATGAAAGAGAGGAAAAAATATCCAGAACAGCACTGTGTACTAAAACCTAAAAATATTGAAGGTACTTTTAACAAAATATTTTCAAATTGTTTCACTCAAAGCGACAAATAAATGACCAGACTGTCACATACACCCTCTTCTGACTTTAAATCTTAATGTCCTGTGTTAGAGATATGAAATCAAGATTCAATCTCTTCCTTCATGTTTAGTATTCCCATTAAATAAACAGCTACTTCACCACATGTATTTTCTATGACAATAGAGCCTTTGTAAGGCATTTATATCTTACTTTAGGTGCAAGTATTCTTGTACCTGTTCCAACACCAGCCAAGTGCAAGCAATGAAAATGCTTTATTAAGTAGGTGAACGGGCAACAAAACTGTATGAAGATGACATCTTCTAATTGCCTATAGTGCATCTGCTAATAAACTGCAGGGGCTCACAAAAAGCACTTCTAGGATAAAGGCCAGGACAATTGTAAAGGCTAAATTATTAATTAATATCAGGCAGCTGTCATAACTTGCTGGTTTCTTGCCAGGATACAGCATGGTGTTGGAGGGCTTTAACAGGAAGGGTTTTATGAATGCTGAAGACTATAATAAATCTTAGCATGTTCTAATTTTACATAAACCTGCTGCAGCCTTCATTTGTTGCTAATAGTCAGACTGAAAAAAACTGTGATGTCCTAATTGCCTTAGATAGTTCACTGAGGATTTAAATTCAGCACAATGAATAATATCCTAGAAACTGAGAGTAAAATCTAATGCTTTGGTTGCTGAGTTCTATATGATTTCTTACTGTATTTATCTGAAACAAAAAAAAAATCCTCAAATTATGACTTGGAATTTAAATTTTGGAATGGCATACTGAATCTACTTCTGCACTTATTAGTCTATCTTCTGGTCAACCAACAGTTGGTGAACTGCATTATTACCCAGATCTGTAGTATGATGTTTAATGGTAAGTCCACACTGGTTTTAGAGTAATAACTTAACCAGGCTTCTCATGCTGCTTGTCCTTTTTAATGAACTAAAGTCCTGGGAAGATCATTGGTAGTTAATACCCTAAATGATGGAAAAAAGGTCATGTTGGTTCAGATAAAGAGGATATTTATTAAATCTGCCAGAAGCTAACAAAAAGAAGTGATATTTCTTGTTGATGACTTCAGCTGTATCACCATTCAAAATAGAGGAGAGTTCAGGCAGGTGTCAAGTTTCATCCACCTATCTCAATTATGCCCACATATAAAATTAATAAGCATAAGACAAGTAAATTTTATTATAAAAGGAAGCAAAGAAAAGAGATGGATACTGCAAGTCAGACCTGTTTAAATCATTATTTCAGATGGGCACATTCCAACCTAATTTCCTAAACTTCCTAAGAGAAGCAATGAATGAGTGAGCAGCAGACAGAGAATTTAGGTTCTTTATTTTTAGAGAGAATTATATGTTCTGTTAATTTTCATTTAGAACTCATGTAAAAAAAAACTTAGTGCCATATTTCATTCATTCTGAGATAGCAGTGTTTATGATTTAGCAAGAGAAAAACAGGAAATAAGTAATAGGTTGTTTATTGTCCATATTGGAGTCACTTTATTTGGCTATGGATAGCAGGAATAGTTGTCTCATACAGATGTTTCATTAGATACTTTTTTCACACATTATACTCCATAGGTTTGTTTATTTACATTTGTATTGACAAAACAAATGAAAAGCTGAAGTACAATTTTTAAAGTGTTTAACATGAAAAAAGTTAAGGTTTTTAATATTAATTTTGAAAACATTATTGGGTCACTGAATACAGTGTAGTAAAGTTCCAACTATTTTAAGTATACATAAATGCAGTTAATGAAAGAATATAAATTATGGGAAACTAGGATTTGTTTTCTTATTTTCTATTTCTAATTCCTGAATAACATAAGATCTGAAAATTGAAATCTCTGTTATTATGCACATTGAATTAACTGAAGTTCATGGACATTAACAAAAGCTTGACTACTGAAAATGTGCGCATGTATCTTTTTCAAGAGAATAGTGTTTTCATCATGAATCAAGAAAAACAGTTTGAATCTGGGTCAAATCTAGTGTGACACTCAGAAATGTTTCACATAAGGTTTTTTCCCAACATCTATAATAGCAGTTGTGCCAGAAAATGTAAATCCTACACCACTTGTTCTTCAGTAAAATTGTACGGTTTTGATTAGTTTTCCTAACTCAGTTGATAGATCTTTTTGTGTGTACATATATAAATATATATATATATATACACCTGTGTTTTCTAAATATATATGTGACTGGACCGTAGTTTATATTGTGTTAGTAAGGCAACAGTTAAATCTCTCAGAAAAACAGCAAAGAAGACTCCCTTTCTTTTCTAATGATTTCAGTTCAGAAAAAAAAAAAAAACAAAAACCAACACCTAACAGTGATATTTTCTATTTATTTCCTGAGGTATTTCAAAGCACTTCAGAAACAGTGAAGTCTAATGCCACTGAACCATGCTGACCTCTGAAAAGCAGGGAATTGCCTTTGAAATACACACTTACTTGTTCAATGGTTAATTTTGGAAGATAAAATGTTGTCCAAGGCAATAGGAAACTACCTCTTATATATTTTATAATATGAAAGATCTGAAGTAGACATGTTGGGCAGATAATGCATCTATTATAAACAACATAGTGAACATAACCTGTGAAAGGATTTACCTGTTTGGACTTCAAATTAACTTCATGCATATGACTACAAGAATATCTTTTAAAAGCTTGTTTGATTAGGGTTTCATGAAAAAGTAAAGCCTTAGATTATCAGCTAATCAAGTACCTGTATCTGTTTGATAAAAAAACATCCTTGAGTTTTATTTTCCAGAAAGAATAACTAATACAAAGATTGAACAAAATTAGGCTTGACTGTTCAGATGAATTTCCCCTTTTCTGATATTTACTATTTTTCATTGATTCAAAGGAACTTCTATGAAAAGCAGCTCTCCAGTAGAAGGAGGTGAAATCTTATATTTGTTCCAGTAAGAAACAAATCTTTCTTGAAAAGAAATAATTTCAGACAAAATGTGAAAACAGAATAAAACAGGCTAAATATTATTGCAATGAGTTGTTCTGTATTTTCAAGGCATATATTGAAACAAATTATTTCACATTGTTTTTCAAATGGAGTTTGAGACTTGTTTTATGAACAATAAAGCAAAGAACTTAAGCAAGGAGAATAGATGAACAGAAAACATGTGTTCAGCATTCTTTTTGTCCAGAAAAAAAAATAAGGATTTAATAATTATTTTTTTTTCTTATCTCCTTTCTCAGCAGCTGTTCTATTAAGAGACTGAATTGCCAACCTCATGATTTCTGTCTTTGGCCAGAAGTAAAATTCTGAGGAAGAAGACTTGGTAGCAAAAAGCCTTACTGACTTCAAGCAGTGTATTTGATTCCACTTTGTCATCCTCAAAAATATAAAAAATTTTATCTTGCTCTCTTTCAAGGTAAAGGTGGTAACGGTTTAAATATTAATGTGAAAAAAAAAATTTAAGAGATTTGGAGTTTAGAAGACAAAGGTATTTGGAGAAAGCTGTCCATGTAAGGGAAACCATACCATTCTTTACTTTCAAAGAACACAAAAATTGCACTTCTGTTATTGAGCAGTGGGATGAACTTAGTAAGAACAAACTCAGTCTGGCATATCATTCAATAGATGGTGCAGTGAACAATCAGTGCTGTGCCATGTGTACTGTTTATACAATGGCACTGAAACATGAGGTGCCTAGATATATGACAGAAAGTTTTGAGCTTGAAAATGTTATCAAGGATTCAGGCTTGATAGATACTAGTGGATGAGCATTTTTGTAGTAAGCACTCTACTTCCTTTTCTACTGCTAGAAATTCAGTTAACCCCACAATTTGTAAAAGACCCATGCTCAGTTTTACATTATAGTAATGTGGCAAACATTGGACAAAAATGTTTCAAGTAAATTCCTTCCTAGTGGACTTCAGCAGAAACTGATATATAACTATATTAGCAGAAGCATCCTGACATTCAGAAACCATTATAGAAATAATTTCCTCCATTTCTTTACCCACCCCCAGCTACCCACCACTCACAATACCTTGCCTTGCACATCTTTGCTGGAAAGAAATGTGGTTTGCAGTGCACTCATAAAACTCATGATGAAGAGCAAATTCAATTCCAGAGTAAGACTAAAATCAGAAACACAACTCAGCATCCTTCAGATTGCTTAAAGCCAGCAGACACAGAGTAGACAAATTCTAAAATCAGGGATTATACCAACATTTTAAGCCTCACACAACCAATGGAATATTATAGCAGAGCACCAGTTTCATTATAGTTATAAGTAAGGGGGGCTTGCAGTTTAAAAAATAACTTAAGTACTCTAAAAGTCTGCATCCCTAGAGTATCTTGAATTTGCTATGCATCATATGCATGTCAAGTTGTCTTTGCTGTCTGTATCTGGGGTAAACACAAGCAAGAAGCAGTAAATTTATATCAAAAGATATATATATATACATATTATAAATAAAGGGTATACATATAGTTATAAAGCCATATATATATAAATTTGTCATATATTAAAAGTTATGTATAAACTTGTAAATATATATGTAAAAACTATGTAAAATTTCATATGCTTCTAATAAATTTCCCCAGCAAATCTCAGTTTGTCAGTATTTATCTTCACTAAGAAAAAGCACTTGTTCTCCATTTTGGGGCACACTACTGAAGAAGGCAGGATGGCATGTAACAAACCTTCTTTTACCAAAGAATTAGAGTAGATGTATGTGGTAAGCCCAGGCAAGTTTCTCCTGCTTGTCACTGCTGACAATCAAAAAGATGTCTCTGCATCACCATTGAAAAATTATACTGAGTACTAAAAGGTAACTACACATCAACCCAGGTGGAACCCCTGTATTTAATTCCCCATGCTTAACACAAGCTACAGAAAGGAAATTCTTTGGACTGTAGTTCTGACCCTTCTTGTGTCCAGGGTGGCAGGATACTGTGGAAGTCAGGAGACATTATGAGCTGAACTGAATTCTTACTTACCAAAGATATTGGTGGGTATGTACTACAAAATATTAAGCCTTCTTATCAGTTCACCTTTGGAACGACATTAAATGTTACATCTAGTTCACAGAAAAAGAGCTTACCAAGCTTATATGCCTTTAGGAAACAATGGAACTGCTGTTACAAAGAAAATCTACTTTTAAACTGCAAAAAACTAATCCAATCATTTCAATTTCAGAAGCTCACAAATGGCTTAAATTTCCACTGTGTTAAAACACTGTTATGCCATAGTAACACCTTGCAGTCAATGAAGTGACGCTATTAAAAAATTATATAGGCAAGTACTGTATCCAGTCCACATTGGTAAACTGCTCACTGTAGACAACAACAGAAATATCTAAGGATTTATAAAATAATGTTTCAGAGGTTTTAATAAGACTTTCCCATGGGATAATAATTAATTACTTACAGCAAAAATAACCCCAGATGAATGCCATCAGGAGAATCTGAAAGAAAAAGATCCTGGATCTGCATTTGCATGAACAGATTATTCCCATTTAAGATCTTTTCATTTAATTCTTACTAGCCATTCTTAGTCTGCCTGCAAGATGCATTCACCCTGCCTTGTGAAACTAAAACAATGGGCTTAGCATACATTCTTGAAAAAGAAAATACAGTTCACTGCATATAATTTTTATTTCTTTATTTATTTTCATTTTGCAGCACAAAGGCAGTGAAACTTCTATGCAACAACTCGTTGGGTTTCTCTGGATTAAAAGAGGTGAATAGTGTGCAAAATACATACATCATCTCGTAAAAAAGCAGAAACTTCTTTTCTAAACACATGTCCACTGGTTGTGGAGGGCTCCATGACACCATCTCAAATGGAGAACTTGGTACTCATGCCAGGGTTATCCTTCAAGACAGTGCATCTCCCATATCAGACTTCACTCTATGGTGTGTGCGCCATTCCCCTCCCTGCTACAGGCTGAATTAATCCCCAATTTGCACAACGAAGGGACAAGAACAGAGAACACACCACAAGTCATTTAAGATATAGTCTCATATTTACTATACAGTCAAAGATTTCAGTCATTTTAAGACTTTATTCTGTTTGCAGAAATGATACCAGACATTAATAGGTATTTTGGTTAAACAAGATTAAACCAAGCACATTATTACAGATCCATGAAATAGCTTCAATGTTTAATTTAGTGTAGTACAGGGTACATCTATCTGTATGTAAAACAAGGTCAGGCAGTGAGATCAAGCATTGGATCCCCAAATAATTCATGCTGGTTAATTGCTAACTTGCTCTCTCAGCCTATTTTGGATCACTCTAACTAGCTCTCTAGCAGACACTGCCAAGTCACAGTTCAGTACAGAGTTCACAGCAGGGGCCCTTCCTAAAGGCATCATAAACAAGACACGAATAGATACTCAGCTCCTTTTTATTTAGCAGCTAAGACATAGCTAATAAATAACACTGTTCACATTTGCATGGAGTAACCCTCAGCAAAAATGGTTGTATATCTGCGAAATATACAGGAAAGAAAGAGTGAAGGAGAGTGGGAGGGAAAGTAGGAATGGAGGGGGAAAGGGAGGAAGGGAGGAAGGTAGAGAGTAGGGAGGGAGGGACAAAGGAAGGAAGGAAGGGGAAGGGGAAAAATGAAAAAAAGATTAAAGGGAAAAAAAAGAAAAAAGCAAAGGGGAAATCAAATTAAAAAGGGAAAAGGAATAGGGGAAGGGGAAGGGGGAAGGAGAAGTAGAGAAAGGAGAAGGAGAAAGAGAAGGAGAAATGAAAGGAGAAGGGAAAGGGAAAGGGAAAGGGAAAGGGAAAGGGAAAGGGAAAGGGAAAGAAAAAGGAAAAGGAAAAAAAGGAAAAAGGACAGTAGTATTGCTGGACAGCAGTATTTCTAAGAACCAAAAAGGAAAGGAGAACATGAATATCTAATAAACATATATTAAAAATTTAGCTTAAAATAAAATGAATTTAGAAGTTTTTTCAAAAAAATCCCACTAATTTAAGGCATAGTTAACTATTATTGTCTACATTATCATTTTAGAGTCAATACAAATCTTATAAACTGGAAATTATTAAAGCTGGTGGCACGAAAATTCAACTCAAAGACTTTTATCTACAGAAAACTGTTTCTTCCATAGTTCCTACAGATTCATTATTACATTTGTTCTGTTTTAACATATTTTTATGCAATATACTGTTTCCAATCCTTTACTTAAGTAAAGCAAACAAGTGAAACATGATACCTCTCAGAAAGAGAAATGGAAAAGCTTAACAATGAGCCCTAAAGAGCAGTTGCAGATAATGAACTTCCGTTTTGGTTTTGTTTGTTTGTTTGTTTTAAGTAAGGATTGTTTCTCTAACAATTTTCTAAAATTACAATGAAAAAAATAAAATTAAATAGATAAAGTAAAAGTAAGGGCTGTCTACTTCATTTTTCATTCAGGGTTGGTTTTTTAATAAATTTTTATTTCATTTTTATTTAAATGTATTTACATGCCATATGGAATTTTCAGAAGTATTCAAGCAGCTATTCTGGAAGTTTTAGATGTGTAGATACTTTGAAAAGCCTCCCAGAGATAAATTCAACTGTAGACTGTATACACTTAACACTAAATGACTACACTCATTTCTACATACAACATACATGGGAGATAAGAATCTAAGATTTTTACACAATGAGGTCTAGTCAATGGAGTCTGTACAACTATTCTTTTCACCTAAAATTAGACAGTTCTGGCTCAATGTAGTTGGCCAAAAATAAGCATTATTGCCCTTTAGGACACCCTAGGTTATATGAGACATCTACTCAGGGCTATGAGATGTGGGGCAGTATCTCTGAGAGACCTATGTTTTACTGAAGTGGTGGCTCATCTTTGGGCAGAACTGCCAATATGGCACATCTCATATGACATTAGACACCTGTGGATTAACAAGTAATTACACCACGATGTTTGGTCAGCACTCACCTATAGGTTTCTGCAATCTGAAATGGCATACTGCTAGAGACTCCACTTAATTATTCATAAACCTCTCATCCTTAATGAGGCTGCAGGGTACCCAAGACATCCCCAGGGATCTGAGAGCTGTCACTCAGGGTCTTTGGGACACCACGCTGTTTTAAGGTGGCAGCTGGCAGCTCCGAGTAACGCTCAAGCTGGTGCAGGGGTACTCTGATGGCTCTAGATATTAATGAATGAGGAACAAAAAGACGTCTGGGTTACCTGTGTTCATCTTCAGATGAGCACACTCTTTTGAGATGACCCTCTAAAAATTTGGTCTTTAGACATGTAACAGCAGCTTCCAATTAAAGCAGTTAAGAACAGTGCTGCAGTGCCTACGTTTTAGAAGTTTAGCTCCAGAAGTTGAATTTTCAGTTAGGCATTTCCCAGTTGCCAGAAAACAGAAACGAGAAACTTCTGTGCTCAAGTGTCGGATACACACAGTTCTGTGTGGTGTGCTGGGAGGTGGCTGACCTAACCAAAAAGAAGGCCAAATGGACTGAAATAGACTGAGTGTGTATCCCAGATACATGCATGTAGGACACTGACACGGCCACAGCTGTGGCTGCACAGACGGCCACAGAGCAGGCGCTGCCCCCAGCAGCACCCCCACTCAGGACACCCCCGGCCACGGGCACGGCCAGCCACGTCCCCTCCTCTCTGGGGCTGGCAGAG
>JANZLQ010000008.1:20135900-20156472 GCA_026212715.1 Elanus axillaris
GGAGAGGAGAGGAGAGGAGAGGAAAGGAGAGGAGAGGAGAGGAGAGGAGAGGAGAGGAGAGGAGAGGAGAGGAGAGAGGGGAGGCAAAGGGGAAAGGAAGTTCCAATAATTCATATAATTTTTGTTTCCTGTGCATCAAATACAAAGGAAATCCATGGATAACTGGTATTCTGGAATACTTTTTCTGGTTTTCCTTTTTTTCCTTCTTTTCCTGCATTTATTTTCTCCTTATCCAAAGTCAAATAAAACCGTGTCCAAAATCACAGCAAAATTTCAGTTATATCTGCAATAGTGTGCTGACTGGATGTTTGACCCCATGTGGGCAGTTTTATTAATTGCAGCAGCAAGAAACAATATCATTGAGCTATTTCGCATTTTAATAAATTTCCCTTGAATTAATATACATTTGATTGATCTAAACTCAACAAATCGTGGCAGGAGTTACTGATGAAATCAAATAGGTTTTATTATCACAGGCCCTTTTAGCTGCTGTTCTTGCATGCAAGGTAACCAGATTAATGCAGCGATTATGGGAAATATTTGTAAGCTGTTGAATGCAAATTCTGCCCTAAACTATATATTAGAGAGACTGACAGAAACTGTGCATTCTCCCGGGATACTGGTAGAACTGTTACTGACTCTTCTGTTCTGACTACAGTTCCATCCAACACCATTTGCAGTGTGTTCTGACACTATCCCATGACAATAAGCATAATTATGACCTCAGGCCTTAAGTTCCAACATGTATTTTCCTTCAATTCCAATGGGTTGTTTTGATTATGAAGTCAGGAAGACAAGTTTCAGGTGCAAAGCACTGGCCATTTTTTATTATTTCAGCTTGAAATACTTGTGAGCATTGGAAACTGAGGCACAAAAAGAGCGTGACCCTGAGCCGTGATCACCCAGAAAATAGGCAGAAAAGGTAAAAAAGCCTTCATCAATTGCTTCCTCGGTCTCCACTTCAGTATTTCCGGAAGATAAAAGCAACGCAGCAGTTGTTGTACAACACATAAAAGGGCACCTATGCCTCAGAGATGCTATCTCAATACAAGTACTGAATGATGAGAAAGGCAAAGAAACCGGGGCAGCATACTCAAGAGTCAAGAAAACTAAGCATTATGTAATTTATCTAACATCATGTCCCTCCTCTACAAAATTACTCCAAAAGATGTCTTAGTATATGGCTCATAAAATGTGCACAGAATGACCTAAAAGACACTGAAATACTGAGGGAAATCACAGTTTCTAATGTATTTTATCCGTTATGATCAGTACTGAAGTGTTTTAAGAAACTTCATTTTTCAGTAGGTATTAACCCGATTTTGGATAGTTCCGTTTGTAAATGTAGTAGTGATGCCATCTACAGGTTAAATGGAGATGAACTAAAATACCCCAACACACAAGGTTGACATAGTAAATTTTACAAACTGAAGGTTTTATTAAACACATAAAAATAATAAGCAAACTGGAATATATTGCGTTGACTAAAACACGAGAAAAAAGAAACTTTGCTTTTCTAGTCAGACTACATTACTGATAGACATTTTTCCTCCACTAATTCTTCAAGAAACAAGAGGATTTATGAGTATGCATCTCATATCCTCATATAGATCCTCAGAGGTCAATTCGCATAGTTTAATTAACCTCTTCTAGTTCTGAATGCTACTAGAACATTTACTTCAAATAATTTTTTTCTGAGGGGGGAAATCTCTGAATGTTGTCCTTTGAGTTGAAACTGTATTGAGTCTTTAGTTATGTCAAAGGAATTAAATATTTTCACAGTGCAGAAGAAATGCACGGTGTTTAGTGCTTTTCTTTTTATAATATATAGAAGAACATGAGTAAATCCATATCTGGACATCAAAATTATAAAAATAAGGTGGGAAAGACAGCAAGGGATGGAAGATATGTGGAAAACAAGTAACTGATACTAAGTTAAAAACAGCTAACACATAAGTAGCTGTGAAATTTAAAAAAGCTTTCAGAAATACTATTCCAAGAAACTGTTCTAGGATTCTATGAAACACTCAAGATGCTATTTGTCCTCCTTTAGTAATTTTTTTCCATTGAATCCAGTGAACTCACTGCTTCAGCCTCTCACACACATTTAAAAAGACTTGGAGTATTTCCCCTCCAAAGTCAAAAGGACAATACCCTTCCTGTGTAAATGTGAAATAAATTAATTATGTATATGAATATTTAGAGGCTTTTTTACGTTAATAGAATTCCTACAACCATGTAATTCAGTGCAAGTCACTAAAAGACATATGTAATGCTGCAGATAGCTGTATTCAGCTAAACACATTTCTAGCATCACTTGGATGAGGGGCAGAGGGAAGATAGGAAGGTGAGAGAAAGGCAAGCTTTCTTTCCAGTAGACCTCACTTTGCTGGAAAAAAAGCTTCAAAGATGTTTTTAAATCTGTATTTGTAGAAGTAGGTTTCTCTAGAGTGTTTCCAAACATATATGTTGAAATGGATTGTTAGGTAGTGCCTGAATACCATCATTCTGAATAGCATTTGCAAAACATTTTCCTTGCTGTCTTAGACTAAACAACTCTTCTGTATCAAAATGATCCTTTTTAATGAAAAGTGTAGATGTTTTTGCATACTTTTTGGCAGCTTGATCATATCTTGGTGTAATAAGCTTTGGTGTAAATCTAGTCTACCTCTCAAAGGAGAGTGTTATACTGAATAAAAAATTGCATAGACTCTGGTTTCCCTATGCACAGTTTTAAAAATAATGGTAAAGAAAATTATACAGAACTGTGCTGTTTAGGCAGACTTTTAATGAATCTAGGTGATTGATAGGATTTTCTATAAACAAACAGCCACACAGAAGCAGTAAAATGGAAAGGAGGATTCATAGAATAGCATTATGCTAATCCCAGGAAACTAATTCTAGTGATGTACTACAACAGCCACTGTATATGTTGCATTCACCCAAAACAAGAAAATATACTGCAGAGACCACTCAAAAGTTTAGTGTTACTTTGCAGTGCTTTACTGCAAATCAATATAATATGCATTTCTAGTCCCAATATTAGGATGTTGTAAGCAGCTGTATAAGTTTGCCAGTTCAAAAAAAAAAGATGGATGAGTTTCTCTTAATTCATGGAAGGTAATATGGCACATGTCTTTCTTAATCTCATATTTCTGGTCCTAATGGAACTTTCTCACAGTAACATAATATAAAACATGGTTGCACTTTCTATGTGACCACAGCCTCCTGCATCCTCCTCTATTTGTCTTTCCCAGAATATTAGTTTTCCTCTCTCTTCCTTTCCCTTCAACACATATTACTAAAAACTTCTGAGCTTGAGAAAATTTGCCATATTCTAATTTCAAATCTTACCAAAAAAGAAGTAGACAGAGCTTTTGTAAAAAGCTTCAGAGTATATGTCATTTGTATAAATCTCCATTATGTATGCAGTTTAATTAGAATGCACATGCTGGTCTTAAACACATAGATACAACTACAACAGTTATGTGTTGTTTAGTGCTATAGTGTAATAACATATGCTTTTAAATTGATTAGACATTTTAACTATCACTCTCTGCTCTTCTCTAACAGCACTTGCTGTGGAAATGCATGATTGACACAACCAGTAGTGACATACAGCAAAAATGTGGGCCTGGAGGGGGTACAAACAAAAACTGCTTGTCAAAAATGCATGATCAAAGTAGTCAGAGATTTCAGGGACTTCTGCTAAAAGAAAATAAACAGAAAAAATAAATGTACACACGGAATGAGGTCTGCAGTTAGAATTTGCATATGCAGAACATAGAGGGGAAAAATCAGTTTTTAATGTCATATATCTATACAGCCCTATGTGGTAGAACAAACTCCTATGTGGTACTTATCTATATAGTTTACGGAATTACAAAACTGACTATCTTAATTATTAATGAGGTTTTATTCACCCACATCTGTGAAACATGTGTCTTCTTTTATGTCATGAGTGGCTAATACAAGGAAGACGCCAAGCAAATTCTTCAGATAAAATTATCTTCTCTAGAGCATATAAAATACCATTAAAATGTTTTGATTTTTATTAATAGCAGTAAAACACTATGTAATGAAGTGTTTGTAAGATGGTTTTAAAACAAAATTTTAAACCAGATAATTTTATGACTTGAAAACCTGTCAGATTAGAAAGCACAGAAAGTACATGGCCTGCTTGAAGGATCCAAGTACAGAAACAAGTACATTCCAGGGGATTACACAGCAGTGGCCGTGTCATAACTAATGGTAATTACATATTAATAGATTTTACAATTAATATGGACTTCTAGCATCAACTGACCTTGCATGCAATACAGTGCACAGAGATTCTTATTCTCTGTGCCACTGGTTTTTTTTTTATTCAATTAAAAGTCTTCAAGGATGGAGAGAATGCACTCCAGTCTCATGTAACCTGTTTTGTTGAAAATTGCTTTAATTAAAAGAAAAAAAGTAATTTCAGTATGCATTCAGCCTCCAAATAGGGGTTCTTGATCTGCTTTCATATATTAAGGTAATCTTTAATATCATAAATGCTATCTTCAGGTGACTTGGAAAAGTGTATTAGGTTACTTCCTGACCCTTTTTTGATAAGATAAATAAGATTCTCAAATCTCTCTGTAAGATATATCTTTCAGCTTCTGAAATACCCTGAAATCTCCCCTCCAGTTGGGGAGGGCTTAACTTGAGATGTCTATTATTATCAACAACACCTGTATGTGAACTGGTAGTGTGGCATCCTTTTGCAGCTAAGAGACAAATAGGCTCTCTAAATGTCTAGTTCACCTGACCATTTTAAGACCTGTGTTATGCTATAAGTGCTTACAATAGAAATCAAGTTATATTTACTGAAATTTTGTGAAATCGGCATTGCACTACATAGATCTTGGTTTTGACAACATGGATGACCAATAACTTGTTAACAATTCTTAACCGCTTTTTTATCAATATAAATGACAAAACTGTTACTGCTACGAATCCGCAGTCATAGTAAGTACATGCCTGAGAACAACTGAAAAGGGCACTATTTTTAGATTGTCTCTTGTGAGCTGTCTGGTCAATAAGCTTGGGTATGGAAACGTGGACACGCGTGTGGTGTACAGCTGGTACACATCTTGCATTTTACCTTCTTGTAGCAGTAAGTGTGTTTGAGGTGCACAGCTGAGCTTTGGAATTTGTTTGTACTTCAGGCACCAATAATATTTAAGAGGTCAAAATTATGACATTCATATCTGATATGAATATGTTTAAATTATTTTCCACTGTTTAAAACTATACAGTGCATACATTACTGTCTTGCAGGACAACAAGATGCAGTGTTCATAATGGGGGATATATGTTCTGAAGAGTGCAAAGATTATTTTAACCCTGCTAGGAAAGAGATTTGTGTATTCTCCAAACAATAAGAAATTCCTTCAAAGAAACTCCAAAATTTTCTGTCCAACCTCTAAGGAAAATCATTTCAGTAGTTTCCACCACAGTAATTACTAAAAAATTCTATTACAGTGAGTCAAGATGTAATACTAATCTATGCGGTCACAAACTCTTTTCTTGAGCACTTTGGCAATTTCTTACAGCTGGCAATGCTTATGTATGTATATGTTTTAGAGACATGACAGGAACTGCTGGTCATTAATATGATTTATTAAATAAACAGGTAATATAACTTTGGTAAAGAATAAATTTCAAAAAGTTGTTTGATCCTGAAAGAAATACTAAATGGAATAAAATACTTAGTGTTTCCTTTTGCAGTTTGGTTTTGACTGATAATATCTCTTACATAAGTCTGTGTTGGATGTGTATTTTCCTGACTTTAACTTCCAGTCATGGAGTATTCTTTGGCATTCTTGTGAGATTAATCATCCCTTTGGGAGTTTATATTTTCTCCTCTTTGTAGTACTGAACTATATCTTCATCACTGGTGGTTTTTTTTTTTTTTTGTGTTGTGGTTTTATGTTTAGTTTGCTTTGGTTTTTTAATGTGGTTATCATAGGCTTTGTCTGTGCAGTTTTGAGGTAGAGAGAAGCTAAGTAGGCAGTATAAATGTTTTTCTTGGTTTCATAGTCTGTAATTTAAAGTCCTTTTGTTGAGATAATGTTCTTTGGGAGAATGTTCAAACAGGTAGTTCTGCAGGTGTCTTAAGGTGCCTACATTTCTTTTACAATAAATTTGGAATCACAAATTTATTTATGGTTAATAAAGAGCTTCCAAACCAATGGAAAGAGTCAAGAGATGATCAGGAAGAGAGATATGGATTTTGGCTCTTAGAAATGTTTTGTACTTTCCCTCAGATTATCATTTCCTAAAATGCCAAATACTTATCTTGAAGAGGAAATGAAATATCCTATATTATTAGTCACTGAGCTGTATAATCATGTGCTCTTTCTCTGTCATCTGATGACCAGAAAAGGGTCCTAGGACATGGAAGAGGTAGATGAACCCCTAAAATTCTCTCCCAGATAAATGCATTAGTATATAATAAAGTGGTCAATAATTATTTTTTCATTGAAATTTTGTATCGTCGTTCTGTTATATACACTTGCCATTTTATACTGAGAATAGTCAAAGCCTACCCATTAGATAAGATCTTCAAGAGATCTAGATGACTGAAATACTAACAACTCCAAGATCCTCTTTACAGTTAGGCACCACAACACCACTGAGCTACTCACCCTTATCAAGACTATTCAGAAACATAAAACTTGGGCTACCTAATGAATTCTATTAGGAGTTTTTCAGTGTGCTTTTGGGTCAGTTAGTATCTACATAACATTTAATTTCAATTTTTTGTCTTTTTGTGACACTTTAAAAGATATGCCTCTCCACTTCCCAGAAGATTTTGAGAACTAGAACAGTAATATTCCAAAACTAATCATGACCTTTCTTTAAACTCCTATAATGGTAATGTGAAACCAAAATGTATCAGGCAAACTCTATTTCAAACTCCACAAAGCATGGAAAGACAAAATAGCTTAATAATTTCTAGTTTCTAATTTCTTGTATTAAACTTAATTGTATTGGCAAAATATTCATATCAGAACACTTACGCTAATGAAAAAAATTAGTTCCAAGCCTTTGACTTTTATAGTATAATTGCTAAATGACAAAGAATGTGGAATTTACATATGAGTCAGTTAAAGCATGAAGGACTCCATGTTCTCAAATTACAGAATGATAATAATAATACCTTTCATTTTTATAGCATCTTTCATCTTGGAATATCAAGATGTGTAAAAAATAGCAGTGATTCTTTCTTTCAAAATAATTCATGCAGTAAAGTTGCAGATAAGAAATCACTATATTGAGGTAAAAAGTATCAAAAATCCTGGCATGGATGCAAAGCCAATGAAGTAAATGAAGTTCCCCCAGTTTTTTAGAGTAGTCCTTACATCAGAAGCTTACAGGAAGTTCTCTCTACTGGCATTGATGTGACTGGGATGATAGCAACATGTAATACCAAGAATGGCCTTTAAATGGATTTTGAATTTTGAACAGCTATCAGGTACCTACAGCTATATGCAGAATGATTACTTTATACACAGGAAAGAATGTTCTACAAACACAGGTCTAGTTAAACATTTGGTCCTAGGAAATTCTGTTAATTAAATTAAATAAAAAATATTTATGATCTATTGCACGTATTTAAATTTTAATAGATCTCCTTTAAAAGATGACATAACTCTATGCTCATGTTGCATTAGGCTTGCCATGTATTATTCTTCTTTTTCATCCTTTTCCATTTACAAGCAAAATCTTAGCAACTTTTACATATTTTCATGGAGAAGAATAATATCAAATTCACTTGCAACTGTTAAATGTCATCAGTGATCCCTTTAGAAGGAACAAAAGGGTAATTTGTATAAAGGGTAATATCTCCCTGGATGTTGTTTTATGACATGTCATGACCTGACTGAAAACCGTAATTATCTTTTGGGAATAACTGTAATCTTTTGATTAATAGGCTTTCATGAATTGGAACTGCTTGAAGTTCGGCCTCAGATTTAGATCTTTTTTTCAGAAAAATAAATCATAAATAATTATACTGAGTCTGAGGGATCAAAATTAGTCTAAATTTAATATGCTAGAGATCAGAATAGAGACCATCTTTCTTGAAATTTTTAAATGGCCTCCTTTCACTGTATTTCTTTGAAGAGGAAGAAAAATCTTGCAAGAAAAAAAATCTTTTATTATCACTTAAGACAACTGCAGAAACAACTCAAGCTTACAAATAGAAGTATGAAAGTTTGTCAACAGATCTAAAATATGGGCTGCATGTTGTCTCTTTGGTTAGTGAAGTTACATACCAAGAGGGTTTGGAGGCTTTTTGTCAGGAAAAGATCACTAACAAAAGCAGTCAATGTATTCTGTACTTCATCTCTTGGTATGCATCCTCACTAACTGAAATGAAAAAAAGCTAATGATTCTAGAAATCTTGAATTAGTGTCATGCCGCAGTCATCTTTTTCTCCTAGAAATGGAAACTTAATCAAAGCTCTAATGACAAGTTCCAGACATGGCAATAAAAGTAGTCTGAGTCGTAGTGGCAATGTGTTGTCTTCAAACAAAAATTTTCAAATCCATTCTGCATAGCTTTCCTCCTGGAAATCCCCTGCTGTAATCAGGAGAAGTATGCAGAGCCAGCTGTTAAGGCACAGTGTAGGCATCTCTTAATTAAGTCTTCTTTCTGTGGTTGCACTTAGCATTCTTCTAGTAAACTGTGAAATTCTTATATGCACACAGCTTCTATATTTACAAAATACAAGTAGCCACACGTAAACATCAATGAGAATAGTTTCTTATAAAAAATATAATGAAATATAAATATTCATATATTGCATCGCTTTTTGCCAATTTGGTATTTCAGATTGAAGAAACAGTATGTGGAATTAAGTCATAGAAGGTTCAAAGATGATCTTTTTCTAAAATACATCCTTTTCTGTATTTCTTCTCAGTTAGATTGTAATTTTTTTTTTTAATCTAGAGATTTTCTTGCCCTAGGTTGTAAAAGTCTTCCTATAACATAGTCCTTGTCAAAATAGACAGACTACTGGTTCTACTACTAAGCAACAAGAGAAATATGCATTTTTTAAAAAAATCTAATAAATATAGTAAAAAAATTACTTACCTTTTTACTTACCAGTTACCTTTTCTTTTTTCCACAAACTCATGTCCTTCATGGACTTTCTGTACTTTTGGTACACTGTAGAGACAGCTGATAAGCAGAATCAGAGCATATACTACTGTTATTTGAAGGAACAATAAGTCCAAAATATTCTACTGTTGCTCTTTGTTAACAGAGCAGGTCTCCAAGACCTTTTTTTTTTTTTTCTTTTTACATGTTATTAATCACTTAGCTTTTAGAGGAAGAAAATTAAGATTCCATTACTTTTTGTAATAAAACTATACTATCAGGGTTTCCCCAGTGTACTGACAAACATTAGTCTTCAGTAATGTCTATACAGATAAACAGGAAAGGCCATAGGCCATTCTGTGACCTTGAGGGAAAACCATAGCTCTTTCCTATATGATTAAAGTGTCTCACTCTCCCTCAGAAGGATGGCCTTACTGATAAGGCTGCTGGGTAAGGTCCCTGGCCCATGTTGGTCCCCAAATCATCCCTGTGTATTGTGCATCGAAGTGCAAAACTATGGATCAACACATGCCAGTGCTCCAGGGCCATGCCTCCACTCTGTTTTCACTAGCATAGGTACAGTCTCTGTAGTATACCTGGAAATTATGTGAATATTCATGGAGATGTTAACTGCTACTACTTTAAAAGGATCATCCACTTTTAAGCATTTTTTGGAGCTGAGTGAGTCCGTAGAAGTTCAATGGCATATAAGAAATCTTACTAACTTGGTACAAGTGCCTTTTCTGATTTTAAAAGTACTGGTGTTTTAACATTATCTAATTACAACATATACCAAGATATTAGTATTATGCAGTTACAATTGACCCATTTAACTGCATACACACACACACACACAAAAATAATTAAATTTTCACTTCTGATAGCATAAACAAGGCTCAAAGAATAGAGAGTTTTTATTTTGTCATATGGTGCATTTACTTGCAAAAGTGACTTCAAAATTTTCTTTTGCCTCAGGAGTCTGTATCTTATTTTCAAGGAAATATCACATTTACTCTATGCTTCATACTAAAGACTGGATATTTTTAGTTATTCACTTTCCTAATATGCAGGAGTTAGCAGAAAATTCCTGTTTTGACTTTCAGCATGTAAAATGAAGGGACAAATTATGCTAGATTCAAATTACTCAAAATGAAGAGTCTTTAACATATTCACTATATTAGGGTTTATTCTGTTTTTTTGTTGTTATTGGCTTTTCTTACTTTTTCTGATTTGATGGACGGCGCTGAAAAATTACTAAATACATCAAAATTTTGAAAAGAGTAAGAAATGGAATTTTCTTACAAAGTAATTTGCTTATTTTTATGTTTGCTCTAGTCAGATGACATCTGTTTCCTAATTAGATGTAGAATTCTGAGAATTGAATGTATGGGACAAATATTCTTATTTTAAGGTCCAATATTCATGTTCCTTAATGCAGGCTTAAAACTTGCTTTCATGAATATCCTGCCAATAGGCTTATTCAATGAAATATTTACAGACATCTAGCACAAAGGGGATGCAAACTCAGCTTAAGCATACTTCCATCTCTTATTTAAGCAAGTACATAAAGACAGTTTTTGAAGTATTAACCAAGCTGTACAAGTCATTGACCTATATAATTCACAGAACGGTACCAGAGCAGACTTCTGTCAGTGGCAGATAGACTTCTTGTTAAACAGTCCATCACATCCTCAGTGAATGTATCAATCTCAGCCTATAGTAGGACTATCTGACAACAACCTTGTCATGCTAATTGCTAGACCAAATTTTATGTTACCTCTATGTGGAGAAAAATTTTTAGAGCAAAAAACTTGGATCACCATGAGCTGGCAGTTTAGAGTGCTTTAGGGAAGATATTTACTGAAATTAATTTACACTTTAAGAATATGAACAACCAGTCAGAAAATGTGCACAATATAAGCTGTCTTAAAATATTCATTTTTACTTTTGTGTAAAGTTTATACACTAATTTTTATGTTATTTTTGTGTGTAAGAAAGGAGTCATCCAGAATCTGCTTGTACTATAATCCTTAAAGAAATATTATTTTAAAAAGACAATGTTGATGTTTAAGTATTTTTGTCCTTATCTTTTTTCACCGCATAGGTAGTTTAATTGTTAGACTGCCATAGGATGCTTTTGCTAGGGATATGAATAAAAGATATGTCAATAAGTAAAATCTAAATGATTAATTGATTAAAGAAACCAGACATTATGTTTTTCTAGAGTTCAAGTACTTGTATGAGAGAATATAATTAAAAGTTATTGATAATGCAGACCAAGGAGACCAACTGTAATAAATTGACCCAAATATTCTAATTTATAGAAAATATTCTCTTATTTTCATATTTGTAGTGATAAACTTTTTAACCATAAGATTAAAATAGGTCTTCATACAGTATGATTTTTATATAAAAATCACTTAGATTTTCTGCAGTTCATATTACTCACTGTATCACTTGTGACACAGAGATTTAACATAGCATTTGTTCTGCACTGGTTTATCCTACAGGTCTAGACATCAGGCCATGGATCAGGATATAAGAGCCATGCGATTTTAGTAACTCAGCTGCCTTCCCATCAGCACCTATCCAAGAGACACATACTTTTTCTTTTAGCTTCTGGTTTCACATTCTGGGCAGGGTTAGTTCACTTCAACCCCTAGAATTCAAGTACTTGCTTTTCAGATCTCCATTTGACTTGTAATATCCCCTCTTCAGGAATATCTGATAGCTGGGACAAAGAGAAAAACACTTCTCAGAGATATGTATAATCATTCTGCCATTAAGAGTGCAAAAGATACACATCATTAATCTGGATAACTGTCATGTCTGAGGGATTCCTGTTGGAAACACTGCAGAAGTCTTGATTTCTCCTTTGGAATGTTACCTTCCCATAGATGGATTCTTGATACTGAGAGAGCTCACTTTGCCTTCTTTTCCCTTCACCATAAAGTTTTTTATTAATCTTTCTGTTGCACTGCTTTTAATTAGCACATTGTTGGCCCCAGCTTTTCTCTCTGATAGAGCCTTCTGCAGATAAACTAGTAGAATTTTATACAACTTTACTGTAAGAAATATAACACAGCCTCCTTACAAGATTTAAGCGATGCACATCAAGCACTGCATGAGGATTGAAAATAATAGCACAGATGGTCAAATTAGGAAAATAATGTTTAATTTGATTCCAGTATGACCTTTGTAACACAGGGTGTGCAAGATGATCACACATGACTATTATTGTCACTATCATTTGTAATGAATGCTCAACACAGGGGCTTATGGATATATAAGGGAGTTTTTACAGTGTTTCTTCTCAATACTTCGCACCCCACCCCAATGCAGTTTAGGTTAGCTAATGGCAAACTCAAAAGTACTAAACTGGTTTTCTTCGGATTCAATACAAGTTTGCAATAATTTATTGTTATAATCTTGCAAAATATTTTACACATTTCAGATGAGCATCTGTAAACTCAGTTACCTCATGGTATATACAGTATTTTTGACTGCACTGATACTGCTTACCCATCACATCTCTCAAAGCCTAGGTAATGTATGCATTTCTAGGTTTTTTAGTCCTTTAACAGGACTTTTTAATTTTATTTTTATTAGCTCATTAGTTGAGTTTCTAGTGGTGCTTGATTTTCTAGTAAATCTGCCTCAGGTTACTAGTGTACCTTCTTTCCACATCCACATCTCACCATAACTTTTATTCTAATCAATTGCAAAGATGACCTACAAATTAACTGAATATGTAGTCTTGCTTTTTGATTAGTTCTCAAAACACAAAACTTTTTAGCAACTTGTTGGTGGTGTGTGTACATGAACAAACTACAGTCCAGGAAAGTTCTTTGCTTCTAATCTTTCGCATTTACTGGTAATTTAGTTCCTACACCTTCAATATACAAAAAAAAAAAAAAATTAAACTGAATACTCCATCAAAAGCAGCAGTTCCTAAAAGTGTGTATAACTGTCACTTCCTTTTCAGAAGTTAGCCCTCAATAGGGCAAAGGAAATTCCTGATCTGATGGCTGTTTCCTGAGGTATGCTGGCACCTTTTGCTCTCTGGTATCAGAGACAGGAAGGACACAAAGCAAAACTCCAGACCTTTCTACCATATCCTTTCTACCATATCTACTAATCTACTCCTTCTGTAAGGTCCTTCTGTGTTTTCTGTAAATGGGATTTTCCTACCTCCTGTTGGGGTGGGGGGCTTTTTCTTTTTCCTTCCCCTTCTCCCTAATGTATCTGATTAATATTTCTATTGTACACCTTAATGAGTACGTCCTTGGTTTCAGGCTGCTTGGCTTTGTTACAACTTTCTGAAGGCACCTTGTTAGAATCATGAATATAATTTAAAAGGAACAGTAAATGTTCAGCCTTCTTTCTCAATTTATAGTTGATATTATACTGTAACAATCACCTGATGGCCACAAATGTGGTAAATGGAATGGGATTCTCTAACTGAGTAAATCTCCTTCCTTCATTATCCAGGCAGTTCTTGGCTTTACATAGTCTATTCTTGCAGTCCCCACCACGGGAAGAAGAAAAGGTTTCAGTTTGACTTCAAAAAGGATAGAATATAAGCATATTCTTAAGGACAATTGCAGTATAGGAATATCTCTCTGAATCCAAACCTTAAAATGTTTTGTCAAATATAAGTAGACATTATTCTTTTTAGTACAGAAGAAAGAAGCTTCAAAAGGCCTGAGAGTGTATCAAATATAAGCTTGCTATAAATGCATTAATAATTAATGTCTGAACTAACATTGTCATCATCCTCATGACCTTGATTCAACAAGATCTAAGTTCCATTGGAGTAAACCGGACTGCTGCATGTTTCTTAGAGCTTTACACCTTTTTATAGTGGAATCATGACTATAATGAGGAGGACAAGTAATCTTAATTATAGTGTTATTAAATAGTACATATGATTACAAGTGACAACTCTGTGTGGCTACGAAATCTAACATGTTTAAGTTCTTTGTTTCATTTTTTTATTAGAAGTTTCTAAAGGATAGCAAAGAAAAGTTTTAATTTTCCTAATCACTTTAATATGAAATTTGAAAATTTTCTTTTAATTGGAATTGTGTCATTATAAAACATATTTCAATTTGGAAGAAAAACTATTGTAATAAATTAGAAATAAAAAGACATATTTCATATACAGTCAAATAAATAGTTTCATTTAGCTTATGATGGTCATTGTAATAGTATTTCTTTTTTCTGTTTTGTCAAAAAAATTATTTTCATAGAAAAATATTTCAGATATCTCCCCAAATTATGATTTTTTACAATTTTTGTGTGACTTTAAACCATTATTTTCTTCTTAAAATATTGGCATTGAAGGTGGACCTAATAAGCAGCTGAGCCCAGAAGAGCAATTCAGGGGTCAAGTTCAAGGAGAGTTAAAACCCTGCCTAAATCTGTAGGTATTTGAAAAAGAGTTACATATTTTTTAACTGATAAAATACATGCCCAGCGTTCTGCACTTGGTTATGACTAGAATTATCAAGACTCTTTTCTGCTTATAACTACGTCACACAAAGTATTTGGTTTTGTGTCTATGTCTTGAGAAGTGTTAGAACTAGGTTTTGACCACAGCTAACCCACACTGTAAGAGTTAATTAAGCTCCGAGAGACAGTCACATCAATTTTTGTGTAAAATCTCTGGTGGAATAACCCCTGGTAATAAATACAGATAGTGATATGATGTAGTTATTTTTTTTGCTCAATTTAGCATAACAGATTAGTGGTTAGATTTTATGTTCAAGGTGGAAAATCACCAGACTCTGTGTCCTCTTAAGTCTCTAAATACTTCATCTGGATTCAAATCTTAATTTTCCTTTCTCAAGAGAAGAACCTAACCACCAGTCTGGGAAAGAAGGAAAGTATGTTCTCCACATTTGCTAAATCAGTAGAACAATTCAGAAAGATGACAGACTCTTAAGAACATAGGGAAGGCAGAATAAGTTGCATGGCCTGGTAGCCTGATAATTGGACTACTGATTTGGGAGCAAGAAAGTCCTTAAATCTGACTTCTGTTTCTACAACTGCTTACATGTTTTCCATTTCATAATACACAAATAAAATGAAAAAAAAAGCCACTTTCTCAGATGAACAGTCCCACCAGTGGCTTAAGAGTCAAGTAACTTCTTATGCTTATTGTCCCTCACCCCATAAATCTTAAATTCTCAGCTGCAGTGTCAATGCTCTGTCAGAAGAGCTGGAGGGAAAGCTCCCTCCCTTTCCACTGGCTGTCTCTCTCCCGGGAAATGCAGGTTTGAACTGCCTTGGGCTGAGGAAGACACAGAAATGAGATGTTACATCTTGAATGTATGCTCTAGGCTATCCTAGGAAAGGTGGACAACACTGACACTTCCAGATGAGTTTCAAAGGAGGCAGAAGTGGAAAAGATCCAGTTCACACAGAGAAAGACTGTCAGCCTAAAAGGAGAAATTTTCACCCTGTTAATCACCATCTTAAATAACCAGGGAATTTTGGGCAGTGAAGGAGATGCCTAAGACCCCCCTCCTGTTTTCTGTTGGCTAATCTGTGTGTTTCCCTGCTTACTGTGCTGGTTAATTGAAATCTTGTTCCATAGTGTTGAATTCTTTCCCTAAAATGTAGGTGGAACTTTAGCAGCTGATGTGAAATTAAAAATCTTATTCTGGGAGCCAAATAGTTGCATATGGATATGGACCCTCTTTCTCATTTCCCTAGCACATGTTTTTTTTATTTTCCATGTGCATTTTCCCAAGAGTCTGAAGAATTCACAATGCACCTCTAGGTCCACTTTCTTTCCCTGACAGATTACTTGTCACAAAAACTATGTTTACCTAACCAAGACCAGTCTCCTGCTGCCTCTATGGTCAATGGAGACAGACTGACAACTAGAGAGCAATTCACCTCAACAATAGTTTATTTTATTGAAGTCACTGTTCAGATATGCCTAGCTCCATTTCAGGACTATAGAGAGAATGTAGATATTTAAACTAGCTTAAGACTATATACTTAACTCTGGTATGCTTACATTATATTACATTACAAGAATTCTACCTTATGTGCTATTATATAAATTCATATAAAAACTAGGTTTTAAAATCTGAAACTGATCTGTGTATAAACAGTTTAGAACATTCAGTCCTGATCCACTGGAGTAGCTAACTAGTGTCTGTACATTACTATATAATTGATTGATATACAAACAGAAATTATATATCATGTGGTAGTCAGAGATGCCCTATCTTTGGGATGCAGTATTGGGTTTTAGAGGTCAAAAAAGGATCAGATGCTGGTTTTGTTGAATACTGTTGAAAATACAGTCTTTTTTAAACTTTCCATTCTCATTGTTTTCAGCCAGTTTTATAATGTTACATGAGGAAGTCTGGGTTGGTGACAAAATGTTGAATAGTTGCTCAGTACACTTCCAAAAGATTTGGAAACAGAGCTACAGATTACAATTATTTGCCCTGGTGTTTTTAACTGATATTTTGAATACCTTGAACTGATATTTTTTACAGAGAGAGCTCAATTTGCAATGAAACACTGCATCTAGTGATTTGTAACAGAGAGAGAAACCATTAATGCATATCATTTCTATGAATTGAATGCTTGTATATTGGGGTTGGGGAAGAAAGAAACACCACATTCTAGAATGTGTATAATGCCAAAAGATAGTTGCTTTCTTAGATGCAAATTCCAAAAGAAAATTCAAGGAGAAACACTGGCGCTCTGTGGAAAGTACACAGGCTATTTGGTATGAATACTATATTTCTTACATCACTACAGTAATGACAACATAATTTGATGGAGGCAAAATTGTACTAAACACTTTGAAAGCTTATCTTTGCTCTGAACAGTTTATTGTCTAACTAATGATTTTAAAAAAAAAAGGAAAAAAAAGATATGCTATTATCCCTGTTTCACTAGGAATGGGTCAAAGAAAACTAAACATTCATTTTCATAGCAAAGCCATGTCTGTTTCAAAACCACCAATGAAAAAAATATCTAAGTTTTAAGCAGAAATACATGAAAAGCCAAATCTCATGAGACTTGAAGCATTAAGGCATTCTTTATTCTCCAGTTGTTCTTTTCTAAACTGTTTAGTATTACAAATGTTGAAATTCTGCTTTTTCATAGTTCCATGAAATTGTTCAAGTACAAGCAAATGCATGAACATGAACAAAATAAGATCAGTCTTCATCAGTAGGAACAGCAGTGACACTGCTGTGTCACTAGACAATACTAAAGGTATGTATGTCAAAAGCTTATTTTACACTTGGTCCTGAACACTTCCTTTATGTAAGAAAGACATATCTCAAACCAAAGATTTTTTAAACATAGCTTATTAGCCAAAGGAAATAAGAACACTAAAGTCACAATCTGATAACGAAATTGCTTAGATCTTGTCTAAACCAATAATTCCTTTTAAATTTTATGTATCCATATAAAAAGGCCACAGCTGCAATTAATTGAAAAGGAAGTAACCATAATCAATATATGTGATTAGTGTATTTATATTCTAGACTGCAACAGTTTTCAGCTAAAGCAAATGTAAAGTTACAACTGTGATGCTATTAAAGGCAGCCTGGCCAAATTATGAATGCCACAGCATTAGCCTGTCTACACCTCATCACTAGCATGAAACCTCAGAGTCCTGTGTGATGGCATACCTTATTTCATTTTGAAATGTCAAGAAATAATTGTTGAAGAATGATTTTTTCAAGATTAAATATATAACTTCTGATAAAACCAACTTCAGAGCAACAGGGTTTTTTAATATAAGTCTGTCACAGGTGTTAAGAAACTATTCTGTGGGCATCATACTCAGATAATTTCTTTTTACCCATTTCTGTACCTTTATTCAAGCTCAGTATCTACAAATTGCTGGAGTTCATTGCTTAGGAAGTAAAGTACTGAGTAAAGGCACCCCTCTACTCATGAAAATTAAAAAAAAAAGTGCAAAACACTCTCAGTTCTGCATCACTTAACATGACTTTTGTTACAAGTATGAACATACAATGCTAAAATAAGAAAAAGGTCACGATTTTTGCAGGTCAGGCGGTTAACATCAATGGATCACTACCTGGAGACTGAGGTTTTGTAGACACGGTCAGCCAGTAAGGTAGAGGGAACACAAGACTACATGTCTGTCATGGTGATATCCCTTGGTCAGAGACCATCGAACAGTAATAGTGGCAATCACGAGAGCTGCAGGAGCTTAAATCAAACCCTAACAGCAATGTGCACATAGTGATCACCCCTGTGGATTCTTCCACAGATGTTTTCAGGCAAATCGTCAGAGGTACCCTTCTTCTGAGGCCACTAAAATCACCTAGTCTTACACTCAGCTTGAAAAAGTCCAACTGAACAGCAGAAATTTGATAGACTTATAAGCAGTTGAGAACAGTGACTTGCAAAAGCAGGAGTAGGCAGCCTAAAAAAACTGGTAGTACTACCATCCTCACATATGACCCAAAGGCATGTATACATCCAAACTCTTCTATTTCACAAGAATTTTATGCTGGTTTATTAACAAAATTAAAAAAAAAAAAATTGAAACCATAGATTTGATGTAATTTCTTTTGATTCTGCCACTTTTGCTCAGTTCTGCACGTGCATATGTGGAATCAGTGAAGCATTTTGTCCAAAGTAAATGAGGCTTGTAATTAGAATCACCTTCTCCTTTCCAATAATTTTGCTGATTCCAAGAGCAGACCTGCATCACTTCTAATGCTGCTAGACTTTAGATGATATCTGTATTTGATGTCTACATGTGAGCTCATTTTCTAGGTTTCAGTTATGATCAATGAAGAGAAAGGTGCAGTTAGAGGCAGTAACACATTTAATCTTAAAATAGGCATATAAAATCACTTCTCTGAACTGACCCTTGGAGAATTCCATTTCTCTTTACAAACAATAAAGGCAGCTCAGTTCATTTGCACTAATGACATTATCTGTATAGTAGGTTTATAAAATAATTTGTGATAAATCGTGCTCTAAATTGAGATTGTTTTATTTTCTCCCATTATTAAACCAACAAGTTGTCATCCACTCTACAAACAGCCACTGCCCTCTTCTGTATCTTAGTTCAAAGTCTCTCCAAACGTACTTTCCATTGCTTTTATTTTTAATAAAATACTACTCATTCAAAAGGCACCATGTAATTTTAAGCTTCTTTCCCATCTTCATTTTCCAGGTCATATATCACTAGTTGTGCTTTTCTTTCTTAAGGGAGCTCTTCTGCTCCTTTTCCTTATCACTTCCACCCAGTATTTACTTTGTTTCTTCAAGTTCATTCTGACCTGAAGATGAATTTACAGGCAAAAGATTATGCATCCAAATGTAGAAACTTAACATAACCAGCTGTTTGCCAACTAATCACCCAAATCAGCTAATCTTAATGTAGTTAGATAGTTTCTAAACCTTATACATCCACTACTCTTTGCCAAAAAAAAAAAAGGAGCCATTAAACAAATTAGTCCTAACTGAATGCTAATCTCTGCTTTCAAGGAGAAAGAAATAATTTAGGATTTCATGACTATTACCTCCTCAGTTCCTTGCCTGTACAAAATAGCACTGCTGCAGGGAAGGTAAAAGATGCTTTCTGTCTTCTCTACACTGTACTTCTTTCAAGAACAGAGGAAACACAGATAACTGTCACAAAGCATTATTTGGCTGTTTGAAAATATCAGAGGCTCTTGTTGTCAGTTTTCATTTAGGGGAATCCAAAGTTTTAGGTACTTTAAAAAGTATATTAAGTTAGAAATGTGTCAGCATTTTGAGACTTTTTATTCCATTTTTTTTTTTCCTGTAAGAAACAAAAAGACTTAAAATAATACTGCATTGTCCACAAGTAGAGCATAAAACAAAACCAGCAGACTAGTTCTCCATTAAAGACTTAACTATGATTTCTATAATCAATGGTGATTAACAGGGTACTTAAAATATCAGAAATGCCACATAAGCCTCAGATAAGATAAGATCTCTTTTTTGTGTGATTATGAGTAAATTGAGATCCAATATGTTGATGTAATTTACTTAAACTATGATAATGCTCAACATAAGTGATTGTCGTGGTTTAACACCAGCAAGCAACTAACACCACACAGCTGCTCACCCCTTCCCCACCCCCCCAGTGGGATGGGGGTGAAAATCAGGAAAACAAAAGTAAAGCTCGTGGGTTGAGATAACAACAGTTTAATAGAACAGAAAAGAAGAAAGTAATTATAATGATAAAAACACTAATAAAATGACAACAGCAATAGTAAAAGGATTGGAATATACAAATGGTGCACAGAGTAATTGCTCACCACCCGCCCATAGACACCCAGTCAGTCCCCCAGCGGCGATCAACACCCCCGCGCCACCCAGTTATTTCCTGAATGTGACGTCCCATGGTATGGAATACCCCGTTGGCCAGTTTGGGTCAGCTGCCCTG
>JANZLQ010000008.1:20164532-20176716 GCA_026212715.1 Elanus axillaris
CCCAACTTTTTTTCCCTTCTTAAAATGTTATCACAGAGGCGTTACCACTATCACTGATTGGCTCGGCCTTGGCTGGCAGCGGGTCCATCTTAGAGCCGTCTGGCATTGGCTCTGTTGGACATGGGGGAAGCTTCCAACAGCTTCTCACAGAAGCCGCCCCTGTAACCACCCCCCACACACACCAAAACCTTGCCACAGAAACCCAATACACCATGACTGAGCAATGTGCCCTTGCAGCAAAGAAAATGAACAGCATCTTGAGCTGGATTAGAAAGAGCATCACCAGCAGACTGAGGGAGATGATGCTTCCTCTCTACTCTGCCCTGGTGAGACACATGTGGGAGTACTGTGTCCAGTTCTAGGCTGCCAAATACAAGAGAGAGATGGACAAGCTAATAGAAGTCCAGCAAAGGACCACAAAGATTGTTAAGGGTCTGGAAAATCTGACATAGAGGAGTGTTTGAAAGAGCTAGGACTGTTCAGCCTAGAGAAGGGAAGAATCACTGGGGATCTTACCCATGTGCACAAATACCTGATGGCAGGGAATAAAGCAAACAAGTCCATACTCTTCATAGTGATCTCCAGTGACAGGAAAAGAGGCAATGTGCACATACTGAAAAACAGAAAATTCTGCTTGAATGTAAGAACAACAAGATTTTACTGCAGGATTGATCAGAGAGCCTATCAAGGCTATCTCCGTCCCTAGAGATATTCAAAACCAAACTCCAAATCATTCTTTGCCTGGCACTTCATTAAACACAATGAGCACTTTGGCATACCAAGGCCCTAACAAGCTCTAATACTTCCACAGCATAACTCTTAAAATAGAGAGGAACTGAATGAATCATATAATTTCTTAGCAATTGTTGAACTAATGGCCCTGAACCTCTCCTCAGAGGGCTTGTATCTGCCCTCAGGTACAAGTTAAACCTCCACCGAATCTGTATCTTCACTACATCCCCATAACAAAACAGTAGCAATGGCCTTGCAATTTCCACACTGATCATATGTCTTGTCACTGCCTAAAGGAAACACATTTACAGAAGAGAGAACCATGCTTAATGAATCTTTGCCCACTCTGAGAGCACTGCCAAAATGGAGTGTGTGAGTTTTTTGTTATGTGAACATGTATAAAGAATTTGACAATGAAACAGTGTTATCACTTTGTTTCACATAAAGAAAGGAAACAGCCATCCAATGACAAAGACTCACAGTCAATATCAACTCCCTTAAACAGATATCAGAAAGTTGGCATGTTCTACACCCCACTTTCCAGTATCTTGACTCATTATGTCTCCAGGTCTCTCTTTTCACACACTCAGTTCAGAGCCTTATTTTCCTGATAGAAAACAAATACTGAGCCAGTATAAAAAATGGAATTTGTACCCTTGGGAAATGTAGCATAGAAAACGTAAGCCTGAGTGTTAAAAGAATTCTGTTCATCAGAGCATGAAAGCTAGATGAAACAAAGGGTCCTATTGTACATTTCAAAACCCAGGTCCTGCTACTTTTATTGCCCTTTCACTATCATTGTATTGATCTTTGCTTTAGACAATGTCTACAATTTTTAATTCTTTTGTATTTCAGTCTTTTCAGAAGACTTCAAAATTTTGAGATTTTTTTCATTCTTCAGGAAACTTTGAAATGCTTATATCCCTATTGTCACTTTTTTTCCATTTATGTATGAAGAATGAGTTTCTCTTGATGCCGCTGATCACAGTGTTTGAAAAAGTAGTTTAAGGACTAATACTAAGTCATGCTTTGTGAACAGTCACTGATATATGAGCTGTTAGCTCCTGAAGGCCCCTCAGAAGCACGTTCTTATTAAAGATGTGTGGAAAGGCTGTGTTCACTGTGGTCACTGTTTTCACTCCCTCTCTTTTTTTTAATAATGATTTACATTTCTGCACAAAATGGTTGTTATAAATAAACCAACAATGCATGCAACTCATCCTGGAGGACAATAAGGCATTGGATTCACACTCCAAAAGTCACCGTCTTGTTGTATGAAGTTAATATTCCAGTTAGTATTTTAGTTTGTGACAGGGTCTTTAAAGACAGATTTTGGATATTAGATCTGCTGTCATGGGGGCATTTCTTTTTTTTTTTTCTTTGCCTTTATAATGCTGCTTGCATAAACCAAAGCTACTAATATGACACTATCCTTCAAACTCTATTTTATTTATTCACATTGTAGCCTTGTTATCAGGCAGGGGTTGACTGAGCTTCTCTCAGAAAGGGAGCATTTGCTTTCTAATATCAAGCAAATGGAAGTACTTACATAGAATGTGTCATTCATACTTTCTTCATCTTATGTTATATTTGAGTCTCAAGAGAGTACAGCACTTCTAGACTATTAATAGGCCTGCAAGTCTTCTACAAGGATTTACTTATCATTGCTGAAATAGGACTTGAGTCTGAAATGAAAACCAGGACCACAGCAGAATAACACAGCAGCAGATTTAAATTCCCACTTGTTCATCATTCCTTCTAGTATGGACATCTTCAGCACCGGTTACTTCTTTATGCAAACGCTTGAGCAATGAAGTGGGGAATTCTTCAATTCTTTGTTCCTAGCAGTGTCTCTTCTTAACTCTCTTATGAGAGAACTGCAACGTACAAGCTTGCATTCTGTCTAAATTACTAGGTTTTATTTTTAATCCTACAGATGTTCTCATCAGTGACAAATTACTTACTGAATCCTGCCAAACTCTTGGCCTTGGTGATATAGTAATCACACTCAGTACATGTGCATACATGTATTTGCATATATTATTATTACTATTATTATTTTTGAATATTGTTACAAACAGTGCAGAACCTTGTGCTTTGCTTTAACCTTTCCATAAGAGTGAACTATTGCAGTGCCTTGAAAATGGTACTTCAAAGAAAAACAGCCTTCCTGCATTCCTGAAAGAAAGCTTGCTTTTCTACTCTCTGAACATATCTGTAGAAAGATCAGCATAAATAAATAGAACTAGTCTTACAGATTCTGTTCAAGATGCCTCAGAAAGAAAAAATTTAGCCCAGAACACTGAAATCTACTATTCTTCATCAGACTGTTCTTCATCAGAGTTCTATGGGGCAAACATTCATTTTGCGATGATATTTTTTCATTTTCAACTTTGTTTTCTACTTTTCAGTTAACTAAAGACACTCTTGAAAGCCCAAATCATTTGTGTTCATACAAACTGTTCTACACTATTCACTTATTAACATCTAATTTGTCTCTATTTCAATAATCAATAAACTAGAGGCTCAATAATACATAAAAATAGAGATATATTATAAAAAAAAAATTATCTGTTCGTGAGCTGCAATATCTCATGGCAATCTCATGACAAGAAGTACCTCACTTCTCCTCTGAGTCAAGAGAAATCAATGGAAATTTACATGAAATTAATTACTATTTGTGATAAACCATAAAGAAAAAATGTATGAAAATATTTCTGTGAAAATGATTGATCTTTCTGACTTTTTAAGACTTAAGTGCTGAAAGTGTTTTGTATATTACACATAATATGTTGATCAGTTATAAAGTGTTCCACAAATTAACTGTCTCTGAAAGTGATTGTCAGCACCTAGAACTTAAGTCAACAGTAAGCATTCTCACTCTTAAACAAGACTGGACAATTTTCAGTTTGAACATTTCATATAGTTTAGATTAGCTATGAAACAAAACATACATGAGAATCAGAAAGTTGTAGTATGTGATATAACTGCACAAACAGTGTTTAAATCTATGCTTTGGAAGAACAGAATTCCTTCAAAAGCCCTATTAAGAAAATATTTCTGACACCAAACTGTAAGTACTTCTATGAAAACTGAAGATTATCTGTTCAATATCAGTACTGAGAATTTTTACATTAGCAGACTCAAACTTCTGCCACTTTGAAATTTTCCTAGTCGGAAAGGTCAGATACTCAGAGATGTCTACATACACCTATCCTTGAATACCTGAACAACTCCTTATATGAAAAGCCGGGCCTGAATATCTGGTCCAATTTTATCAGAGAAGCTTGCATATTGCTTTCTAGTGTTAGGCAACATTTGTCCTCTGTCTACTGACCTTTATACTGCCATTCAACTCTTTTATACCTGTTTCTGTACTGGTTCTCCCTAAATTGCACCTTTTGAGTCATATACCCTTATGACTGCTGAGGTCTCTGAATATATTCTCAGAATACCTCATCAGGATGGAGTCAGCTTGCTACTGTGTTACTCAAAAAAATCTAAATCAATCCATCAACTTAATCTAACTACAGATGGTACTGGTACTCTTTTCCTCTTGAACTTTGTCTCCTGAGTGAGTAACCTAAGCTCTCCTTTTCACAATGTGCTAGCTGCATGCAGTCGTAATAAGATCTAGGCTCAAAAGCAAAGAATCAGCAATTCTAGACCAGGTTAACCTTCTACAGTCTTCTCTGTTGTTGGAAAACAAGTTTTCTTCTTCTACCAACTTCTAACTACATGATAACTGTCACTTGAGATCTATTAAATGTTATTACCTATAAAATGTGCAAGTTAGTTTTTGCCTTAACAATAGCAGTTTTCATCCATCTCTAGTATTCCCACTGTGTGTTTTTATGTGAGTGCATTGTGGACAGCTATCTCACAATGCTGCAGTAGCAAGTCTCCAGGTGAGGTAAAATCTGCCTAATTTATGGACCCACCTTCCACACACATTTTTTTTCCTGTAGAAAATATCTGATACTTTTCCACATATAGAGATAAAGAGCTACTGTCGAGTACCACAGAGGAAGATCCTGTATAGCTATATTTAAATACCAAAATTTAGGCATTTGAGTGGGTTTTAATTAATGGAGACTTGAAAACCTCAGGTGAACAAAAATAATGGTCTGTTTTCCAGTGAATTGAATTGTTCTCTAAGCTCCCTTCACTAGTTATTGCTAGAACATCATTGACTGTAATGGTAACATAAATACCTAGATAGATGTAGAGTTGTGCACTGAGACAGGTAAATTTAATTATCTGCAATCAACATCTACAATCTACAATTTGGGAGCTGAATCTAGTCCCCAAGTACAAGGAAAAGCTACTTAAAAATGGGATTCAACCCTTGCAATATTTAGATGTATACAGTGAAGATATCACCTCGAAGTCTTGTAAATAACCTATAACAAAGTTTAGATTCTAGATGGATCTGAAGAGCAAACCAAGATTCAAAGGTCTCTCCACCAGTTAGTGCAGAGGATAATTTCTGGCGGTGTTCATAGTGATGAATAAGGAATGGGAAAATGGAAAAAGTAGGAACTAGATGCTACAAATGCTGATGTATTAGTGCTAGAGAAAATCATATAAGTAATAAGGTAAAACTGCTCAAAACTAATGTAGTTCACCACTTAAGACCATCTTGTACTCTGCAAAGTTTATAATATGCTATTTTGATCACAGTTTAATTCTTTATCCTGGTTGTTTTATGTCTAGCTCTTCTTATACAGGCTTTGCCCTAATTACCTAAAATAGTTCTCTCATAGAATTGTAAGGATTTCAATTTTACACCTCTTGGATTAAAAAGCCACAACAGCAGGCTGTGTATGTGTGATTATTTCCTCAAACTGGATTTTAAATCATTTTAAAACAGGCTTAGTCAGATACTGTAACTGTTTGGGTGGGTTTTTGTGGGTTTTTTTTTTTAATTATTATTATTACTTGTTACTCCCCTTAGTAATTCAAATAGTAATTTTCTGTAATTTTATATGTATTGTTCAGACTGGCCTCTTCCAGAATTTAACTTACAAATATGCAACAAGAAGCAGTCTGTAGAGTTAGAAACTTTTCTGTAATACTTCAGTATGTTGCAAAATTATTTAAAGCGTTATAATCTCCTGCTCTGATCTGAGGAAACTGAGGCACCAATAGCTAAAACAAATATTGCCAACCACTAAACTAGTGGCAGAGACAGGGTGAGAACTCATTTGCTCTCAGACCAAGAATTTAGACCCTTAAACTGGTGTGCCAATCCCCTGCTCACAGCCCTAGCAATGCCAGATACTCCATCCTGAACCTGATGTTTCAGAAGAATTCTGACTTCATAAGCGCTGATGCCTACCTCTCAGCCTATGCTTATCTTATAATTGAGAGAAATAGTCACAAATGAGACCTGTTCACCTGACCTCTTTCAGAGCTCTATTACTGGAAAAGATTCTTCACACCTAGAAGTGCTCTCTGTCTTCATCAATTGTAAAGATTATTTCAAGCAGCTAGCACAGATGTAGAGGCCTACAAAGTAGCTATTTTCATGTATTTAAAAAAACTGTCACCCGTCTTTTTTCTCTGTCAAAGTTGCCTAGGCACAGTAACCAACCATCATTTGAGACACCCAAACGTACATAGAAATCCACATGGGAAATCCTCTCTGTGTCACAAGACCTACAGGAGACCCACGCAGCCGCTGCGAGCAGCTGGGCTCCTGGCCTCTGCAGACTCTCCAGTAGCAGCGGCCTCTCTAGGCAACTGAACTGAGGCCAGTCAATCTCCTCTTCCTCACTTCCACTCCTGGAAATATCTTACAAACTGTGTTGACTGAACATGCAAACTGTCATGCATCTCTTTCCTCCTTCTCCAACTAGCCCACCTCCAGCTTTTCCTGTTCAGCCTCAAAATGAAAATGTGCTCTTCTCCTTCCAGTCTCTGCTGAGAACTGACATCTTTTGTTTAGCTTCTCCTGCCCTTCAGACCTCAATCTAGATATCTTCTATGCAACCACTAAACGAATATAAAGCTAGAACCAAAAGAAGATATAAAAATATGTATATACCTGTAACATCCATCATATTTATCATACATCTTTCATTATAAAAATTTCCATGGTCCCATATTCCCCATTTTGTCCCTTGTCTCACCCTTCACCTTGCATCAGATTATGCCAAATCAGGAACATAAAGTCTTTGGGGATTTTGCGAGTTAAACTCTTTACCCTTGAAACAGGTCAACTATATACAGCACTAAAATAAAAACAATGCCAAAAACAATGTTAATGATTCTTTGCACTGTAAAAGCTGTGCAAGGTCCTGAACCACCAGACCACGAGTCATGCACTAGCTTAAAAAGATAGGCACTCAGGTCAAGGTAATAACATACTCTTTCTACTTTTTCTATTACACACGCCCATTCATTGCAATACTTGTATTTATGCACAAGCCTATGATCAGCAGCAGCAGCAGTAGTGCAGATAATCCATATAGCAACACTTTTAATATTAGCCACTTATTTAGTATTCAGAGTTGTTTGTCTGTTGAGGATTCTCTTGACAGACACTGAGGAGAGAGAATACAGCAACACATTTTTTAAAAAGGTTGTTTCTTGAGGTATTTTTATTTCATTGTTAATTCAGTTCATTTTAATGATACAACTAAAAATCTTAAAAGCATTGGTTTGTAGAAACCACAGATTTTGACCTCAAAATACTGAAGTAACATCATTAGATAATCTTTTTTCTCTTTTTTTATTTTTCATTTAGAATTTCTGTACAGAAGTGGTTTGCCAATGAGAGGAAAGGAAAATATATATCAATGTTTCTCTGGGCTAATTCTTGGCCCTGCTGAAGTCAGTGGCAAAATCCTAAATATCTTCCATGAAATGAAGATGTGACCATATTTCTCTTTGGTTTAAAGATATCTGTCAGCATTAGGCATATGGCCTCCTCTATGAGAAATCCATTCACAGAATTGGTCTAAAGGGAGCTGCCACAATCTTTCTCCCACTCCTAACGCAATGGAGCTTTCCGTTATTGTCTGTACTCAGCAATATTTTGTTTCACAATTATTTTTAGTATCTTTAGCAATTTTGCATATGATAGTAGAAAAAAAAGATTGATAGATATATCAAAAATTAGATACATAGTATAGCTCTTAGGCTTAATGTGGTTGCTTACATATACTAATTTTTTCTGTTTTATATGTCCTTGGAGATCCTGCCCAGCCTCTGGCTGCCACTCCAATAGATTATGAATGTCACATAAGTACTCTGCTGTATCTGTTAGCTGCATACAGATGTTTCAGGCATTTGGGGTCCTCTCAGGTGGCACTAGATGCCTGTGTCTGGACAGCTGAGTCACAGTACTCCAGCAGGATTCTGTGCCACGTAACTGACACCTCGAATTGGGGATCCAAGCTTTCCTCATCGGGTAAGCATATATATGCAGCTCCTCAGAGCTTGATTTTGCTGCTTACACTCAGCTGCTCTGGGTACTGACTCAGAGCACTTTAGTCATCCTCAGGGCACCCAAAACAGCCAGAGAAGTTTCTGGTAGATATGAGATAGGGCTTCCAAAAGACCAATACCTTTCTTAGCATGATAGATAGAGGTGAGATTGGATACCTGACAACATGTCCATTGGCCCTAGAAAACTATGTACAGACTAGTGAATTGACCCTTACATTTACAGTCCTGCCAATGGGAAGTTAAACATCTATAGCAGGATTCAGTTGACAAACCTGTATGCAGCGTCATGCCATACAGTCATCTGGTGCTGGTAGATACCACAAGGAACCTACAGAAAAACTTAATTCATTGTATCAGCATCTATAGGATAAATAGGATGCTCAGCAGTGCTAAAATGACACTAGATCTTTATAGTAGGCAACCTAAACCTTCAGTTCCATTACCCATAGGGACTCACTCACACAGAGAGTAGAATTGCCCAAATAAAAATGTCTAGTACTGCTTTAGATTAACTGTGCTACAGCTACTGGCAAGTGGAGATACAGCAGGGCATCTCCTTTCAGTTCCATGTAGATTTGGATTCTCTTAGCTGTGAGTTATTTTTTGTGGAACTGACTCCTGCCCCTATATATAGAAACCTATTTCTAACTGCAGAGGTATCACATAATCCTACCATCACCTTTCTGAAAATTTACATGCTCTGTTTAGTACCAGAGTTCAGAATAAGGCTACACAAAGCTGATCCCAGGTTACATAGGTACATGTCACTGCATTTTGGTTCCCTACTCTGTCGGTCAGGATAGCTGGATGCCTGATTTAACGAGACTGAATCTCCACTCAAATGGATATAGATTTTAAGCATTTCGAATTGGTTTTCTACATAGTGAATAGAGCAAGATGTTTGCCTTACTTAAGTAAATTATATCATATGTTCCTGCAGATATCTCTCCAACTTCAATGACTGAATCATTGAACAGGTGTGTTGGGTTGAGATTAATGGCATCCTGGCATACATTTTTTTTCTATTGACTATAAAAGGAAGCAAGATGCAAAGAGTAATGCAAATGCAGATATTGCAACACAAATGTCTAGTTAGCTGACATGCATTCCGCTTTAGGTTCCTATTTTTTCCGTTCTGCTTTTCATGGTGAAGTCAAAGCCCAAAATCTAATGCTTTTATTTCAAAGCCCAAAATCTAATGCTTTTATTTCAAATTATTTTATGGATGTTTTATACTATTTTTCTTCCTAATCACACTCCTAATTTATTTTATAAATTTTCAAGTTAGGCAGTGATATTTTGCTAAGCAAAACCAGAAACTTTCTAATTAAAATATCTTTTCACAGAAGAGTTCAATCTTTTAAAGAGCAGATATTACATTTGCTGCTGTCTCTTTGATCAGTATTACAATATGTGATGATCATTCTGAATTGATCAGTAATTTTTGTCTCTTGTAAAGAATTATTTTATTAATTTGAAAAGTTCTGGGATTTGTATTACAGCAAACTATTTATTAGAGATCTACAAGCTCTACAGAAATTATTTAACTCACACAACTTATATAGACCTGATTGCTTTATCCAACACAATTTTGAATCATGGGAAAGAGAGAAGACTATTTCAAACAGTCCAGTTCTAAAAAGGAATGATTTTTCATGAGTTAGAGGACAGGAGAGAAGGTTAATGTTGGCTCTGTAGCAACACTGACTCCAGGTTCCATCCTGAAAGACTACATACCTCTTTTACTTATGCGGTGGGTTGACCCTGGCTGGATGCCAGGTGCCCACCAAAGCCACTCCAGCACCTGGAGCACCTCCTCCCCCTCCTTCTTCACTGACCTGGGCAGATGCAAGATTGTTTCCTCACGTTTTCTCACTCCTTTCTTCTGGCTGCAGTTGCCCAGCATTTTTTTCCCCTTCTTAAATCTGTTCTCCCAGAGGCACTATCACTGTCACTGATGGGCTTGGCCTTGGCCAGTGGCAGGTCCATCTTGGAGCTGGCTGGCATTGGGTCTGTTGGAAGTGGCAGAAGCTTCTAGCAGCTTCTCAAGAAGCTACCCCTGTAGAACCCCCCATTATCAAAACCTTGCCACACAGACCCAATACACTTAGTATGCTAGTTACCTGTTCAGCCATCCAACAACATCTCTATATGAGCTCCTATGTACTGTACTCTCCACTAAGAGGGTTTCAACCTGTAATCAGTCTCTTTCAGAAAGTGCTTGCATCCTGGAAGGTCTGGGGCCAAAGCTACCCCCAAAAAAACCAGTTTGCAATAAGCTATAGCTGAAGGCTCTGAAGCTGCTATCGCACAACTCTGTTGCCTGCCTTTTTTACAAAGCACTTTTGTTAAATCTGCCTTAGATCTACATGAATTTACACAAATTAATAGAGTTTTTATCTAAATGTATAGACATATGCTGGCCTAAACTGGAATGATACAGAGAGAGATTATGACCTTTGCATACCAGATATCTGTTCTGGTCAATTTCTGGCAGAAATTTGTAACAGAAGCTGTTAAAATTGTTCCTGGGGCAAAGCAATAGATATGTACTTTTTTTTTTTATATAAGCACACCAGCTTTTTTTTTTCTTTTTTTCCCCCCTGTGCTTATTAATGGAATTGGAGAAAAATGGGAGTGCTTCTATTTGGGACATTTTGGCAAATCATAAATTATAGTCCCTTTTGTAAGAAAGTGGTAACAGTATGGTTTGTATACCTCTATGAAACTTGTTCCTGCTTAGTTTGGATACTTATTTAAATAAAATTTAACATTAAGTAAATAAGTATATTTAAACAGCCTTCACTTACTGCCATTAGCAACTGTCACTGTACTTACTTATACTCCATTGACCTTTTAGAATCTCAGCCCATTTACACACTAAAACTCCATTAGTGTGTCTGATCAGATTGGATGTCTGGGGCTAAAGGATGATTATCAATTATAAATTATTTGAAGAAGATGTACTATTGTAATATATTTGCTTGATGGATCTTCCATAAAGCTCACAATTGGCATAGAATGAGTTCATGGGGAAGTTATTCAAGTTAAAGATTCCATTCTTAGTTTCAAAATCTCTGGAATATGGCTTCTATTTACATCATACTTACTGGAAAAACATAGCAATGACCCTAATAACAAGAATACAAATTTAACAGTTCCCCTTCTAGTGTATGTAGTGTTTTTCAAAATAACAAAGGTAAACTGTCTCAAATTGGAAAAGAATAAAGCATAGTATACATTCGTTATGTATATTCACAAAAAGGGAAAGTAGGAAGAATGTTTCACACTGTACTGGGTGGTTCCCCAGAACTCAGTTACAAGGAACAGGAAGGAATCCTTTATAATCGGATAGTAGGAAAACATAACAAATATGAAAACAGTCATAACTTTTTTGTTTGTGTTCTTCCTCTCTTCTGGGATGGTGGTAGAGAATTAGAGTAATCAGCAGCAATCTTAGCACAGTAAGACAACTTCTATCTAAAGTTAGTAGGGGGAAACTCTTGCTCAGAGAAGAAACTATATCTAGAATCTATATCAGCTCAACTAACTATAAATTTTTGCTTCTTTTTTCTCTTTTTTATTTTCTTTAATAAGTAAGCCTATTCTACTATTAATGGATAATATTACATGTAACCTGTTTCATCCCTATATGTATGGCACAACCTGTGAAGCAAATACCCTGTTTCCTTGCAAATTGCTCTATTGTATCCAAAGGGTCATATTGAGCCTCTACAGAACTTGCAGCAACTGATTAGAAAACTAAAGTTCAGGAAAAAGTAAATTTGTTCAGTGTCCCCTAGCAGCCAGGCAGGACTCCTGACATGCAGAAAAGTTGTAAGTATCTGTCCTGGTTTCATCTGGGATAGAGTTAAGTGTCTTCCTAGGAGCAGGTATAGTGCTGTGTTTTGAGTTCAGTCTGAGAAGAATGTTGATAACACTCTGATGTTTTCAGTTGCTGCTGGGTGGTGTTTATACTAAGTCAAGGATTTTTCAG